>CM052545.1:85835332-85854681 GCA_028533065.1 Trachops cirrhosus | reverse complement strand
AAGAGATAAGGAGACAGTAACCCACAAAGGAGTTCCCATCAGATTATCAGCTGATTTCTCCAAAGAGACCTTACAGGCAAGAAGGGGCTGGAAAGAAGTATTCCAAGTCATGAAAGGCAAGGACATACATCCCAGATTGCTCTATCCAGCAAAGCTTTCATTTAGAATGGAAGGGCAGATACAGTGCTTCTCAGGTAAGGTCAAGTTAAAGGAGTTCATCATCACCAAGCCCTTAATTTATGAAATGTTAAAGGGACTTATCTAAGAAAAAGATAAAAAACAAGTATAGTAAAATGACAGCAAACGCACAATTATTAACAACCACACCTAAAACAGAAACAAAAAGAAACTAAGCAAACAACTAGAACAGGAACGAAACCACAGAAATGGAGATCACATGGAGGGTTATCAACAGGGGAGTGGGAGGAGGAGAGAAGGGGGAAAGGTATGGAGAATAAGTAGCATAGATGGTAGATAGAAAATAGGGGGAGGGCAAGAATAGTATGGGAAATGGAGAAGCTAAAGAACTTACGACACATGGACATGAACTAAAGGGGGGAATGTGGGTGGGGGAGGGTGTGCAGGGTAGAGGGGAATGAAGGGGGGTAATGGGACAACTGTAATAGCACAATCAATAAAATATATTACAAAAATAAAAAATAGAATTTTGCAAAAAAAAAAAAAAGATCTAATATCAAAAAATAGACTGAGTACAGCCCCGGCTGGGTGGGTCAGTTAGTTGGAGCATGGTCCCATGCAGCAAAAGGTTGCAGGTTGGATTCCCAGTCAGGGCACATGCCTAGGTTGTGGGTTCAATCCCTGGTCAGGGTGTATATGGGAAGCAAATGATTGATTTTTCTTTCCCTTCCTCTCCCTCTAAAAATTAATTTTAAGAATAATCTGAAAAAAATGGAAAGATCACATTCTTTTTTTTTAAACCTCACCCAAGGATATATTTATTCATTGATAAGAGAGAGAGACACAGAGGGTCAGAGAGAGATACGATGAGAGTGAGAGAGAGAGAAACATCAATCGGTTGCCTCCTGCATGTGCCCTAACCAGGGATCAGACCCACAGCCTAGGTATGTGTTCTGACCAAGGATCGAACCTGCAAGCCCTTGGTGCACGAGATGATGCTCCAACCAACTAAGACACGCAGCCAGGGCAAGCTCACATTCTTCTTGAACGGAAAGGTCTAATCATAAATGTCTGTGCTTCCCAAAGTTTACATATACTATATATAAAACACAATTCCAAATAAAAATCCTCACAGGTTTTGTTTATTATTTAAATAAAATACTCAAGTTATATAAAAGAAGAAATGCCTTAAAATAGCAAGAAAACTATTTAAAAGGATTATAAAGGTTATCGGTATTACCAGATGTCAAGATTTACCTAAGTCACTTTGCTCACATCAGTATGGCAGAGGTATAGAAAAAGTTAAATAGATCAGTGGAAGAGAATAAATAATCTAGAAATAGAAAAGTAATTTAATACTGTATGGTAAATGTACTAACTTAATTTCATTGAAAAAGGGTGGATTACTTAATATATGGTACAACTGGCTTTCCAACTAGAGAAAAATAAAAGCTGACTGCCAACCTGCATTATTCATAAAAATAAATTCCAGGCAAATTAAGGATTTAAATGTAAAACAATAAATTTCTTGCAAGAAATATCTATGCCATTCATGCGTAATTGGCACTTTTAGCTAAAGTCAGAAGCCCAGAAGCTGTAAAGGAATATATATAACATCATAAAAATATTGTAACACTAAAAAAATTAAACTTTTCAAATGGCAAGGAAACTTAAACTTAAGAAAAATCAGTGATAGATGGTAGGTTGATGGAGGGGGGAGAGGAATGTTTGTCATGCAGAGGACCAAGGTCATAATATATACAAAGCTCTTAGGAACTGACAGGACCCAGGCAGCCCAGCAGACAAGCAGGTAGAGGATGGGAACAGGTGATTCTTGGGAGAGCCAGTCCAAATGGCTCCACATAGGAAGCGCGGAAGCGTGCTCAAATCCACACACAAAGAGAGTGGGAAATACAAATTCAAGCAACACTCATCCGTCTGGCAGAGCGTGCAAAGGGCTGTGTTGCCTGCTGCTACGAGGAAAAGGGTGCTCATCTAATGCTGCTTAAACCCGTGTTGTGGTCGTTTGGGGAAAGCTTGTCTGGAAGCTTGAGGGACTTTCCCGTCTCTTCCTCATCGGCATTGTTTGAGAGTGCCTGATGAGAAGTGCATTTGTGAGAGCTCTCCCACTTTCGGTCTTGTCGTAGGAAGAAATGACTATACGCTATTTTCCGAATGTTTTGTAGTCTCCTTCCCTCAAGTGTGAGGAGTATGTCCACGCACCAAGCTTTCTCTGCTTTAGCTACTGTGGCCTAAAATATTATAAAGACCCTTTCCCCAAGATTCTTTTCACTTCTAGTTAGCTGGCCCATTTTTCACTGGTGATCAGAATTGATTTCAGTGAGGCCAGACTGGTCATTTCCTCTGCCCCCTGGGAGATTAAATTGATGGGCAAGGAGAAAGCAACAGTTGGAATGGATGCTTCTTTGAGAGCATGCATCCCTTGTCTGCAGACGCCCTCTGCCAACCCTCCGAAGGTGAATGGGAACCAGGGAGTCCCCCGGAGAGGGGCAGGAGCCTGCGGCTGTACCAAGCAGCCTGGCGCTCCCGCTGCCCTTGCCACCCCTCCCTCGGGGCTCGGTTTAATTGCTGTGACATATCGATGGGCACTCTCTGAGGAGGGAGCCCGCAGCCTCCCAGCTCAGCAATCATTGCTGATTAAAAACTAGTTACAAAGCAATGAAGATGGAATCCTGCATTAACCAAATGACCCTGTCCATGGCCGAGCCCAGATAAATGGCAGTGATTATGAGAGCATCACTTATAACGTGGGCAAACATTAATGGCTGTTTGAATTTCTGGGAGATTTACGGAGTAAATCTGGATGAGATACCAGCTTTGCCTCTGGTCCAGATGTGCCTGTATTTATGGGTTTCTGCGGACTCGGCCTGCCCAGAGTGGTCTAGCTCTGCTGAGCTTTTAGGTGGGTCTAATCTGGATACACTGGCTTGTGTGAAGGTGCAACGTATTATATCGTCAGTTTTCAGACTGAATTAGCTCAGCTACACGTAAGGCTGAAACCATCCTGAATGTAATTTAATCTTTCTTTAATGATTCAAAAGGCACTTTGAAGTCTTGCGCTAATCAGAGTCATGGTTATGAATATCAGAACTTGATATTGAAGAAGTATAAAAGTGCCCGTAAAAGAATTAAGTGAAGAGGATTATGGAACATGGCGCATGGAGAGTCCTGTGCGCCATGGGAGGGAGACCAGAATCCTAACCTGACTGACGCGGATGTCACCACGTTCACTGAATGGCCCTAAGAAAAGTCAGCCTTTCTCCCCAGCCCCGCCCGCTCCCACTCCTCCCAAGGAGAGTTTGGTCTTTGCGGGTTTGTGTCTCAGTTGCACAGACCTGGGGTGTGGGAGAGACTCATCCAGCCCAGGAAAGGCCCAAGAGCCCACAACACAGTCCCCCTTAATAGGTAAAAGAGAAATGAACAGAGATGTGAGGTGAGGGGGGAGGGGAAAGACAAGGGCTGGTGAAAGCTGAGTTCAGGAGAAAGTGGAGAGTGTTTGTGGGCAGCTGCCACGATTGCGAAGAGTGTGTGTTGGTGTGCGTGTGTGCGCACATGTGTGAGTGTGTGTGATTGTGTACCTGTGCATGGAATGAAGGTAACAGCGCCTGCCTCGTCAGGTGGTTGTAAGATCTAAGAAGCCCACCATGCTCTCTCTCTTTCTAGGGAAAGAAATTTTAAATAGAGTCACCATCTGGAATTTTTGTGAAACCCTTCAGGAGAGATTGAAATTGCCCGCTCAGGCCCACACCCCCTGAAGCATCTCCTGATGCTTTGGGCCCACTGATGGCTTTCAGAATTCCCGTCTCTTGGTTCTTCGTAGCTGTGAGTGTCTCTCGGTCACATGTCCTGCACCACATGGGCTTTGGAACCAGCCACCCCTGGGTCTAAAGCCAGCATTTGTGACCTTGAGCAAGAACTTCTCTGTACCCTCCGCTGCTCCTTCTGCTAACTGGGAATCATGCAGCCAAGGATACCACAGCCCAGGCTGGTTTTCCTATAGTCACAACAGGCTTTGTGTGAGAAAGAAAAGGCATAGACGGTAACCACTTTTCAGAATCTTCCACCAAATGCTCTGAAATACAAGCTCCTCCTGCCCCAATGCACCCTCGCCTCCCTGTCCTCCCACTGCCGGCATGAGACATGTTGAGCCGCGCTCCTGCGAAAAATCAAAGGGTCCTTTATTTGCCTTGTTTCTTCCCCTCTCTGCTCCCAGGAGTCTCCAAGGTGAGCCAACTTGGCCTGACAGCTTCAGAGCCTGTCTCCTGCTCAGGGAGGGGCTGGCCCTCCATCTGGAGCAGAGATAGACGTGAGCTCCGCACAAAGCAGACCCGGTGCAGGCAACCCCACTCTCCCACCCCCTCCCACCGCACAGCAGCTGGCTTCCAGGGGAATCAAGTGACAGCCAGACACCAGGGAACCAAGCTGGTGAGGCCAGTTCTGTGGAGTGATCTATAGCGACGGAGAAGCCTGGGGGCCTGGGAGCCCAGCAGGGACCCACAGAGGGGCAGGCAAGCTAGGGGATTGTGGGCTGCTCCCCCTGCTCCAGGGGACGCCGTCAATTGTCTCCCTGTTCCCTGCTCCCACCAGCATTCTGGAAGCTGCAAATGACCTATTGTCGTCTTCCCCGGGCACAAGGTGGATTCTGCCCACGCAGGGCTCCGCTTTCCCCTGGCACACAGCGGCCTCCACTCTGGGTGCCCGCCCGCCTGCCCGCCCCTCCCACTAACGCCTCGCTGGCTCCCAAACACATCACGCACTTCCTGGTCTGTGTTCGGTGGTTTCCTCTGCCTGTCACATCCTGCAATGTTCTCCTCCACCCCGCTGACCTTTCCGAAGCCCTTCCCACGGGGCACTGGGTCTTGGCCTCCTGGAAAAGACCTCTGGGTGATGGGTGTCGAGCCCCCTACCCCCGGATGCCAACCCCTGGGCTCACTTCCTCGCTTCCTCGGGCAGCGCATGCAGATCCCGCAGCTGTTGGACTGGCCGACCCTCTGAGCCCCTTGAGGGCACAAGTGGCCTGTGTCTCCTATTTCAGAATTTCAGGCTCCTGGCACAGACACTTATGACTTTTTACTTTTTAAAAAAACTCTACATTTTAATAGGCATTCAAGAAATATGTGTTGAATTTAATAGAATTTGGTAGAAGATTCATTTTTTTCCAAAACAAATCTCACCTGATTAGGATTATACTAGAATTTACCTATAGATGAATTATGCATATGCAGTTTGCTCTTTTCTTTTTCTTTTTTTTTTAGAGGGTGGGTAGAGTGGGATAACAGCTTTATTGAAATATAATTCAGCCCGGCTGGTGTGGCTCAGTGGATCAAGTGCCAGCCTGCCGACAGAAAGGTCGCCAGTTCAATTCCCAGTCAGGGCACAGGCCTGGGTGTGTGCAGAGGCAAACAATGATGTATCTCTCACACATCGATGTTTCTGTGCCTCTCTTTCCCCCTCCTTTCCCCTCTCTCTAAAATTAGATAAATAAAATATAAAAAAAGAAATATAATTCATATGCCATACGATTCACTCACTTAATTTGCAGTGTCTAATTCAGTGGCTTTTGGTCTCTCCACAGTGCTGCGCGGTGGCCACCACAACCAGTTTTAGAGCGTTTCAGCCCCCAGCAGGCACCATTAGCGGCCATCCTCCATTCGCCCCACGTAGATGCCGTCTTCACCCTCTGGGGCTCCTGCGCCCCGTACCCCCTCCCCTGTGCCCCACCTGGATGCCGCTGCCATGTGGACATTCTTCTCACCCTGATTAGGCTCTGACACCCCTGCCGGGCGGCCGCCGCTGCCACCTTCCACCCCCACCTGGGCTCTGAAACCCACCACTCACCGATGCAGCAGCTGCCTCCCCTGTGCTCTGGCCCACCGGGCCACCTCGCACAGAGGCTGTCTTCACGCTGCTTGGGCTCTGACACCCCCACAGGGACCCACTGTTACCCACTCAGTCTCCAACACCCTGGGCTGCGTGACGTGTATGTAAATGCCACCAATGCCACGTCCCCCACCACCACCCTATCTCCACACAGACACCTAACTTACTTATTGAAAAGATTGAGTTCCTAGAAGCTCTTCACAGCTGGGTTTTGCTGACTGTGCCCCCACAGTGCCCTTCAATATGCTTTTCCTTCTCCTTCACAAGAAGCTGATAGTTAGATCTAGAGGTCTGATAAAATTCAGGTACAGCTTTTGCAATAACATTGCATAGGTAATGCTGTATTCTTCCACCAGATAGCATAACTGGCTGTCCAAAATTTTAAGAGTTGCAAAATCATATTTTTCTAATGCTATTTCTCACTCTTCATGTAGGAAAGGCAAGAAACCCTTGATTCTTTCTCATCATTTGCCAGTTTTCAAAAAAATTAGTAGGTTTTATAACATCCTCCAAGAGTAATCAATGGTTTTCCCTCTTCTTTTCTTTTTAAACTGTATTATGAACCCAGGAATTGAAATATTTTTTCCCCAAACTGCCAACCAGTAGGGTCAGGCATGGAAGAGACGGAACTGCATAGAGGCCTGAGAGACCGAACATGATATATTTCAATCCATTACAATTATTGTTTTTATTGATGATCATATGGTCCCATCTTTGGCCAGTAGGAACCTCTTCAAAGTGCTACTACCAAGTAATCTTTGATGTGACAAGATATTCCAGGGTCATCTTTTACATTTTGTGTCCCAGAACTGGAATTCATCTTTTCTCCAAAAGCCTGGATCCCCATTTTAGGGGTATTATGATTTAAAGGCCAGAATCTCATGCGTAGCAGTGTTCACTGTTACTGAGTTAACAGTTGTTCCCAGGTCTTTGTGCTGGATAGAAAATGGACAGAGCTGGACTTCTTGCCAAGATGGAGGCGTAGGTAGATATACTTTTTCTCGTTGCACAACAAAAAGAAGGACAACAACAAATTTAAAACAAAAAATGATGAGAACTGCCATAAAATTGAACTGTATGAAAGTCCAACAACCAAGGAGTTAAAGAAAAAACATTCATTCAGACTGGTAGGAAGGACAGAGATGGGCAGCCACAGAGAGAACACCTGGTAAGGTGGCAGCTGGCAGACCGGGCAGTCCCACATTTGCCTGCAGATAAACAGGGAGGAAAAACTGGGGAGTGAGACAGGCTATGCAACCCCAGGTTCCAGCACAGGAAAACAAAGCTTCAAAACCTCTGGCTGTAAAAACCTGTGGGCATTGCAGCAGCAGGAAAAACTCCCAGCCTCACAGGAGAGTTCATTGGAGAGACCCACGGAGTCCTAGAATATACACAAACCCACCCACCTGGGAATCAGCACCAGAAGGGCCCAATTTGCTTATGGGTAGGGGGAAAAGTGACTGAAAGCAAGCCAAGAACAGAGCAAGTGGCATTGTTCCCTCTTGGACCCCTCCTCCACATACAGTGCTACAACACAGCAAAGTGGGTTGCCCCACCCTGGTGAATACTTAAGGCTCCACCCCTTACAATGTAACAGGCATGCCAAGACAAAGAAATAAGGTACAATGAAAGAACAGATCAAAGCCCCCAAAATAGAACTAAGTGATAAAGAGATAGCCAACTTATCAGATGCAGAGTTCAAAACACTGGTAGTCAGGATGCTCACAGAAATAATTGAGTATGGACTCAAAATAGAGAAAAAAGTGAAGGTTATGCAAAGTGAAATTAAGAAAAATATACAGGGAACCAATAGTGAAGGGAAGGAAACCAAGATTCAAATCAATGATTTGAAGCAGAAGGAAGAAATAAACATTCAACCAGAACAGAATGAAAAAACAAGAATTCAAAAAGATGAGGAAAGGCTTAGGAACCTCCAGGACAACTTTAAACATTCCAACATCTGAATCATAGGGGTGCCAGAGGAGAAGAGGAAAAGCAAGAAATTGAAAACTTATTTGAAAAACAATGAAGGAGAACTTCCCCATTCTGGCAAAGGAAATAGACTTCCAGAAAGTCTAGGAAGCTCTGAGAGTCCCAAAGAAGTTGGACCCAAGGGGGAACACACGAAGGCACATCATAATTACATTACCCAAGATTAAAAATAAGGAGAGAATCTTAAAAGCAGCAAGAGAAAAGGAGATAGTTACCTACAATGGAGTTCCCATAATACTATCACTGATTTCTCAAAAGAAACCTTGCAGGCAAGAAGGGGCTAGAAAGAAGTATTCCAAGTCATGAAAGACAAGGACCTACATCCAAGATTACTCTGTCTAGCAAAGCTATCATTTGGAATGGAAGGGCAGATAAAGTGCTTACCAGAAAAGGTGAAGTTAAAGGAGTTCATCATCACCAAGTCCTTATTCTATGAAATGTTAAAGGGACTTATCTAAGAAAATGAAGATGATCAAAAATAAGAACAGTAAAATGACAACAAACTCACAACTATCAACAACTAAAACTAAAAAAAGAAGAAAAAAACAACTAAGCAAACAACTAGAATAGGAACAGAATCATAGAAATGGAGATCACAAGAAGGGTTATCAGTGGGGAGTGGGGGGGAGAATGGGGGGAAAGCTACATGGAATAAGAAGAATAAATGGTAGGTACAAAATAAACAGGGGGAGGTTAAGAATAGTATGCAAAATGGAGAAGCCAAAGAACTAAGATGTATAACCCATGGATATGAACTAAAGCAGGGGGATGCTGGTGGGAGGGGGAGTGCAAGGCAGAAGGGAATAAAGAGGAGAACAAAATGGGACAAATGTAATAGCATCATCAATAAAATATATATTTTTTTAAAGAAAATGGACGGAGCTGAAAAAATAACAGCACACCTGCTGAATTCATACTGGTATCCCCATTCAGATCCAGGATGACAGGGCTGTTATGTAGCCTTATCAGCCCTAGATCTGTACAATTCTTTCTTTCACACTGAACATCCCAATTCTCAATAAAACCATCACAATTACTGACTTCCTTATCTTACAATATACACCCAACAGCTTTGGATGTCAATTACCAGCACTATCATCAACACGCACATTGATAAACAATTTAAGAATTTTTTGCGTAATTTTTTTTAGTCAGGATACCCTCAGCTTGGGCTGATAATCAAATAAATTTGTCTTTAAGTCAAGTAGTTCCTGTCTGTGTAATTATGCTACCACCATACTGATCAATACATGGGTTTCTTTCTTTCATTTTGTTTTCACAATTTAGATTGTTTTTATTTCAATTTTATGGATTCATTTTTTAAAAGTTATTTTATAACTGTAAAAACTATTTATATGGTTCCAAAGTCACAGATACAAAACAAGTTATCCTAAAAGAGTCTTCAAATTCCAGTCTATCAAAATTTGAGCAGTTCCTACACATGCTCAGAGCAGTGTAGGCACCAGAAACTTGAGGTTCTTCTATGATATCAACACTCAGGCCACTTCTCAGTTATTCATATCAAAATGTTCTGTAACTAGAATATAGGTTTGATGTTGTAGCAAAGACACTAAAATAACAGTCATACAGACTTCTCACTTAATTGTTCCGGCAAACTCTCTGGGGCTGATGTGATGGCTTCATGGTACTCCTGTCAGCTGTGACTCCACTACCCTCAACACACGGCTTCCATCTTGTCATCTAGACGCTGCCCAGATCCCGTCCCAGCCAACCAGCAAGAAGGGGACAGAGGAAGAGGAAACTAATTGTCATTAATAAAATATAAATAAAATAAAAATGGATTCCATTAACTAGGGGAAAAAGAATGTAAAATATTGGGGGATCTGCCTCTGCTACAGTCTCTAAATAATAACCCAAGTCATCATATAACCCACACATTTCTAACAGCAAATTTTTCACCCTGGTGATATTTTTTAAAGCTCTGGATGAAAAAGTAAGCAGCTAGCCAGGAATACCTGCAAATGCAATGTGGGAAAGGAACATACCCTTCACTTATAAAACTATATATAAACTTTTATATAGTCAAATACATCTTATAAATTCTGCCTTTGTTTCTAACTTGAATTGAGAGACACATTTATCTTTTTTCTATAGTTCTCTATTTTGTTGAATGGTGTCAGAGAATTATAGCTATTTATTCCCAAATTGCCAATCAGTAGGATCAGATGTGGGGCAGATGTCATTGCTTAGTGTTCATATGACCAAGAGTATCCAGAACAATTTCAAGTCCTTGTCCATGTTGGCTGAGCATTTAATACAGACCGGACTCTCTGCCAGGATTGCACAGAACATGAAGATAAAAAGACTCAGTTCTTGCTTTTAAGGAGGAATCAGATAACACAAGGAGCAATCAGATAACACAAATCATAAGCAAAATGGCACCATCAAGTGCAATCAGTGCTGGAGACAGTGAGGAGGGCAGTGACACATGAGTGAGATCAGGAAAAACCACAGAGTATTTTCCAGGTAGACAAGCTGGGGATGGGCATTTCAGGTCAAGTTGCTGAAACTTTCTGAGTTTCTTCATCTAGAACGCTCAGGGACAGTGCATCTTTCACAGACTCATTGCTGATGGGACTTGTGCTGGGTTTGTTGTACAGCAGGGGGTCAACATGAGGGGCACTCTTTCCCTTCCCTGGCAGGAGATGCCAGCATCCCTGGTTAAATGACTCCTCCGCACTTCATTCTCTGGACCTGGGGAGGTGGGGTTTCCAAGCAGCTTCATGGAGGAAGAGTGCTAAGATGGGGCCCAACAAAGGCCCCATCTACCTGGGTAAGAGAGAGGGGTAGGAGTGTCCCTGGAGTTGGATTTGGTCACCTTCATGGTTTCCACCGGAGGCAGACCCAGTCTCTTGCTGCAGAATTGATTTCGGAGCGGAAGATCCAGGTGGCAGAGCTGGAGAGACCTGGCTAATTCATTACATGACTCTGGGCAAGTCATTTCCCCTCCCTCGAAAACTGATCCTTGCAGCTCCAGAACACCCAGAGCATTCCCTGTGGCCCTGAGCCTGTCCAAGCTGAAAATGAGTATAGGGGGATGTATGCCTTTAAGACTGTCCTCCCACCCTTAATGGAGTCTACACGCCAGCTGTCCCATTGCCAGGTCCTCGGCCAGCAGTTGCCATGGTGTGTGGACTCAGAAGGCATGTTGCTATAATAAGATGTGTTTATTTGAATACGAAGGTCAGGGAGTTAAGTAGTTGGTATTCCAGTCGTATAGAGTCGTTTGCACAGTGTCACTAATAATTAAAGGGGGTTTTGACTAATCTAGTTGCTCTTCCTAAATATACTCCGCTCAAGAAACTCATCAAAGCAGCAAAGTAATCTTTGAGGTTATTAATCTCCTCTGCTTCACAGCTGGGGCAAATTTATTTGCTTGAATTAGCATGTAATAAACTTATAATAAAGCTGCCAGAGCCCCAGCTTGGTAGAGAGAGGCTTTGTGTAATGGGTAGTTACATCTAGGGATGAAGTTTTGGTCCCGAGGCTGCCACTGTAGGCCTGGTGAGGTTGGGGAGCTGTCCCCCGTGGCCATGAGAGAGGAGACTGCCAAGCATGGGAGACCTCAAGATGGAGCTGGAGGGAGATTTGCAGATTGGTGGGTCCAACCACCTCATCTCTGCCCTCCCCATTGCAAAAGAATGAGGAAACTGAAGCTTGGAGAAAGGCAGGGTGTGCTTAAGGTCATGTCGAGGGCAGAGCCCAGGCAAAAACACACGTGGGCGCTATGGCTTCCCATCCACCCCACTGTGGTTGGCATCCTCATGGTCAGGGGTTTTCCACCATGTTCTACCATAGACCTCTGTCTGTGTCCCTTTTATCTGCCCCTTCTTCCTCACTTTCCCTTCATCACAGCCCCACCAAGACTTGTTGTCCTTCTCTATTTTTCCATTTTCCAAAGACCTGCTGCCCTTTTGTCCTGTCTGGAGCCCATCTGGACAGCCCAGGCACAGCCAGAAAGAAAGTCATCTAGCTTGTAACCATTCTGTGGACACATGGAGATTCTACAAGGGTGAAGTGTCTCCTTCCTGAGTCCTGGAACCTGGAGGGAGACTCAAACGAGGGCCTGAGAGCCTTGCTACTTCTGTCATCCCTCTTTCCTTCTCCTGTCTGCCTTTCCCAAGAGAACCAGGTCCATCTGGTCCTTGCTCCTTGATGGGGAAGCCAAGGAGATACTCTCCTGAATCCCATGGAATGCAGGAGGGTAGGGGAACCTCGTGTTCATAAAGGAAAGCAGCTATAAGACAACCACCTTTCTGATGCCAACACTGACCACCTTGCATAGCATTACTTTCATGGGTTTTACCAAAAATAACCTACCCCGTGCATGAATGTGGGAAAAGAGGATGGTAACAAGGATGGTGACACCATTGTACCACATACATAGCCAAGGTTCCCATTCCCCATTTTCTCAGCCCCCAACCCCTACCCTCTTTTATCCCCTTTTCTTAGTCTTTGGGGGAGAATAGAAGGGGAAGCAGAAGACAGGATTTCTGGACCTAGGACTCTGAATCTTTCCTTCAGATACTTCCAAAAGTTTACCATGAGTGACAACCTCCCATCAAAGCTCACACCTGCGACATTACCAAAATCAAAGTCATGTTTTCCTCAAGTAACAGATAATGCAAATACAGTGAGTAATCACTGGGAGTCTTGAAACTCTAAAAGGTGGAGAGCCACTTGCCTCAGGCCACACAGCTACTGAGCTCAGGGCCAACACTACACCCAGATGTTCTGACTCCGGTCTGGGGGCTCCTTCCACGATGCTAAGTCAGCTGTCTTAGACAGGGACATGTGGTGAGCATTTCCTTCTTTTTAACCAATACGTTGGCCTATGTCCTGGGACTTGAATGATTCCCTAGTTTCCCAAATAATTTCCTCAAGGCTTCCAGATATCCTTCTTCCCATCCATTCCCCCCACTACTCCTCATAAAGTGACAGTCTAGAAAGTGCCTTTTCTTAGAAAGTGTGAGTGGGCCACAGCTAACGGAAGCAGAGCTTAGACCCTTGAGGGGGGAGAACTAACCTGACTTGTGGAGGTATCTGCTGTTCGAATGACAACCAGACAGTCAGTGCTGTTGGAAGAACCACGTAGCAGGCAGAACCCAAAACCTGGCTGAGAACAGCACAGACAATATCCCAGTGGTGGTCGGCACTGGGGGAGCTCAGTGCATTTGGGACAGGTTGCCTGTCACATGGACAGAACCCTTGCTCCATACCTGCTCCCGCTGAGCCACATCTTCCCCATTGTCAAGGTGATCTGGGTCACCTCAGCCAGTAAGGTTCTCCCTACCAATCTCTGCAGTCCTACGATTCTATCCTAAAGCTGAGGAGCAAGTAAATTCCAGCTTTATTTAAATATAACATACATATTTTGTAAGTCTAACATGCGCAATATGTTGATTTGATTACAACACATATATTGCAATATGATTAACACCATAGTGTTGGCAAACACCTCCGTCATGTCACATAATTACCATTTCTTTTTTGTGGTGAGAACATTTAGAATTTATTCTCTTAACAACTTTCAAGCGTGTAGAACAGTACTGTTAACTACAACCACCACGCTGTACATTAGGTCCCCAGAACTCATTCATCTTCTAAGGGGAATTTTGTACTCTCTTATTTTTTATTTAATTAAATTTATTTGGGTAACATCGGTTAATAACATTACATAAGTCTCCTCTAAACAATTCTATACTCTTTAACCAACATCTCCCCACTTCCCCCAAAGGATTATTCAGCCATGCGAAAGAAGGAAATCTTGTCATTTGTGATAACATGAATGGCCCTTGAGGACACTGTGCTAAGTGAAATGAGTCAGAGAAAAGCAAATACTGTATGATCTCACTTATATGTGGAATCTTAAAAAAAAAAAAAAACCTTGTGAAAATCGAGTAAAACTTCAGCCCTTTCTTGGTGGAGCTAGAAAGGTAGGGTCTAGCAAAAGGGTTGGCGGTACCAGCTGTGATGCAGCTGTAGTCACAGACAGACATAACCCTCACCCCAGGGTGACATGGTCATTGTGACTCAAGGCAGAACAAGAGAGGCCTCCAAGTAGTTTTCATCTCCCCAAGACTTCTCTGCAAACTTTCATGAGATTTTTATTGTCTTTGGCAGGAGGTATTTCAAAATGAACAGGAGAAGAATGGAGCTACCTTCACAAGACCTATTGAAACAGGTCTCATGGGGGATAAAATCAGTAGGATGAGAGGGAAAATGAAGGCAGGTCCCTTGCCATTACAATCAAACAAAGAACTTAATACGGGAGGCAAAAAGCAAAGCCTCACACGTTGACCTTGTAATCCTGAGCCTAGTCTGATAAGGCTGCCAGGCATCCCAAACAACAAGTGATACTATGATAGTGTAGGGGGGGGAGCGCTTGAAAGTCTATGTGTATCATCTCCACTGGCTGGGAAAAGGAAAACCTTGAGACTGTGCATTCATCCCAAGGCCTGGAAGGGAGAAGGGGAGGGAGCCCACAGTGCCCAAAGAAAAAACCCATAAAACAGCTTTGGTTAACTGCTGTCTCCTGTCACATATGCAATAAGAACAAATAGACTCTGGGAACAAGATAAAGATTCGGCCTAACAGACCCCCATACCTACGTGTGGGTAGTCACATTTCCCTGGGAAAGCTGGCACCACCTTCACCCGTCAATCAATATGTAACTTCTTCACTCCCACCCCACCAATTATGTAAGTCCTCAGCACCAAGGACTCTCTCTCTCTGCTGGCCACCTGGCTTCTGGCCACCTGGCCTCTGGCCATCCAGGTGCTGGTCACCCAGCCTCTGGCCACCCTTGTTCAAGCCATCCTTGCTTTTGCTTTCCCATCAGAATTTAGCATTAAGAAACCTTGCTTGCACACTAGTTGGCTCACTGGCCTGTAATTCTTTACTGCATCGGTGAAAAGAACTGAGTTTCTGGGAGTTTCTCCTGTAACAAAGCCATGTGTCCACAACCCAAGGCTTCTGAGCTCCATAGGGAGCAAGAAGAATCTGCCACTTGGACAGATGGTGTAATCGGACTGGTTAGCAGGGAGAAAGTGGAATGCCTCAACTGCTTTGTTCCACGTGTCTCTGCCATAGAGGACGCTGCTCAGGCCCAGAGGGGTGAAACAAACACAGTTACAAGAGAAGTGATCCATTCCTGGAATTCTGTGCAAAGAAAATAATCAGAAACAGAAAAAAGGGGGTACGCATGAAGATGCTCATTGTAACGTTGCTTAACAAAAAGCTGGAAACAAGGTAAAGGAGAACACTGGACAAAAGACTATTTAAGCAGTGAGGGAGCATCCAACCTGTGGACTCTTACAAAATCATCAAAACCCCTCCACAGTTTGTAAGAGCCTGGAAAATGCATGCTGTCACGTTAAGTAGAAACATAACAGAACTCACACTTGCTTCCACAGGCCACACGTTTTCTAGTGTAAGCATGTACTACTCTCCCATATATTACCTTTACATTAGGAAAACTGTGGCATAGAATATTTTAGAATACTGATAGGATATGGTTTAATTATATTATCATGTTTACAATTATCTAAAACAAACACACTATACCTAGAAAATAGGAAGGGAGAACACTACATTGTAAATTGGATAACATCTCAGAGGTGGAAAAGTTTTCTACATTTTCTACATATTTAATATATGTATTTACATATATATGTATTATACTATACTGGAAAAACTCTAAAATTTTTTATTTCACAAAATACAGAGAGGGGGAGGATGGAAGGAAGTGAAAGAGAGAAGAAGAAGAAGAAGAAGAAGAAGAAGAAGAAGAAGAAGAAGAAGGAGAAGGAGAAGGAGAAGGAGAAGGAGAAGGAGAAGGAGAAGGAGAAGGAGAAGGAGAAGGAGAAGGAGAAGGAGAAGGAGAAGGAGAAGGAGAGGAAGGGGAAGGGGAAGGGAAAGGGGAAGAAGGGGAAGAAAGGAAGGAAGGGGGGAAGGAGGAGAAAAAAGAAAGGAAACTGGACTCAACATAGGTGAAGCCAGAGTGACTCGGGCCTCTGGGCAAGCTCAGTTGTCCAGGCATGTGGTCCCAAGGCAAGAACCTCAAGGACAAGTACAAAACCCCTGGCAGGCACCTCTGAGGGATTATATAGAGTGAAAAAATACTTGACTGACAGCCCACATCCTGACTTTTTAAATGAGACAAAATTTTAAATCCCAGTAACGACAGGCTGGCAGGTTTGAAAACAATCACTGGCAAACTCCTAAGTGTATAGAGTTAGAGAAGAGAGAGAAACACTCTCTCCTAGCCAGGAGGAGCTCACCAAGCATGAGCCACACCCCTGAATTCCTGCTCTGAAGGGACAGCAAGGACAGGAGGGACAAGAGGGTGTGTTTGACAAAGGACGTGGTGTGGTGATTCAAGTGAGACATTCTTCGAAGCCTCTGAGGCCCTGAACACGCAGGGACAGCGGCCTGCCTGGTGGCACACAGCGGCCTGCTGTGGAAGCCACAGTGGACCCCGAGTCACCCCCATAGGCATCTCCAACAGCGCCCCACAGCCCAGCCCTCGGCTTGGTCTGCTTCGTCCCTTTTTTCTGCACTTTGGATGAAGCAGAAGGGAAGATGCACTTATCAAATGGGCTGTTGACACAAAGCTGGGATTGTTGATAGAATGGATGGCAGCATTGAGATTCAGAAATATCTTGACAGGCTGAAATAATGGGCTGAAAACATGTAAAGGGATAAATGTAAATTCCTGCATGTAGGTTTTTAAAAAGGATTTCATCAACATCAGGCATGAGACACAGGGCTTAAAAAGCTGAAAAGAGTGAGGTCGGAGCCAGCACAGCACGGTGAGGGTCAGATCAGGGAAAGGAAGGAAGAAAGTAGCGTTTACTAGTGCACTAGGGCCTGTGCTGGATGCTTTAAATGATCTCACACAATTCCTGTGGGGCAAGCACTATCGCTGAGCCTATGTTATAGATGAGGAAACCGAGGAGCCGTAACATTATTCATAACTAAATGATTCTTATCAAGCTATTAAGTAATCCATATTACATTACTGAAGTTAAGCTACAAAGGGATGGAGACAGAATTTGAATGTGGGTCTTCCTGTCTCCAGGGCTGATGCTTTATCCTTCCCGTACCCCAGGGGGTAGATCTTAATTAACCTAATTACAGTGATTCCTTTCTCTTCACCAGAAAGGTTTTGAAAATGGCACATCATCCAGCTCTGGTTGAGACATGAGGGCAAGTACGCTGGGAGAGCTTTTGGTAAAGTTTTCCTCTTTCTTTAAAAGAAGCCCCAGAAACAGAAGCCCCTGTTCCTCCTCTCCCTCTAACAGGTATTGGCATGTGACATCTGGAACTGTAGCAGCCATTGGGGCATCTTGAGGAATCTGGCATTAGAAGATCAGCTAAACGTGGAGGATATAGGGTAGAGACGTGGAAATAAATGCCCCAGGTCATTAATGACGGTGTCGAGGCATTGACCTAACCAAAACCACACCATTGATGTCTCTTTGGAAAATAATTCATTTTCTTAACTGTTTGAGCCCCTTCTGTTTGGGTTTTCTGTCATGTTCTACCTGTAAGCATCCTGATGAATGCACAAGGCCACTTGAGTCCCCTCTACCAGCCCAGGCAAGATCCCATTTGGAGGGCTTTGCTTACAAGCTAAATCTGGCCTGACCAGGATGATGAAGAGTCTGACGCCTACAGCCCCTCCATCACTCACCCACTGGCCACTGCTGGGTACCAGTGACTTGAGGGGCTTGCCTGGAGAGAAGATTTGGGAGGAAAGTAACACGATAATGTTCTTCAATTATTTGAAAGCCAGCAATTTAGAAGAGCATCTCGATTTTTTTTTTCTGAGATCCTCCAGGTGGAGGGCTAGAATGAGGGAGGAGAGCTTACACAGAGGTCAACGTTGATTCAATGGAATCAGAGTTGCCCTCCGTGGGGCATGTATCGGGCAAAGCAGAGAGTGCGCCACTGCTGGAGGTGCCCAGACAGCACTGAAGTAGCCACCAGACAGAGAGGTCAGAGAGAACGCCCTCACTGAATGGCAGGTTGGACCAGTTGACCAGGCTTCCCTCCAAATCCATCATTCAGGGATTCTGTGTTATGCACATGGGGTAGTTGCTAGACCCTTCCAGAAAAATAACCAAGGAGACGACCAAGTGTCTGCTGGCTTCTCTCTCTCCAGCTGGAGTGGAACCCTGACACAGAGACACGGCCCTAGACAGGGAAATGTAAGTGCCCGGCGGGGTAAAAGAACCAGTGTTTGTGGAAAGGCAGAGGTGGAAGAAAGCCCTTCCAGGAGGGAAAGTCAGAGAGGGCGGCCTGGAGGAAGGAGAGCAGAGCCAGGTTGATGAATGGGTGAGATCTGGCTGTTCCCAGGCCTGGTTCCCACCCCACACCCCTCCACACACACATTCAGCAGGGCCCATTGGTTCTTTCAGCTCTGCAGGCTCAGACCTACCTCTGTTTCCCAGGACCCACCCTAACTGAAAGCAGGAAGGATTTAAGCAAATCCAACTCTAGATTCTAGAACTCAGTAACGTCACCTGTACTGCTGATACACACTGACCTTGTGCCCGGTTTGCTGACAGGGCTTCTGGTTGTTCCTGGGGCACTTCCTCCCTCCTTTGGTGCCCCAGTTCCGTAGGCAGGTCTTTGTATCATTTGATGGGGTACCTACTGATGGACATCTCTTTTACTCCCTAGCTGGCTTCACCCGCCCTCCTTTCTTTTGATAATAAACCCCACCCATAGGGAGAGAGCGACCCTGTGACCCAGGCGTGGCCAATCAGAGTATTCAAGCCCCTTGCTACAGGGATTGGCTCAGGGATGGGCACACATGGCTCCAATCTGACCAATCAGAGTCCTTCCCCAATACTATTCCAGTAGAATTTATATGGGGAGACTGCTGCCCCTTGGGTTTTGAAACAGAAAAGCTGGAATCTAGGGCTGGTGATTTCCTGCCACATGAGGCAACCCTGGCTGTGGCTGTCAAAGGAGACAAGGAAGCCCAGGAGACTTGAGGGCAGAGATGAAAGAGAGATGGGGGAGGCAAAGGGAGCCATGGCCTTCTCTGCCCTGGTCCCTGGGTTTGCCAGGTTTACTGCATTTCTTCAGAGCTGAATCTGCCCTCCACTCCCTGCCCGATAAGCCCCCACTTTAACTCAGCTTTGATAGTGTTTCTGTCATTGAAACTCAAAGAATCCTGACTGATACCCCAGCCTTTCCCATCACCACAGGGTCTACCCTGGCCCCAGAACCTGCCATCAGCACCCGCATCTGAAAGAATTCCCAGGGGACACGTCTGTCCTGGC
>CM052545.1:85786271-85834832 GCA_028533065.1 Trachops cirrhosus | reverse complement strand
TATTTAAAAAAGCAGGGGTGGGCCAGATTTGGCCAGCTGTTTGTGGTTTACCAACTCCTGACTTAGAACATATAACTGGAAAAAGTGATTGGAGATAGATTAAGGAGATAAAGCCTTGGGTACCAGCCAGAGAAAAAAACGAATTTTACCGAATGGCTGGTGGAAATCTTGAAAGCTATTTACACTGGAGAATGGAGAGATTGAGGCAGGGTGATGGAGAGGTTGATTCAGCATCGGCCTGCTTGCTAGGCACTCCCAACTCCTTTATTTGTTCAGTGAATATTTACTGAACGTCTCCCATGTCCAGACCTTGTTCCAGGCGCATGGGGAGACAGCCATGGTCAAGGCAGGCGAGACGTCTGCCTTCATGGGGCTCCCACTGGACCAGGTTCGCAAGGCTCTTCGTGGTCGAGCCCTCTGCCTCCACAGCCGTATCTCCTCCTACTCCCCACCTATGAAATCACTCAGATATTCTGCTTGTTTCTTCCTACTTCTATAGCTTTTCTGTTACCTCTCCCTGGAACATCCTCACTCCACCTCATCCACCTATAGAAGTCCTTGGTGCCCAGATGAGCTATTCTCCCTCGTGAAGACTTTGCCCTCTACCCACCCCTTGGGGAGAGTTGGCCACCCCCCTCCTAGTTTTCCCCTACCTTCTCCCAGAGACCTACCTTAGCTTGAGAGCTTCTCATGTGGCATTGGAATTCTTTGCTCATTAAGTCCCTCTCCTCTGTTGGGGACAGATAGGACTGTCCCCAACACCTGACAAGGGTGTGCCACATGGAGGGGCTCAATGAATGTTTGTTGAGTGAATGAATAAAAATAGCTTTGGAAAACAGGAGAGTTGTATAGGCAGAGGAATGGGAGGCACTCAAACGAGAGGGAGGCCGTCTACTACTTTAGGGGTCTAAACACTTGAAATATACAAGCGATCTTATTTGCAGGCTTAAAACTCCTGTCCAAAATTATTTGTTGAGTGTGAACAATAATAGTCTCTCTCTCTGAAACACCGTGGTGAGAGCTCCTACATCTGATTAAGTGCTGTTTCGAGTGATTGATGGGCTCCCAATGGACAGCTGAAACCCCTCTCTTCCTGGCAGAGGCAAGTGATAGCCCAGTGGAAACTGACCCCAGCTGACACACTCATCTTAAAATATCTCTGTTTCCCTGCGGCCTAGATAAAATAGCTGTCGCACTAAAAGTAAGGGCTCCACTCGAGGGGATGCTGGCTTCTCCAAGGACCCATGATGGAGGAGCCTATGAGGTCAGGGTTCAGCTGCAGTCCAATTCAGAAGGACCCTAAGAAACCGGCCCCGGATGAGTTGTACTCAGGGAGCAGCCCAGAGTTCAGTCTCTCCAGGCTGGACCAGGAGGAGCAAGCTATGTCATCGACAACATCAAGAAGCATTTATTCAGCATGTGTTGGCACATGGTGCCAGGTTCCATTCAGATCAAAGAGAACAACCTAGACACGGCCCTTTCCCAACAGAGCCTTGCCACATACAAAGGATGATAACAATCCCAGTCAGGGCTATGGACCCTTTCGGTTTACAAAGAATTTTCAGCAACACAGCGAAGTAGGTAGAGTAGGTAAGAAAATTATTTCCACCTTAGAGGCAAAGAAACCAAGGCTCAGAGAGGTTGCACATCTTGCCCAAGGTCACACAGCTAGTAAGGATCAAAGCAAGGATCATTTCAGAGCAGGAAACAAATAGCATACTCAAAGGGCTCATGGAAGAGGGTTCAATGAAAGATTTCTTTAAAGAGCTAGGGGCATGGCTAAGGGAACTGACAATGGACCAGGAAGCAACCCAGAGTGTTACGGGTTCAGCTGTGTCCCCGAAGGTAATATGTTGAAACCCTAGTCCCTAGTCCCTCAGAATGTTCCTTATTTGGAAATAGGTTCCTGCAGATGCAGTTAGTAAAGATGAGGTTATACTAGAGAAAGGTGAGTCTTTAATCCAATCCCACTGGTGTCCTTATGAGAAGAAAAGAGACACAGAGGCACAAGGGGAGAGCAGCCCACGACGCGGAGGCAGAGACTGAAGTGCCGCGCTGCACGCCAGCGCCACGGACTGCCAACACACCGCCAGGAGCTGGAAGAGGGAGGGACGGTTCTCCTCTCCAGCTTTCGGAGGGAGCTCGGCCCAGCCACCGCTTTGCTTTGGACTGCTAGCCTCCAGAACTGTGAGAGAACACATTTCCGTTGTTTTAAGTCACGTGGTTTGTGGTATTTTGTCACTGCAGCCAGAGGAAACTAATGTACTAGGGTCACAATAGTGGGCACCCCCTAGGCCTTAAGGGGTCTGTGTTATAGGAGTCCAGGCAGAGCAGGATCCTCAAGACAGGGGCTGCCTGATGGATATGGAGACCCAGCCACTTCTCCTCACTGTCCTCAAGGAGGGTGCTGGGCCGACAAGTGCCCTGACCCTTCCCTATTTCCCACCCTTCAAGTGACCCCCGGTGTCTCCCAACAGCTGAACCTGCCACGGAGCCGGTGGACAGGGGAGTGAGGGCAATGCTGTCCACAGCAGCCAGCTCCCTGCGTCTGAGAGACGGGGGAGGGAGGGATGAAGAGGAAGTGGAGACCACCCGGCCCAGACCCACTCCCACATCCGGTGCTTGTGTCCCACCCACATGGTAGTTCAGGAAGGACCCTAAAGAAGTGGAAAGAACACTTTCTGTTGTTTGGGGACCTGCTGGTTTCATGTGGTGACCACAAATGCATGAAAATGGACAAGAGTACAAACACGTGCAACAGATAAATAAGTGCGTGGGAAAAGACTCTGCTTGTGATTAGCCCAAGGCAGAGCAGACAGGACGCCCTGCCTCACCCTGTGCCTCATTGTCCCGGGGCTAACTAGGAATATTTCTTCTTCACCAAGAATCACTAGAGAGACCATGGCTAGCAGAAGCAGGCCAACAGTCAAGATGGTCTGGAGAGAGAAGAAAATTTTCTCTCTTGGGTGGAGGTGGGGGCTCCTGTGAGTAGGCCCTGGGGCAGTTAGCCTGCCTACGGAGCTGTCCACCTGAGATGGGTCCACTTGAGACGGGGCAGGCGGCTGTCCTGTTCCTTCCCCCCAGCAGGCTTGGGGAGGCTTCTGTGTGGGCCTTGAGCCGCCCTCCTCCACCCACTCATAGCTGTGCCCCCTTCTGGAAGCTGAGGGGGAACACCTATCTTGTTCACACTGCATTTCCAGGGCATAGCGAAGGTCCCTGATAGACACTTGGTGGACAAATGAAGAGGAAGACCCGGAGAGACAGGGAAACAGTGCCAAGGCAGAGGTGCCTTGAGAAACACAAAGCACGGGCAGACATGCGTGGGGGTAGGCAGGGCCACTTGTGGGGCACCCCCACCCTCTGCAGGTATGCCCCAGAGCCACAGGCAGACAAAGCCAGAGAGTAATCCTGCCCCCAGATTCAAGCCTCACTGCCCCCACTGCAGATCGCCTGAGCTCCTGGGGTGCCCTCTGCCCCCGTGCACCCTGCAGGTGGCCTCCTGGGACCTCAGCACCGAGGCCTCCACAGGGTCTCGGAGCACATTCTCGCAGCTCCATAGCCTTCTCAGGGAACAGGCAGGTGGGTGGGGGACTCCCGCCAGGTCAGTAAAGGTCACGAGGACGGGGCTGCCTGCTCCAGCAGACAGACAGAATGCCTGGGGAAGAGGCCCCCGGAGGCACGCAGATGGGAAGGTCTGTCCTCACCAGTGTGCTAGACTGAAAGACCGTCCTTTTCCGACTTGGACTTACGCTGAGGCTTTAATTATAGCTTGTCACTCAGGTGCCTTCCCCAGGAGATGGCTGAGCCGGACAGCTACGGAAATGAAACTCTCGCTTCAGATGGCTCATTCTGTCTGTCAGGAAATTTCAGGCTCACAAATAATATCATGAATTGTGGCAGCTCAGTGCCTCCCAAGAGCTCAGTGTGCTGAGCCCCCTGCCCCCACCCCGCCCCCCAGGCCTGGCCAATGAGCTTCCCTGACAGGGTGGGACAGCCATTGAAACAGGCCATTCCCAAGAAGGAAAAACTTGATGACCCCAGAGAGGCAAAGTGACTGGCTCAAGGTCACCGGCGGAAGGTTGGTGGGACAGGGACACCTGTGAGCATTGCTTTGTTATGGACTCCTTTCTATTTGAAAATGTCCCGGAAAGGAAGGCTCCTGGCGACAATAATATTAAGAGTTTGTTTGTTTAATCGACTCCTGGTGCCAGGAGTTGAGGCTCTGCATGAACCACCCCACTTAATCCTCCTCACAGCAGCCCCTGTGAATTGGTTAAAATTATTATCTTCCCTTTTCATAAGGAAACCTCAAGACTAGCGAGCTTGTTCAAGGTCACACAGCTGGAACCAGGACTTGAATCCAGATTGCCCACCAGCAGAGCCTGAACGCTCAGCCCCCATGCTCTCTCCTTACACTTGTGCCTGAATAAGTAGACGGGAGACCTGGAGTCCTTTCCCTTCGCCTCTGCCAGGAAACACTAATTGTTCCTGGATGCATTCAACAAAGCGCACACCATGGAGACAGGCTGTCCTTGAGCCCTGGCAGGGTCAGCTGTGAGCATCTGGGGCCAGGGGAAGGGGTGTCCTTGCACCTGTCCCACCAGGTTGGCCTGAAGATGTGCCAATAGCAGGGAGGGGGCTGTGCCTCAGGCGTGGCTCCAGGCAGCTCACACGACACCTGGTGCTCTATGTACATCTTCGCATCCTTGGCCCCTGAGTCTTGGGCTCAGAATGGAGTAGGGTTAGGCCCTTAAGGGGCTTGGAATAGGACATCAACTCCCTGGGGAAGATGTGACCCAGAGGAGCATAGGGTATGACTTGCCACACAGGTTCCTTTCCAGCAGCAGTGCCCAAAGCCCACCAGATTCCCCACTGGTAGCTTCCCAGAGCCACGCAGGAGAGCTGCTTTGCATTGTCTGTCGGCCAAGGTGTCCACCTGGTTTGGAAAGAGGGCAGAGTTTCAGCCTTAAGATGCTCCAGGATAAGAGGAATAGAGTGTAGGTCTGAAGGGCAAGTGCAGGGGCATCCTTGTCGGCTGTGGTCTGGGAGAAAAGACTCCTACTTCCTACTTCCCATTTTGCTAGTTAGGGAACCCTTGGCAGTTCCCTGAACTCCCTTTAACCTTGGCTTCCTCATCTGGACATGGAAAGAACAGCCTCTGCCTCAGGACGGTGAGGCGGACTAAGCCAGTCTGTGCATCTAGGCCGTTCGTGGTATGATGGCGGGGCAGGGGGTGGGTAGTACTCTATTGCCCAACAATTAGGTCTCCATCTTTTAGTGAGCCTGTGCCCCTGGCCTGTGACCTTCACAAGTGCTCCTCAGTTTTTTTCACATCCTCAGGCAGGGCAGGAAGGCTGGAGTGGGCGAGTTGGGTATTTCCCCTCCCCCGGGTCCCTTGGGCTCTGATAAAACCCCAGCAGGTCTGGTTAACTAGTTTCTCTTGAGGGCAGGCCTTATTAAGAACGGAGTGCTTTGAAGTATTTCCAAACGGTTGCTTTTCCCCTCTCGATGCAGGAAGCAAGGGGGGATCTTTCTCTTGTTTTTTACTGTAAGAACCTGGCAGTAAAACCCACGAAAGTGTAGGGCCCCTCTGACCGGGTCCCTTCGGAGTTTCTGGCCCTCTGGCATGTCCACACTAAGCCTCTAGCAATCCATCAATTGCACGTCAAATGTTCCTACCCAGCACTGGTTCCTGTGGGAATTTCTGCTCTAAGGTTTCTGCCCAAGTAAGTTGTGAGTCTCTGTATCCACCTGTCTTTCCAATTTGGGGGTACAGCAGTTCACCCGGTGGCCTCAACTCTGTGCTGTGTCGAAGAAGAGTTGCTGATTTCCGGTTTGTTCAACTTCTCACTCGCGATCAGGACAAAGGGATAGCTTCCAACCTCCTTCTCAGTCCATGTGTACAGAGAGGCCCTGTATGATGTGTTGGCCCCAATTCACGCTGACCTTTCACTGAGCGCCCTCTTTGTGCCAGGGTTTGACTCAAGGTTTCGTGTTCTTCATCTTGCTTACGACTCGTTGCCCAGAAGGACGGGTGTTACAAACTCTTTACAGACAAGAAAACAGAGGCCCAGAGAACTTAAATCACACAACTACTGGAGGCGAAGGTGTGCCGGAGCCCAAAGTTTCCCCAGTGACCACGTGCTGCACCCACTCCTTCTAACACGCCACCCCGAAAGGCCCTCTGGTAAGCTGAGTACACAGAGCGGCTCCTGGCCCCGAGAAAAGGCAATGCAACAACTCCGCCTGTACCCGGGGTGAAGGGATAAGCCGCCTCTCCTGATGGAAGGAAAGGCAGCCCTGTTTCTGCGGGTCCAGTTACTGGGAAGTATGCTCAAATGGCACATTATAGTTTTATGAATCCAGCTCCTTCTGTTGTCCTGATTGAAGTACAGAACGCCTGGGGCAGGCTGCCCTCCTTCATAGACCCATTTGTCATGGGAATTGATTAAGAAAAAATAAAAAGGCAGGCTGATGGCTTGATTACATCTGTTCACAGCCGGAGAAGGCCTGCCACCTGTCTCGACCATCCTTAGCTCAGCCAGAACACAGGAACTGCTGGCTCTTTGTCCCCAAAGCAGGAGCTCTCCAAGGAGCACGAGGGGATGCTGGGAGGAGCTGGGGGGGATGAGGGGGGAAGGCGGTCAAGATGGTGGGAAAGCAGAGTCTCCTGAGCCCAAGGTCTTGGGGCTGTGATGTGCCTTGATCTGTGCAACAGTCAGCCTTGGGCGGAGGGGGTGGACAGAAACCCAGCAGAGCATTTCGCTCTCTTGGGGTCAGTGTCCCAGGGGCTGCAGACCAGGGCTGCTCTGCATTCAGGGTCAGAGGCAAGGAAAGGGACAGCTTCATCCATGTCTGAGCCAAACCCTCCCACTCCAAGTGGCAATGGAGCAAACTCTAGTCACAGGATCTCAGACCATTGAGTCCCACCCCCTCATTGACAGAGGGGAAGGGACTTTCCCAAGGACACACAATGACAGTGGCAGAGAAAAGACCCAGCCTGCCTCTTGACGCTCAGGAGAGGTGGCAAGAAAAAGTGGTATCAGCCACTGTCCTTGGCCATGAGACAATGAGAAAAAGGACACTATCCTCTATTGTTTTTAAGATTTTATTTATTTATTTTCAGAGAGGGGAAGAAAGGGAAAAAGAGTGGGAGAGAAACATCAATGCATGACCAGTTGCTTCTTGCACGTCCCCATGCATCTTTACCTGGGGACCTGGCCCACAACCCAGTCATATACCCTGACCAGGAATCGAACCAGCAACCTTTCAGTTTGCAGGCTGGCAATCAATCTACTGAGCCACACCAGCCAAGGCGACACCACCCTCTTGCTGGATCAGCTGGATCAACCTCGGTCTTCTGCAGGGAGATCAAGGCCTCTGAGAGTCTGTCCTCAGCCACCTCACATTAAACCTGGGTTTAAGATTCTCAGATGCCCAAACCCAGGCCACTGTTGCTTCAAGGGTGAAGGATGCTGCATGGAAGGAAAGGAGGGGAAGGCAGGAGGAGGGCAGCTGGGATGGAAGAGCAGGCTGTGCACACACAGCACACCTGGGATAGATTTCCATATTCAGCGTGCAGCTGGAAGAATAGGCTCCCTGAGATGCCATGGTGCATTCCAGGGCGTCCTGCGGAGCACAGGGCTGGAAGGCCTGAACAGAGCTGGGCTGCTCCTCTGCCGTGAACAGAAGGCGAGAGGCCCCACTGTGCCCAGCAGCCCAGGCACACGCAGTCCTCACAGCTGCCCATGAGACCCAGCAGAGACACCTCTGGAGCTGAACGCCTCTCACACGGGAGAGTGTGCAAGTGCAGGACGGAGAGAAGTAAACCACTTTGGAGAAGCCCGAATTCCATCTTCCTTTCCAGGGTATTCAGCTTTTCACAAATTAACTGTCTACAGGTCCCAGGTCCAGAGATGCCTGGATATAAGTAGAACCCAGAAACTTCTTCCAAAGGACTTACGGTCGAAGTGCAACATGGTGTTTAAAAGGCTGAGATGCAGGAGAGCAAAGGTGTTATGGAAGCACAGGGCCTCTGAGCCAGGGAGGAGAGGTGGTCCAGGAGGGCTTCCTGCAAGAGTGGGTCAGAGAGATGGGAAGAGTTAGTGGGCTGAAATGAACAGCACAGTGTCCTGGGAGGACTGAGGGAGCTCAGTGTTATTCAGCTTAGAAAGCGAGGCCAGGAATGGCAGAAAGTGAGGCTCAGAGATAGGCAGATACAAGGCCGAGGAGCCTGGACAGACTTCTAGGACTATGGGCACCGTGTGAGCAGGACCCACAGTACTCACTAGGTCCGCCTTCTGTGGTCCTTCCCAGCCATGTGCTGCTGAGGGAGCTCCAAAGGCTCGAGCTGTCCTGTGGTGCTGTTCAAGGTCACCCTTAGGCCCAGGAGGCTGCACCCATGAAGCTCATCTGCTCCCACCCACCACCCCTCAGCCAGTTCAGCTGCAAAACGCTTAAGAACACGTGGCTTCTAGGGACGGGGCGAGTGTGTAGCTGGCGTCTGTTCCATGGATCCCTTAGATCCAAGGGAGAGATACATGGGCAGGGTTCTGTCAAAACCTAGACCTAAAAAGCACGGAGAATGCCTGCCAGGGGCTGGACGGGGTTGACTGCCTTAAGCCGACATTTGTCTGCACCAGGAATTCTTGACCCTTACACATCCCAGTCAGCAGGGTTGCTCTCCCATATACTAACATCTGGCCGTTCCAAAATCAGTTATGGGCCCTCAGGGCGGGGCCCAGGCATGGGTATTTTAAAAAGCGCCCAGATAATTCTAGCAATCAGCTGAGACCGAGCACCACCAGTGTATACCCGCCAACTCAGGTTCCATTGCGCTCCTGCCTCACCCCTCTCCTCCACCCCACAACGGCTGTCCTCTCCCACCTCTGCCCTCCTTCCCACCTGTTCTTCCTCTCTTTCTCAAAGACTGACCCGTCTGCTGGGCTCTGAGGCTCACCGTCTCCCGTCACCTGGGGGCCCAGACTCCAAAGGAAATGATAATAGCCACAGAAGCAATAGCAGCTAATATTCACGAAGTGCTTAATATGTGCCACGCATAAGGGTAGTCTTCTTTAGATTTGGTCCCTAGAACAACCCTTATGGTAGGCCCTATTATTGTCCCTTCTTTCATGTGAGGACACTGAGGTCCAAGAAGGTTAAATAAAAGCCCAGGACCTCAGAACTACTGAGTGGCAAGACCAGGGCTCACACCCAGGTCCCTCTGCTGCCAAAGCCAAGTCCAGCTGTCATGGAGACACCTTCGTTGCTTTCTTAAAGCTCCCACGTCTTCAACTCCCATGAACATGCTCTTCCCTGGCAGGCTGATCTGTCGGTGTTCTCAGTCTTTATAGCCCGGCCCCCGGGGCTAGCCTGCAAGCCCCAGAACAGACACAGGTCACTCTGTGTCCCCTGGGTCTCCACAGGTCTGCCCAGGTAGATGCTTGCAGAAGGCAAGCACTGGGCCCCCAGAGACCTGGAACGGCTTCGTCATACCGGTTTACCTGTCAGTCATCCTGACAGACATTGACCTCTTCCAAGCAGCATCTATGGCCTTACTTTTCAGGAAAGGGAAAAGGATCGTCTGACTTAAGTAAAGTTTCAAAAAGTCCATCAGCTTATAAATGTTTCGTTGCAACCTGTTTGATGCCAAAAGCCTACAAGTGATTATATGCATTCACTCCACCCCCACTACTTCCCCCTTGCCTGCTGGGGCTTCCTGCCGTGAAGATGATCGCAGAGGTGTCTTTAGGTGTCTGCCCTGGTTAAAATGGGAAGGAAAGTGGGGTGGGTGGGTGTGGTGTGGGGGCCATCAGATGGTGTCTGCTATGGGGCATGGAGGGGAGAGACATGAATGTGGGTGGGGGTGCATAAAGTGTGTGCTCATAGTGAAATGTGTGTTGGCAGTGTGATGGGTGTGTCTCATAGGTGGGTCAGCCGATGGTCATTGCCACCAGTTCACCACCAACAGGAATCCCCAGTCGGGGGTGTGATGAAGAAGGAAACTTGATTCAGTGCAGGACAGCTCAATTGTGACACAGCACGGCTGTGAGACACGGCTGGGGTCTGGTGGCCCTGGTGCCAGGCCCATCCCCAGCTAGACAGCTCTGCTGTGCCTGAGGGTCTGCTCTGCTCTCCTCTCCTCAGTGATATGGTCAGTTCTCTGCTTCGTGCAAGTCTGCTTTGTGCTGCTTTTGTGTTTCAGCTCAGCCAGGGAGACACAGTCTTCTGTCTTTGGTGGGAAGGGAAAGTGCACTCTCCTAGCAGGAGGTAGCTGGCTCATATGGACAGGAGTTTTGCCCCTGGTGCCTGATTGGTTCATCCTCATGCAAATACAGACTCCAAATCCTCACAGTTTGATTTGTCCAAATGGTGTTGTTCTGATTGGTCAGAATAGAGCTGCTCTGATTGGCCAGAGCTGTGCAGCTCCAGTTAAATGTGGAAAGCCTCAGTCCTATTGGCTGAAATAGGATTCCAGGAGCTCCTTCATCAGGGCTGGCTCAGATGGCAGAAACGCGGTGCAGGCAGTGCAGGTTTCTCCATGAAGTGCAGTTTGCATAGAAGCCCCTGTGCAGAAATGGCTGCTACGCTCTGTTTTGTAAAAATTCGAGCCCAGGTACCCACCAGAAGCCCTTCTTAGTAGGTGTCTTTTTCCCCCCAGGGTTCGAGGGTGGTAAATGTATGGGTAGTTTGTGTGCAGTGCGTTAGAGTGTGTGTGTGCTGGGTGTGGTTTGTGGGTGAGGCAATGTGTATCTGATACGTGCTCTATGGTACATCGGTATAATGTGTGCTTTGATGTAGTATGTGATTTGTGGTGTATGTGTGGTTCATGGTACATGTGTGTAATCTGGTATAAGGTACCAGGGAGTGATACATGTATGACGCTGGGTACAAGGTGAGCAATATGTGACATGATAATGAGGGAAGACAAAGTGCTTTCTGTTCCCACTTCTGGCTTCTCTGTTCAGCCTGGTTCTGCATGAACCTTCATCCATGCTAGTGAGACGACCAGCAGTGGACCCCCATCCTGACGGTGACACAACAGCCACCATGGGAACAAAGAACTTGGGCTCAGTCCTCCCCATCACGGCAAAACCAGACTCTCCCAGTTTGCTCAGCTGCTCCAAGCCCTGAGACCTGGGATCTCAGCTTTAGGAAAGCCAGTTAGGAGAGGACAGAGTCCTGTGGATGGGCAGGGCCTTGTTGATGTAAGTGGGCAGCTGGAGGGCCATCCTCATATTCTTATGTCTCTTCCTAAACCCAGGTGACCAGGATGATGGCCAGAATATGAATTGGAGGTAGAATTCCCACTTATCATCTCCAGCTCACAGTGGCCTCTGTCCCACGCCTGCTGTGACCCTTATAAAGTTTGGGCTCACAGGGCTCAATCTCAGGGCACTATCTGACCAAGGGCACAGTCCAGTGCCTTTCCTGACTCATTAAAGGTACCTCACATCCACACACCCCGACAGCACTATTCAAAAGCCCATTCATTCTCTTATCTACTGCCTTCTTACCCTGCACCTCCGGTGTGACTCTCCTGGACACCAGAAAAAGCTCCCCTTGCATCCCCAGCCCCTGAAACCCTTCCCTTGCCTCTCCCTGCCTCCCCCAGCACTTGATTTTGTGGATCAGCATGGCCTCTCTTCCTATGAGAAGGAACCGTTTTTTCTAGGGGTGAGGGCAAGCTGGTTGTTTCAGCATTCTCTTTGTACAAGAAAGATGTCAGGCAGTAACAGCACATCTAAAATCTTGATCCTGGCACACTAAATTGTGTGGCCTGTGTGCATTGTACATCCTCCCCGGGACCCTGCTTCCACAGCTGATCCGGCGACCATCATCCTAGCAACTCACTGCTTCACAAGATTAAAATCTTCTCAAGAGCTATGATAATGCCAGACCAATGTTTCAAGAGAGAAGAACAGCACAGAGACAAGTGATCTGTCTTACTTTTCTGCCAGCAAGGCAGTGCCCATGGCAGGGCGGGGCGGGGCAGGGCAGGACAGCAGCCTTGCCAACAAATGAGTGGAAAACTACAGCTACCACTTGAAACATAAACTGGAAACCAACACCAGCCTTCCTATACCGTCCTGCGATGTTGGGTTGGGGCTTGGGGAGTGATGTGTGTATCGTGTTAGGCATAGGCTGGGAGGGTTTACGTGTGACCTTCTTTCATTGCCAAGGACAGGGAAGGATGACCTTTGCCCCCTCCCCTGGGGGATGCGTTTGCTCCCACCTTCAAACTTTCTCAGTCTCATCTTCTTCACTTGTAAAATGAAGGCGATGAGTGAGCAGGACAGGCCTCCAGAACCAGCCTTTGGAACCAGTGCTACGTTTTCTCACTCAGTGTGAGACTTCAGGCAAGTTATGCGACCTCTCTGCATCCATTAGTTATTACTGTAAAACAAGCCACTTCAAAACTTAATGACTTAAAATAACAATCAGTTATTATTTCTCATGAGTCTATGAGTAGCCTGCGCGGTCCTGCTGCTGTGAGCCAGGCTTGGCTGATCTTGGCGGAGGTCACTCGTGCATCTGCAGGCAGCTGGCAGGTCAGCTGGGGGCTGGCTGGTGTAGGGTGGTCTTGGCCGGGATAAACTGGCTCTGCTCCACGTGGTTTCTCGCGCCCCAGAAGGCTCGTCCAGGCCTGTGCTCATGGCAGTGTTTAAGTCCAAGAGAGTGAGTGGAAACACATGTGGGCTTCTCCAAGTCTCTCCATTAGGTTCGCTTCTGCCCCATTGGCCGAAGAGTCCCTTGGCCAAGGCCGGAGTCAGAATAGAAGAGGCCTATAAAGTTACAGGGCACATGGGGTGGGCAAAGGGAGGAGAGTGATTCGGGCTGTCGATGTAATCCATTCATTACACCCTCAAAAGTGAGTTTCCTTTTTTTTCTAAACTGAGGTGAAATGCACATAATGTAAAATTACTCATTTTAAGTGAACAATTCAGGGGCATTTAGTACATTCTCAGTGTTGTGTAATCATCACCTCAATCCAGTTCCAAAACATTTTAATTATCCCAAAATAAAACCCCATATTCATTAAGGCATTATTCCCCATCCACCCAACTTCTAGCCCCTGACAACCACTAATCTGCTTTCTACTTCTATGGATGCGCCTCTCCTGGCCATGTGACCTTTCGTGGCTGACTTCTTTAACGTACAACATCTTCGAGGTCTGTTCATGTTGTAACATGTCTCAGCACCTCATTCCTTTTTGTGGCTGAGTAATATTCCACTGTACGAATAGACCACAATTATTTACCCACTCATCTGTTGTTGGACCCGTGAGATGCTTCCGCCTTTGGGTTGTGAATAGTGCTGCTGTAATGCTCAGGTGCAAATACTTCCTATTTGCTTGAGTACCTGCCTCCAGTTCCTTGGAGTGGAAACACTGGGTCATATGACATTCTACATTTAACTTTTTGAAGTTTCCTTTATTTTTCAAATGGAGATGATGAAATTACTTTGTGGGTGGCTGGGAGGTTAAGAGAGTGATTGTAATGCATCTTGCAGAGTAGAATCTCAATAAATGGTTTATGTATCTATTCTTTTTGTTCCTTAATTCAATAACCATTTATTGACCCACATATCAGGAATTATTGAGGTGCTGAATAGATGTACAGATATATAAGATATAAAACACATGTCTATATTTTTATAGACATATAAATATATCCCCAGGGTCCCTTTCAGCTCAGACTCACAATGGTTCCACCCTTGCTTCTTTCCTGGTGTGTCCTTCACGAGCAGAAGACAAAAGGCTCCCTCCCTCCCTCCCTTACCCGGCTCCCGGGAGGCTGCTGGCTTCATCGCTCCCCACCTGAATCAGTTCAGACCACCTATTTCAGATCTGTCGGCTCTTATAAATGTAGCCACACACCCGCAAAGTGAGATAAAATGGCAGTGTGATTAGTGTGTGTGTGTGTGTGTGTGTGTGTGAGTGAGAATGCTTATGTGTCTCCGTCTCACTCCTATTGTACAGATTAATACATCAGAGCAAGCACTTACAAAAGAATAAAAAAAAACAACCACCGGGGCCAATTCTCCAGACATTCAATAACCAAATGTCATCCACATGGTAAGCAATAAAATAAAAATATATGCTTAGCAGAGGCAATATAAATATGATGTATATTTTGAAGCTGGATAACAGAACAGTGTCATAAAAATAATACCCGGTGGCAAATTCAGGAAAGCGACCTTTTTCAAACGCAGCCTCCTTCAGGCTGCCATTCCTAAAATATCACAGCGTCTCCAGCAGTAAAGCAGAGGTTGGTTTGAAATCCGACAGGAGCACCGAGTGTAATGAGGCCGTGGAAATTCTGGCCCACGTTCCCAGGCCAAGGCAGCCTCTTATCCCCCTCTGCCCGCCCCACCCCCACCCACCCCGAGAGCCTCGCCTCAGTCCGCTGGCTCCTTCCCCTTTGCCCGTCATGATAACCCCTTGCTTTTCAAAACTCCTCTCCACACATTATTCCATTTGACCTTTACTATCTGCCTCTGAGGTTGGGGGGGACAAGTATCATTATTGCCATTTTATGGATGAGGCAGTGGAGGCCACAGAAGTCCTGTTAACTGTAGGATCGCCCCTCCACCCTGAGGAGAGAACATCTCTTCCCTGTCTCTCAACCATCGTTTCCTGGTCATACACACACCTACCCGAAAAATTATTTAACAGATTGTCATACAAAACAGACACCTCTCGAGGGCCCATCATAAATCTAGTTTCCCAGTTACTATCGGTCTAGGGAATACAAACCAGTTTTTTGTATCAGCCAAACAAAATATGGTTTCCAGTTGTCCCAACACCATTTATTTGAAAGTCCATCTTTTTCACAGTGACTTAAGATATCAGCTTTATCACACTCCGTGTTTTCATAGGTACTTGGGTCTATTTCTGGACTTTCTAGTCTGTCCCATTGGTCCCTCACTATGCATGCTACAAGGCCACACTGGCTTAGTTCTGCAGATTGTACAGAACATTTGATACCTGTTAAGGCTGGTTCTGTCTTTACCGCTCCTCTTTTTGAGGGGTTGCTAGCTATTCTTTTTTTAATTTATTTTTTAATTATAGCTGACATCTAATATTATATTAGTTTCGGGTATACAGCATAGTGATTAAACATTTATACACCTTATGAAGTGATCTCATGGTAAAGACTAGTAACGATCTGACATCACATGTAGTTATTGCAATATTAACAACTGCATTCCCTAAACTGTACAAACAAAATATCATTAGGTAATACTTTTACCTTTGTACAAGGTAAATCTGAACGTGTATACGAAAACATCAAAATATATCAAAATAGATCCTGTACATTTCTTAAAATACACACCTTTTGCCACTCTTAAGTAGTGAGATTCTAGCTGGAAAATAGAAGTCACAACAGTTGAGTGATTTGGTTAAGGCCTCAGAATAAGAGCACTGGGACCGGAATGCACAGTATTGATGTCAAGAAGAGAGAAACCAGCTGTGTGTCTTTAGGCCAATCACTTAACTCCTCTGATTTTAAGTTTCCCTTTGAGGGAATAAGTAGGAGTAGATCAACTCTAAGCTGCTTTCTAGCTCTGGAATTCCATAACTTTACCTCTAGAACAAAGTATTCAATGCCACACAAGGGAAGTTCCATGTTGCTCACAGAGGGGTCTGTAAAAGAACCACCGATGGAACCCCGATCTCTAAAGCATTCGTGGGTGGAGCGGGGGGAAACGTATGTCTCAGGAGCAAGAACACTTCAGCCCTGGTCCCAGGTCAGCCACTAATTCACTGGGTAACCTGGAGCTTCTCCTCTGTCAAATGAGGAATTTGGACTAGATGAGGTTGGGAAATAAATTTCACATCAAGTGCACTCCGGCTGATAGATGGTGGCTACGTAGAGTGTGGTATTTAGAAAAAAAGTGAGTCTACAACCAACACAAAATGGAAGCAGCTGGGATTGATTGGTCATGCCTGCCACAGGTGAGGGTGTAGGCAGTGCTAGGACCTGGCCGTAGCTAAGTAGATTCTTTCATGGTAGATGGTCTCTACCTACAAACCTCTGTGAACAGCGCACAGAAAATGGAACGATTCGGAGTCACTGATGCCCAGGAAGCAGACCTTGGCTTGTTCAACTGTTTTCATATTATCCACGGCCTGGGTTTGAATAATCTGTCCCCTGATACCAGTGTATTTCAGAAATTGCCACCTAAGGCAAATTCTCCACTTTTAAACTCATTTCCTGAGTCGGTCTTTTTAAACCCCACATTAAATATTGATCTGCCCTGGAGAGATCTAATTTATTTAGGAGAGACAGGTTTGACTCCACCAGAACTGTCACACCAGGAAATAGAGCCATGGTCCTCCTGAAGCAATAACCACCCAGGATGGTGACAGGCAGGCCAAGGACGCGGGGACCAGCTTCTTTCCCTTCTCTGAGTCTCGGGGACAGGGCCTGCCTTTCTGGTCTCCCTTTCACTCCAGACTGTCAGAGCGCCTCTGAGCACCTTTCCTGTGAGCATGGGTGTCTGCAAGTCAAGGTGTCCACTGTGTTAGCCAGAGCCCCCACCCTGTGCCTCAAGCCCCGCAAGCCCCCTAGGGTGACCCACGGAAACCTCTTCTGCTGCTCCTAACATGCTCTGTTGCTGAGGCTGTCACTTCCAAGTGACCTTCAAGAGTCTGACCTTCAGACTCTGCAACTCTCCCTCCAGTCCTGATTCTGGCCCAGGATGGTGGTGGCATTTCCACTTGGACCTGGGTTTTAAAGCTCAGCCCCAATGTACTTGGGCTTGACTGCTTGTCTTGTGAATGACCACATGCTGCCTGTCTCCTAAAGCTTGTGCTCATTAGTGTGACTCCAATGAAGAGAGAGAGAGAAAGAGAGAGGGGGGGGTGGGGGGGGAGAGAGACGACCTGCCACAGCTGAGGACCGGAGCCCGTCTCCCAAAGAGCCAGCCCGCACACCAGGGCGGATAGGGAGATCCTGTCCAGCGTCTCCCAGGGAGCTGGCCTCCTCCACCTTCTGCACTCGGAAGCACTTATTCCATCACTTGCACCCTGGGTTGATCCAGCATAATTTCTCTCCATAATTTACACTTCTAAGCACAAATGCCAAGGTTCCCTTCTGGGTTTCTGGCAACATCTGTTTGGGGCCCCACAAACAAGAGCCCCTGCAGCAGGGAACACAGCCTATCTGTGGGTTGGGGAGCCAAATCGTAATTAAAAATCTCAGTCAATGTATCCTGCCATACCCACATTTTCCCCGTTAATTCACCCATGATCCCACTAGGTAAGCAATGTCATCATCTCATTGGGAGATATGGGGAAACTGAGTCTCTGAGGCCGTAGCCACCAGTTACATGTGCCTAATTAAAATTAAACAAATTTAACATTCAGTTCCTAAATCCCACCAGCTACATTTCAAGTGCTCAATAGCCACGTGGCTAATACAATAGTACTGACAGCTCAGAATTATAAAACATTTCCATCCATCGCAGTAGCTTCTATTGGACATGCTGTGAGGGGTAAAATAACCTCCCTCCGCCACAGGAAACTGAGCAGCAGAGTTGGAACTTGAACCAGGCCAGTCTGTCTGCAGAGACAAGGGTCTATCCACTGCTCTCTCCTGCTGCTAAAAGGGACCCAAAAGGAAAGAGGTAAGATGAGCAAGAGGTCAACCAGAAGGTCTCATCAGAGTGAGGCCTTTAGGAGGGCACACAAGAAAAGGCACCTCAAAAGCGTTAGACCTCTTCATCACCTCCTTGTCACACAACAGCTGCCTAGAGCACCTTGGATGACACAACCCTGATGCTGCTCTTTGCCCATCAGAGATGTCTTCCAGGCCCGGAGGGAGGCCTGGGGCCTCCTCACCCAGAGGGGTGTCCCTCTAGTGGTTCCCAGAGAGGGGAGTCAAGCACACACTCAGGCGCAAATGAATGTCTTACACAAGCTGCCACTCTCTAGAGACTTCTTAGAGATGGTGGAGGTCAGTCAAGGTCATTGACTATAACTTTTTGTGCCTTAGTGATAGCTTTGACTCTATGATCATTTATGATGCACCTGTTATGTACCAGTCTTCGAATCAGGCACTTTTTACATATCTGACCCAAATAAACTCTGGAGTCCATGTGTCTCCAGAATAACAATAAACTAAAAACAATTTAACACAATCCCAGTCTTGATTTGTTGCTCTCAGTATTAAAAGAGATTCAAGTTATAAGTATGGTACCACTCCTTTTTCCCCCATTGTATATTTGAACTTCCACTTTATTTTTAAGTAGCTTTGAGATATAGTTCACATACCATGCAATTTACCCATTTAAAGTGCACAGTCAGCTCTGACCAGTGTGGCTCAGTTGGTTGGAGCATCCTCTGGAGAGGCAACCAAACAGTGTATCTCTCTCACATCAATGTTTCTCTCCTTCTCTCTCTCCCTCCCTTGCCCTCTCTCTAAAATCACAAAGCACGTCCTCGGGTGAGAATTAAAAAAATGTGCACAGTCAGACTTCTGGTCAAGATGGCTGCATAGGCAGACATGGCTCACCTCTTCACACAACCACAACAAAACCACAACTAAAATATAGAGCAACCATCACTCACAACCATCAGAAACCGAGTTGAATGGAAGTCCAACAACTACAGAATGAAAGAAACCACATCCATCCAGACTAGTAGGAAGGGCACAGATGCGGAACAGGCTGGTCCCACATCCACATGTGGTGGATAAAAATTCGGGAGGTATATCCCGGGAGCAAGGAGTCCTAGTCCTACACCAGGCCCCCCAGCCCAGGGTTCCAATGCCAGGAAGGTAAGTCTCCACAACTTCTGGCTGCAAAACCCAGTGGGAATTGAGTCAGTGGAAGAAATTGCTGGAGCCCCAAGCTGTTCCTCGTAAAGAACCCACACACAGACTCACCTACTCAGACTCTCTGAGTAGGTGAGTTCAGACTTGCCAGAGCTCAGAGTCCCTCTGGGCTCTGGCAACAGGGTGGCGGCTTGAGGGGCACCAGTGGCATGCAGGGGGAGGCTGAGGTGTCTGGCATCAAGGCAAGTAGCGGCCATTGTCCCTTTTCTGGGCCCTCCCCCCACAAAGTTGGCAGACTGGTGCCATATCTAAGGCTCCATCAACCTGGCTAACACCATTTGACCCACCTTAGAGATCCCCAGGGACTGCTCCACCCAATTTACAGGCCTAACCAAGCTGCTTTTCCATATGAATGGCTGGTCTTGCCTCACACTTCACAACTTCCTAAATCCTCTTGAACAAGCAGCAGCTGGCCTCGGTGAGCCCAAGACCCAGAACTAGCAGCCTAGAATCATAGCTTGGCTTTGCTTGGAAATTTCCAAGCCCATCACAAGTAGCAGTCATCTCAGATTGCTTTATAACTCAGGCAGGGTGGCCCTCAGAAAAACACAGGTGGGGACCAATCTTCACCTGCACCACCTCGGAAACCCCCAGGGCCAGTGCACCCAGTGGACAGCTACAGACCGTGTCAGAGAAAAACCATCATGCCCCTGCACAGCGGATCCTCCACAGAGGGAGGAGATTGATGGTCAGTGGTGACAGCCAATCTTTGCAGCTGACTGGCCTGGGTGAATCCGTCCCAGACAGCTACTACATCAGGCCATACTACCAAAACAAGGAGTCATAGCAGTTCTACCTAATACATAGAAACAAACACAGGGAGGCTGTCAAAATGAGGAGACATAGAACATGGCCCAAATGAAAGAAGAGATCAAAATTCCAGAAAAAGGGCCAAATGAAATGGAGATAAGCAATCTTTGAGGTGCATAGTTCAAAACACTGGTTATAAGGATGCTCAAGGAACTTAGAGAGGACCTCAACAGCATAAAAAAGACCCACTCAGAAACAAAAGATACACTAATTGAAATAAAGAACACTTTACAGGGAAACAACCATAAAGTGGATGAAGCTGAGAATCACATCAATGATTTGCAACATAAGGGAGTAAAAAACAACCAATCAGAACAGGAAGAAGAAAAAAGAATCCAAAAAAAACAAGGACAGTATAAGCAGCCTGTGGGACAACTTTAAGCAATCCAACATTTGCTTCATAGGGATGCCAGAAGGAGAAGAGAAGGAGCAAGAAATTGGAAATCTATTTGAAAAAATAATGAAAGAAAACTTGCCTGATTTTGTGAAGGAAATAGACATGCAAGTCCAGAAAGCACAGTCTCAAACAAGATGAACGCAAAGAGGCCCACTCCAAGACACATCAGAATTAAAATGCCAAAGGTTAAAGATAAAGAGATGGGAAGTGGGGTGTGGGAGAATGGGTGAAGAGGTGAGGGGATTAGGAAGTACAAATAGGTAGTTACAGAATAGCCATGGGGATGTAAAGTACAGTACAGGAAATGGAGTAGCCAAAGCACTTACACGTACGACCCCTGGACATGAACAAGGGTAGGGGGATTGCCTGAGGGAGTGGGAGGTACTGGGTGGAGGAGGGCAAAGGGGAAAAATCAGGACAGCTGTAATAGTATAATCAATAAAATATAATTTAAAAATAAAAATATTTTTTTAAAAGTGCACATTTTAGAACACTTTTGTCACTTCAACAATAAACATCATACCCATTAACAATCACTCCCCACACTCCTCCAACCCCAGGCACCCACCAGTCTGCTTTCTGTCTCTATCAATGTGCCTGTTCTGGTCATTGTACAGCGGTGGTACGATGTCATACACTATGTGGCTTTTTCTGACCAGCTGCTTTCGTGTAGCATAATATTGTAGCATGATTAGTATTTTATTCCATTTTTTAATTGCCAAATAGCATCCCATTGTATAGATACACCACATTTTATTTATTTTTTATCAGTTGATGGACATTTGGGTTCTTCCACTTTCACGCTATTATGACCTATGAACATGCATGTACAAGTTTTGCATGGGCATATGTTTTCAGTTCTCGTGGGTACACACCTAAGAGTAGAATTGCTGAGTCACGTGGTAACTCTATGGTCAACATGCTGAGACACTGCCAAACTCTTTTCCCAGGGAACAACAAGGGAAGATCGACACCTGGTGAATGTCAGCAAAGATGCCCAAGGCTTGCTGCTCTCAGCACTCCAGGAATTACTAAAAGGATTGGTTTAGATCAGGAGGCAAAGTGCTGCGTGGAAAGAAGCCAATTTCCAGACCCAAACCCTTGCTTCCCACCCCCACCACCAGCTCTGCCCGGCCATGCCATTCCTGGGCCTTCTTCCCCAGCCCTGGCTGTCAGGTCGGTAGAAAAGGTCAGACTGAGTTTCGGCAGCTGAGGTTCCATGTTCCCCACGCCAAGCACAGTGTCTGGCCATCTTGCTGCTCACCCAAGCGTCCAAGCTTGCAGCACACATAGGACTTGGGATCCCAGGGCCCGCTCCTGTGGCCGCCGTGTGCCATCCTAACATGGAGCCATGTGTCTGCGATTTCAGTGTCCCTCTGACTGCTGGGTGTGCGCAGAGGAGCAAGCGAGCATGGCAGCTGGGGCAAGACCTTTGAGAACTGTGGGTATTGGCAGGGGAAAAAGCCATCTGTTATTTTGCCTTCTATCTGCTTTAGAATTTCAAAGAAAGTGAACAGTTGGGCTGTTCAACTTCATTGTTCACAGTTGGAGGGAGAAGAGTTGGAATGGGAAACCTGCCTTCCAAAGCTACAAAAAAAAGTCCTTTCTCAGGCTCTTTAATTGACCATGAAGTCCTCTGTCCTCCAGGACAAGGGTCTCAGCTGAGATGTGGCCTAATGAGAAATCCCAACTTTGAGGTACACACCTGGGTCTCAAAAGTTGCCCAGTAAGGCTTAGTTCTCAAATCTCCTGGCAAATTTCAAGTGGTAGACAAGGACCTGAGGGTGGAGAGAAGTAAATTCAAGGATAAGCCACTCCTGGCACCACATAGACGGGCAGCTGCCTTGGTTAAAAATCAAAGATGCACCAACCTGGCAGAGAGGGCTGCCACCATCCATGTTTTCTGCCCTGACCTCCTGTGACTCGCCCACCACAGCCTCACCTGGATCAGCACAAGGTGGTTTATGTCTAAGGAGACCAACCATCCCTGGACTAGAAATGTTCCTGGCATGTGAGAATTGCAGTTTTCTAACAGAAAGAGTTCATTTAACCAGGACTAGTTAGCCACTCTAGATGGTGACTTGTGAATTGCAACTCTAAGAATGGCTGCCTATTTTAAGGACTGAAGGGTTGCAAAGTCTTCCTAAGACTCTTGGGTCAGCTTAAGTCTCTGGCTTTAAGGGTGAAGCCTGGATGTGGGGAAGGTGAAGTGGAACAAGTGAGGGCAATGGATTTACACCCACAGCACTGAAGTTGCCCCACACTTCCACCCAGCCCATCCCTCAATTCCCAGACCTAAATCCATGCTTCCTGCAGCAAAGAGACAGCCTCTCACACTGTCCAACTCTGTCCAGCCATGTTGTCCCTTAGAGCTCTCTTCTACCTGGCCCTTGGTATCAATTAAGAGAAGTTAAGACTGAAGTTGTGGTAGCTGGGTTTGATTACCTCCCAAAAGTCAGCCTCACTAATAGAACCTTAATTTTCTTCAGATCTTGGATAACTGAGATGTTTCCAGCCCCAGGGGCTGAGTTGTGGCAATTGCTTTCCTCTTTGCTCATGATTGGTTTAGGGTGGGCAATCGAGCCAGGTCTGGCTGGGGCGATGTCAAAGCAAATCTACTGGGGGGATTCAGGAAAAGGGTTTAGGTCTGCCACCTCTTTGCTGCTTTGGAAGTTATTGAACGATGACTCAATTTTGGAACTCCTGAAGCCTTCACTATGTGACTGTTGGAAGGATGTGATCAGGGAGGAAGGAAAAATGATCACAGAAATACCTACCTAGAGCCACATCATTGCTGAGTATTGAACCAACCCTCTACTTCGGATGTCTTGTTATGTGAAAGAGTACACTCCTCAAAGATCTCAGCGTCATGGGTACCCTGTGGCTTTCAGTAAAAACCCTTTGGTAGAGAAGAATAAGAAAGCTTCAAGCCCTGTAGCAAAGAAAACCATGAGGAGACACTCTGGCTTTCACCTTGTCTCCAGGTAGGACACCTGTCTGACCCAACCTGGACAGATGTGCACCTGCGCTCTCCAAGACAGGAAGTTCACAAGCTTCCTGCCTCTTTGTCCACACTCTCTCATCATCCTCACTGCAGGATGACTCACCTCCTTGAAGCTGGAGGGCCTTGGGGTCACCCCCATGGGACCGTGCAATGAAGTGGCCAACCCATCACCCCAAGCTCCTTCCTTTGGTGTGGGTGGTGGTCAAGGGAGAGAGTTCTGGAGTACATTGCTGTACTCCAAGGCAAGTTACTTAACCTTGCTATGCCTCAGCTTCTTCACATGTCATGGGGATAATAGTGCCTAGCCCACAGGTAATTGTGAAGACAGTAAGGATGAAATGTCAAGTGCATCAGCCACAGCATCGCAGGTTCCCAGGACCACCCTCAAACTTACTGATTCACTAGAAGTATTCACAGACTAAGAGCTGTTATGGGCATAATTCGTTTACCACAGCTGAAGGAAGCAGATGAAGATCAGCAAAAGGTACAAGGAGCACAGGGCAGGGTCCAGGACAGACCGGGCACAAGCTGCCAATCTGTCCTCTCTCAGTGGAGTTGCAGGTACAACGATTAATTTTTCCAGCAACAACGCGTGACGATGTATATAAAGTACTCTCAACAAAGGAAACCTTGTTGAGCCTCGCTGTCCAGGGTTTTTATTGGTGGTTAATAACTTGATGTAGAGTCCTCCTAGGCTGACCTCAGTTCCTCAGTCTCCAGTCCCTCCAGAGGTCAAACTGATACAGCCCCACCCAGGGTCCCCACCATCAAACACATTGTTAGCATAAACTACCTGGCTGGGCCCAAGGCCCCAGGTAAACTAAGATGTTCTTATCAGGCAGCATATTGCAAGGGCTTAGGGACTGTCTCCCAGGAATCGATCAGGAGCCAGACCTGTCTGTGAAACATGAGAGATTTGAACATTCCCCTTGCTGAGTCAACCCTTCACTGCACCAACACATAAGAAACCCCCAATACCATTTTTGTTTCTTACATCGGGCTGAAATCTGCCTCCCACTACAACCATCCTTTGTTGCTAGTACTGCCCTACAGAATTATATGACTTCAGTCTCACCCTTCTTCCTCATTGTTGGGGGTGGGCCCTTCTTTCCCATTCCTCTTTCAGTATGGAGGGGCTTCCGCTCAAGCAACCTCAGGGGTTCTCCTTCCTCTCACTTACTCCTGTCCCAGGAAATGGGAGTGACTTTCTGACTGGGGGATTTAGAAGACAGATCAGCTCATGCCGATCTCCTGAGCTGTCCTCCAGTGGAGAGGTCGCCCCATCTGGTTTACAGAAGCAGCACAGGTTTCATCAGCGCAATGAGCTCACGTGACTCCAGGCTTTGGAGCCCTACAAGCTCTGCCGCTCTGATTGGCCAGTCTGCTGACTAATCAGAGAGGAGGTAGAGGTGCACAAAGACAGGACAGAAAAGCGAAGGCAGACAAAAAAGCCAGCCAGGTGAGGATGAGAACCGCCAGAGTTAAGCAACCTGAGGCCAGGTAGTGCTGGACGAGACCCCTCGAGTAGACCCCTCTCAGTAGCCCATGCAACAAATCATGAGAGCCCCGAGTCATTAAAAGAACGGTAAATCTGTTCCACACAATCAGTTTAAGAAGATTAAATATATATATATATGTTATACATTTCAGCAATATTACCATTACAAACAGGAAAGCAGTTAAAGGGTGAAAGTCACAGGTATCTCTGAAAGACTTTGGGGCGCCTCCTTCTTGGATGATGCTGGATAAATGGAGCTTCACCGAAAGAACATACTGGGGTCTTTTTGCCTCTTAGCAAGGTGTTATTTAGGTAGAAGGAAAGCAACAGAAATGGGGGAAAGGGGAGCAAATGGATAGAGACTCAGGATTTGTCCTTCCATTTAAAAAATCTTCTACGTGGCGGCTCGGCTAGAAGCGTGGCTCCTGCTGATCCAGCCTCAGTTTGCCTGGATCTTCCTGGGGAGGCCCAGCGCCGCCTCACAGCCCCGGCCCAGCAGCATGTACTCCAGGCGCTTGCAGTGCTCCCGGAGCTGCTTCTCCCGGGGCAGCAGGAAGGTGAGGACCTTGTTTCGCACGACGCCCCGGTCCTCCTCCTCCCTCAGCCGCTGCTTCACTCGGGCCGCCTGCTCCTCCTGCTGTGCCAAGGCCCCATTCATCTCACAGAAGGCGTCTTCCAGGTAATGGATGGCCTTCAAGGCCTCCTTCTTAAAGTCCTCCAGCTCCCGCTGCACTGCGGCCACCTTCTGCTGCAGGATCTCCAAGTCAGCTGGCAGCAGCGGGTAGGAGGGCCACGACTGGGGGAGGGAAAAGTCTCCAGATTGGAGGCCACTCTCCACCATCTTCTTCCCTTGTAAGGTGTTCACTTTCATGAGAATGGACCCCGCCTGATAGAGTGGGTCCATAGGCTTTCTTCCTGTTTGGACAAAGAGAGGGAACTAGGAAACTACCGAGGTGAGTGAGGTTTTTGGGAGGGAGCTAGAGACTAGAGACACAATCATTTGGAGTGGAGAAACCCACATACTGTGACATCGAGGGCCCCTTCAGCCAATCAGGAGGAAAAGCTACAATCCATTCATTTGCATATTATAGTCCCCTTGGTTAGTTAGTTATCCAGAGCTTTTTCTGCTCATCTACCCAAGAAGTGGTCCCTCCTGAGATGCAGATTCTGATCAACTCATCACCCTTCCAGAACCAGAGCTCCATCACTCCTTCAACCTGAGAGACAGGGAAGTAGACCAGCCAGAGCAAAGCTCACTGGCTGCCAAGGCTGGGTGGTCTCCCACACTGACAAGGGGTCTGGAGGGTCTCGGAAGGGTCTTTGGGCTTCAGTACCTAATCAGTGAAACAAAGATATTATAAGAGATAATACCTAATCCCACTTCTAGCTCTAAAATGCTATAAAAAAGTAATTTCTGATTCCAATCCACACTCCTGTAATGATGTCAGGATTCTAGATAAAGTTAGAAGCTTCGAGAAATATACTGAGGTTCTGATGTACGGTCCACAGCAGTGCTGACTCAGGACGCCCAGGGTGAAATCGGGTCACTCAGGCATTTATTCTACAAGTGCTCACTGAGTGCTCTCTGTGCACCAGGACCAGGGAATAAGCGTGAGCAAGAGTGATGGGTCCCCCACTCCCCGCCCTGCTGGGTGAAGCCTGACCATTGTCAGAGATGAGAAAAGACATCTAGAGGGGTGAACCCCCCACTTCTTACCTGAGTACTCCAAGAAAGGAAAATGTTTCCAGCTAAACTATGTTTGGTTTAGTCAAGAACAAACCTCTAGCCCTGGCTGCTGTGGCTCATTTGGTTGGGCGTCATCCCACAAACCCAAAGGTCAGCAGTTCGATTCCCAGTCAGGGTGCGTACCTGGGCTACAGGTTCTATCCTGGGTCAGGGCACGGGCAGAAGGCAGCCAGTCAAACGTTTCTCTCTCACACCGATGTTTCTCTTCCTTTCTTTCTCCCTTCCCTTCTCTCTAAAATCAAAAATTAAAATTAAACAAACAAAAGAAAAACAACTCTCAATCTCTCATCCTGATTTCTTTTCTGACCTCCAAATCTAAACATCTCTTCCACATCGTGCCTCAGATGCAACATAGTGCCATCCAAAGTTGGACTGGTTACCGTCTCGTTCACACTGGTTTCTGTTCCAAAGTTGCCGTCAGGTTAATGACAGCCCGGGACAGCTCCCACACCAGCATCCACGTGAGGAACCTAGGACCAACCTAGACCCCGTCCCAGTGGCTCTGAGTCCTATTGATGGCACCCCCTCTGAGCACCCCAGCATCAAACCACCTGGGTCAGGGTCTCAGCCCCACTGCTTACAAGCTGTGTCTCTGTGGCAAGCCACCTCACCTCCCTGAGCCTCAGTCTCCTTATCTACACAGTTGGGAGAAGAATTCAATGGCATGCTGCTCAATGGGAGAAAAAAGTAAAAGCTCTGATTTAGAGCTGCTGCCGATTTCCAGAGTGTGAACACTCCCTCCGTGGCTGATCTCAAGCTACCAGTGGGGTGTTTCCGGGAAGAGATGCACACAACCAGCCCTTGTGAACCGACACCAGCCAACGACGCTGCAGCCACGGGGCCCATGGAGAGGACAGCTGCCTTCTCCAAGATGCATACTGACCTGCCCAGAGTGCTTGCAGTGGGCATCAGAGAGGGGACTTTGTAGGGAATTTCACGACTAAACTAAGGTGTAATTTTGAATCTCAAGATGCGATGGTCCTGGCCGGTGTGGCTCAGTTGGTTGAGGAGCATTGGCTCATGAACCAAGGGGTCGCTGGTTCGATTCCTGGTCAGGGCACATGCCTGGGTTGTGGGTTTGGTCCCCCATCAGGGCACGTGTGAGAGACAATGGATCAAAGCTTCTCTCATACATCAATGTTTCTCTCCTTATCTTTCTCACTGCCTTCCCTGCCCCCTCTATCTCTCTTTCAAAAAAAGAAAAAAGATGGGATAGCAAGTCCAAATTCAAAACAGACTGTTTGGTGGAAAGGCACTGTTCCAGGAGTTAGGAGATCTGGTGTCTGGAATTGCTGCGGGACCACAGGCCCGGCAGCTCCCTCCTCTGAGTCTGCTCCCTCTGCTGTATGGTGAGGACGTGGGAGACAACCCCTCCGAGGTCGCTGATGTTCTGAAATCCACACAGGCCTTCCTTTCAGCCTCTCCCAAGGCTCCAAACACCTTCGCCTTCTTTTTGTGACCTAGGACTTGTCCCTCCAGGTCCCCCCCACCCCCGACAGCACAGTGAATTCCCTGAGGACAGGGACTGTGCATTTCTCGTCCTGGATACCCTCAAGTGTCCTGCCTGGTGCCCTGCGCATAATGGCACTCAGAAAATGAGAAGAAATAAACGTGGTATTTGTAGGTGGCTTCCCTGGCTTTCCCTCTGACATGGCGACACCCAGCGGTCTGAGAGGAAACAGCACCCCCTTTATTCCCAGACTTGAGATCCCGCTAGGCACTGGGAGACAGGTAAACAGCCTGCGGTCTTGTGGTGTGTTCATTAGGGTGTGTGAGCAGCTCCAGCCCGTAGTAGGTCCTCAATAAATACTTTTTGAACCAGCAAAAGAAAACATGTTTCTGTCTTGTGGTTTCTGTCATCCCCTGAGTCTCTCCCCACCCTCCCTGACATTGATTCTCTGCCTCTTTGTGTCTGTCTCCCACAGGTAACGCTGGAAGTCATAACCAGACCTATGAAAGTAGCGAAAGTTAAGAAGGAATAGCAATTTCTCAATTTCCCTGGTGCTTTTTAATGAGGTTTCTGTGCATTTCTCCCCAGAGCCAGCCAGGGAGGGCCGTGTTTCCCCTGAGCTTCAGCAGAGGTTGAGAGCAAACAGCACTCAGTCAGCAGAGCCCCCCGGGTGCGGTGGTTCTGGAACCTTCCAGGTGTCCTCAGCAAGGGCAACTCGCTTCTGGGCACACGCTCTGAATGTTCCCCTCCTAGAAGCTGCGTAGTCCAGGCTAGTGCCTTCCTCACAGATTTCCTTCCCCGTAGCCTCGGAAAGACAGCAACTCTATTTGTCCTCTTCAAGATGTCAAGAGAAAGGCATTCTGACGTCTCCTGGCAAGGCACGCGCCTCTGGGGCCCTGTCAGGAGGCTTCTTTCTCTGTCCCTGGTATATTTCCACATCCCAGGCTCCCCGTATCTCAGGATGAGAGGGGGGGACAGGGGGGTATCAGAGCCACAGACATCCAGACCCTGACCCTGAGCATCAGATTCAGCCTGAGTGCACAGGGTCTCGGGGGCAGACATGTTTTAGGAGATCCCAGGTTGGGGACATCCCTGCCCGTGGGGATCAGCACCCCTTCCCAGCGCCTGTCTCGTGCCGCCTTGCCCATGCCTGTGCCTCTGCATGTGAAATAAACCTTGGCCCTCCTTAGGATCCACAAACGGGACACGACATATATGCACTCCTTCATGTACCTCTTTCAAAGTAAGAGGAACCCTCCTAAGCTCCTCACACCCCATTAGAATCACATTCAGGGGCCCATTCCTAACCCGAGTACCGACTGGGGGTGGAGCTCCCTTCGCTGGCTCAGACTAATCCCGGGGGCACCTGGGGCTGGGCAGGGCCTCCCCAAAGCACGGGCTTCCTAATGCAAGGACCAAATTAGGGTTCTGTTCCCAGGCAAGAAAGGGGAGGAGAAGCAACCAACCGTGGCTTCCACAAAGAGTAGTTATATTTGAAAAGACCATGAAAAGACCACACTTGCGTTCTAAAAGTGAACTAATGTCAGCTTTCAAGCAGAGTCTTCTAGGAGTCCCTTAAAACTGGTCTATCTTTCCCCATATCCAAGAAAAAAATATGGGGAAAACAACACCAACAAGCACGTGGTTGGATATGTCCAAAGCAGGGAAGGTACCCCTACCCCGCATACTGTCTCCCCAGAACCCCTTGGGCCTGGGGGAGGATGCTGCATAGCCTGTGTCTCCCCAGATGGGCCCCTGCCAGCAAGAGCAATCTGGACACCCGGCACCTTCAATCCAAGCCCATAGAGGGCCTCCCTCCAGCTTCCACTCATCCATCCATCCAATTGCGTATCCCAGGGCATTCCCCGAGCACCTGCCCTGTGGACATGGAGCTAGGCAACAGGGAATTAAGATAGCAAACAAGTCAGAGAGGACCCCTGCTCTAAAGCAGCTGGCATTGCAGCAGAAGGAGACAGACAATAAAGTAAAGCAGTCAGTGAAGAAGGTGGCTTGGGCTGGCCTAAGTGCTGGGGAGGAAATAAACAGGACAAGGAGATGGAGAGCCTGGGGGGTCATTCAGGGAAGGCCTTTGTGAGGGGAGGGCACTGGGGTGAGACAGGAATGATGAGGATACCCGGGGGTGATGTTCCAAGGGGAGCAGCCGACAGAGAGGCCTTGCGGCAGGTGCACGGCCCCGAACTGCGGTGGACGTGGGGCGGTATCCCCAGTGCATTCCCGGTGCACCACCCAGGGCTACTGTCGCTGGGCATGACTTCCTCCTCTACAGCTGGTATTTCAGTCCGGGGAATGGGGACACGGCTGGGGTGGGGGCAGGGACCAGGACCAAGAGCCAGGCTCGGTGCTATTCTCTGTGATTAATGAACTCAGAGCTAGGGCCCCAAGGCCCAGTGCTAAAAATACCTGCTTCCCTCCGCGATGCGGCAGCTGCCACCCAGCAACGTCTGCCTGCCGCCATTTATCATAATTTGACACTGATAAGGAGTGTCCACGGGGCTGTGTGTCTGCAGGAACAGGACTCGCCCGAAGCCCACCCGCCAGCTGGTTTGTGGAAATCATCCACGGCACTTTCCTGCCTGAACTCTCCTCCCGTCCCTGAGCCCCGCCCTGGCCACCCGTGGATGCGCCTGCTGGCCGCCCACCCTCCACTGGCAGGCTGGCCTCCCCTCCTGAAGCCTGATCGGACCCGCCTCCGGGGTGGGAGCCAAAGCATCAAGGAGAACAGGAGCACATCGGTGGATGCCATGTTTCACACCATTGCCGCCCTGCACCTCGGCTGAGAGCCATCTCTCAGAGGCCCTGCCAGCCCAGGGCGGCACTTTAATTAAAAATATGTAAAACATTCTGGTGGGAGTGGATGTGAAGACACAGGAGCGGTCCTTGGACATGAGCAGCGCAGGCAGCTCCACCGGTGGGCTGGCCCTCCTCCAGCCCCGGAGGCCTCGGGCTGAGCCAGGAGGGTCCTCCAAGCAGGCAGGGGCAAGTGCTGTCTGCCCTGCACCAGCCACCCGCTTCCCCAGGGCACCGGACTTAGCAGGGGCACAGCACCCACATGGAAGTGAGCCTCACCAGGCCTGCGGGCCAGCCCAGTGACCCCGAGAGCAGGCCAGGAAGGGCCTGGCATCACCCCAGTTGGAATAGTCTATCCCACTCTCAACACTAATTTTCTTAAATGACCCATCACGAAGCCGGTGCCTGGACATTTATATCAACTCTTTAGCAAAGCCATTTCCATTGCCAAGACTAATGAGCCCCCCAAGGTTATTCTTCCCTCGAACTGCCTTCTATGCAGACAGGAAGTGTGGCCGCACTGCTAAGGGCAGGGGTGGGCAAACTTTTTGCACAAAGTTCAAATCAGAAAAATTATACAGCAAAATCTGTAATCCTCACCTTTTCTGGACATCAGAAAAGACAATTGTCGTAAGCGTCCTACTGCCGTGCCCCCATCGCTGACGGAATTCCAGATTCTTACTGAAACGTCAGAACTCCGGGGTTCAGGCCTGCGCGCAACGACACAGACTGTGGGGAGTATCGAGGGGGCTGGGGAGGCAAACGGAACCCTGAGCCCAGCCAGACACCAGGGACCAATAAGAGCCCCACGGGAAGCTCCTGTTCCAGGCATCAGGGGGCAGGGGCAGCACCTGGAGGTGAGTGTCTGGGCAGAGTAGACAGAGCAGCAGGAGGGTGATGGGTGGCCGTGCTGTGTGGGTGGCTCATTCTCTTTCATAATCTCAGCCTTCCCGAGGAGAGCAAGGCGGGGGGGCACCCCCCGCTCTAAAATCTCCCCACACAGGACAAGCTGCAGCTGGGTCCGGCCCACACCCCTCTAACAAGGAACAGAGCCAGAACCTCTGCCTACATGTCAGGGTGTCAAGCTGAATTCTGTGAGCTTAAAAACCAAATCCCCTCCTTCCTGGGTTACTTAACTGTCTGCCTGGCGAAGCCGGGGGATCACTGGTGACAGACACCAGGACCTGCCCGGCGGCTCCAGACAGAGAAGCTTTGATCACCTGGAAAACTCCAGACACCAGGACTCCTGATGATGAGTAATGAGCTCAAACCATCGGAAAGTTACCCAGCACTGTGCAGCGGGGACACACACAGCTTCCCATGGAAGCCTGGGAAGCCCAGGCCAGGGAGACAGGGTGTCATCATCTCAGTGGCCTGCAGAAGAGTGTGACCCCACTCCCATCCTACCCAGGGTCTGCCCCACCAAAGGGGTGGGGTGGTTTCTAGGCTCTGGGTACTTGGCTGCTACAGGGCTGGTTTGGGGTCTAGTGGCCGGAGTTCATTTTTTATTCAAGAGTGCAGCCTATTTGTTCATTCATTCATTCATTCATTCATTCATGTATCAGCACACATTTATTGAATTATTCAGATGAGCCAGCATGGAGCTTGATGCTCAGGATAGAAGACACCTAAGAAGAAGTTTCTGTCCTAAGAGAACCCGGGATCTGCCGTGGGGACAGCCTAGCAAATTCAACAGCACAGGCTCTGTGCTGAGGGACCTGGCAGCGGTGGCTGCGGGGCTCAAGGTCATCCAGAGGGGACTCTAAGTTAGACTGTCCCATGTCATGGTGGGGACAAAGAGCAGGCTGGGGGTGGAATTTGCAGATCCCAGGCCCCTCTAGGCTGGAACTCCAGAGTCACACCCACACCCCTTCACCTGGGATTTCCTCCTGTTCTGACGTTAGCTGGGAAGATGGCAGCCTTCAGTCCCTGCTATGGCTTCATGGCAACCGAAGCCCAGTGATTCTCAAGCTTTGGCCTACATTACAATCATCTTGGGAGAGCATTAAAAGTCATTTTTAAGGTCTGGATTTCACCCTCAAGAGGTTCTAATTCAGAAGATCTTGGGAGACTGGAGTTAGGGTGACCAACCCTCTTGATTTGCCCTGAACCAAGGTGGGGAGTGGCGGGGGGTGGTCCTGGAATCTGAGACTTTTAGTTTTAAAATGAGGACAGTCTCTGAAAATCGGGACAAGTCACCCTAGCTGGGGCAGGCACTGCTAGTCTCTGCCTGGTAACATTCCTTCCTTCCTTGGGTCATAGGATCCTATTCTGATCAGGTGGTAACATGCTCCAGGAAGGTGAGCCCTCACCCAGCCTCAGGTGGCAACCCTGGATGCATTCAGTAATTCCATTCCCCATTGCTATTGTTTTATGTAAGGTGGGCCTGTAATCAGTGAGTTGTAATGGGGAGAGTTATGCACAAGTATTACACATGACATGCCCAAATGAGACAGAGAGGGAGAGAGGGAGCAAGGGGGCGGGGAGATCTGCCTCTTTTTATGCCTTGGATGTAGTTGCATGAGAACATTCTAGCTGGAACTGTGGCAGCCATTCTGCACTCGTGAGGCAACAAACCGAAGGATGGAAACTCAGCTGTGCTAAGGATGAACACTTAGATAAAAAGAGCCTCCTTTTGTGTAGCATCACGGAGTCACCGCACCCACTCTCAAATGATCTATCTCCAGCTGGACTGATATGTGATTTAAATGACGTTCTTGCTTAAACAGTTTTCATCTGGTATTCTTTTAATTGCAGCCAAACACTTCATGGCTGTTGCAAAGAACCTAGTAATTGGTATTTTTAACAAGATCGCCAAATCATTCTGATGCTCTCCACCAATCCAGCTAATCCAGAGGCTCTCCCAGTGCCACCGGGAGAGGAAGGAATGTTTCGGACCAGCAGCCAGCATCACCTGGGGACTTGTCAGAAATGCACACTCTCAGGTCCCACCCAGACCTGCCGTGTCAGACTCTCCGGGAGGTGGGACCTAGCAGTTTGTGTCTGAACAAGCCTATTGGGTGACTCTGACGATTGCCAAAGTTTAAGCACCATTGAGCTGATCAGTCCCTGAGACTCATTGACTAATAATACCAGACCTCAAACAGTTCTGGATGGGACCCAGGTGAGCGTCTGTGTCCTCCATGAACTCAGGCTCATCAGACCTCACATGGCATGGCGGCGGCCTGGGAACAGAGGTGGAGGGAGGCCCAGGCAGCTCCACCTTCTCTTCCTGCCCCAGGTAAGTTCTTCAGCTGGCCCTTCAGAGTCCAGGAAGCGCCCTGCTTCTTGGCGTCATGAGTTACTCAAAACCCAGCGAGAGTCCAACAGGCAGACGCTGAGCAATAGGCTTCATGTGGTGAGGGGGACCCCTTCTCGGCGAAGAAAGAAATTATAGATGCCCAATTACACTTTCTCTTTCAAATACTTTTCCAGCAATTCACACGTGCTCCTGAATTTTGTTATTCTTATTCACAACTGAGCACACCGTCCAGTGGTTATCCAGTGAGCATTGCACTATTAATAAAGGTTTACTAATAGTAAAAATAGTAGTAATTCCTGCCGTGAATTCGGTGCTTTCCAGGGCCTGGCCCAGGGGCCTTGCGTGCACGGTCCCTCTGAGAGTAAAGAGCCACCAGCCCCAGTGTGCTGTCCAAGGCACATCTTGCCCCGGCTGGATTAGGTGTGAGTCTTATAGCAATAGCTTCCTCTTGTCCATCTCCCACTCATATTTATCAAATAATGCCAGAATACCCTAAAATAGTTAAACACTTGCACCACTTCCGATGTGTGGTCCAGGCTGGTGGCATTGCCCACACTGACAGTCCTGGGATGGCTGAGGGGCTAGAAACTGAATCCGGCCGGTGGAAGGCACACAGGCCGTCTCACACCCACAGGCAGACACGCATCCCTCTCTCGGGTGGTCAGCAGCCTATGCACTCCCTCCATTGATCTCGTGATTAACAGTTTTCTTGGCTATAATCATTTGGTCATTATGGCAGCCGAGGCCTAGACGCCAAATGGTCCCTCTCAGTAGGACAGTGACACGGGGGTGCTACTAAGAACATGAGAGTTGGGGTAAGCAGTGAAGCGAGAAACAGCCAATAATTGGAAACCTTTAAGGTTATTTTATGAACGTCCTATTAAGGGGAGACAATTTGCAAAGTAAGCCTGGAGCACGAAGCAGAGAAGACCCAACGACTGCCAAGTCTGAGGTGTGCTGGCAGCCAAGCCGTCGGAGCGGAGCGGGCTGTCTCCACCCACGCCCTGACTGTGGACTGACAGCCCGTAGGTGCCAGCCTCACTCAGCGCCCCCTTTCCTTCTGACATCTCCCTGCCAGCCACAGAAACGGGGTTTTGCCATAAACCCGGTATAAACTCCAAGCCACCCTGGGCCCATGCAGGGGAGAGAGTAGAAAGAAGGGCTTGCCGGCCTGGCTTTTAAGGCCTCCTTGGTTTGATTCAGGGCACTGGGACTGGGGAGGGGTCAACATGATCTCACGGGTTGGAGACGACAGGTCAGTAGAGGGTGGCCAAGGCCCGGAGGGAATGGCTTCTGGAACGGAGTGTCCTGGGGGCTTTAAAAGGCTGGTCCACGGAGAGGTGCTAACTGTGAAACGCTGCTAAGCCAGGGCGCTTGTCACAGCCCAGGAACAGCAGCCAGCATGCCTGGGCCTTCCCCTGCGCCCCTTCACTCCCCCTGTCCCCCCCACCACATCCTCTGAGTAACAAAGCCTTCAGGAATCAATCAGCCTCTCAGGATGCACCATCCTGTCTGAACAGCTCCCTTTTCTCCCTCTGTTCCTGCCGGGGGAGGTCAGAGTTCACATCAAATGTCATTAATCATCTTCCTGGGGGCTGGGGACTTATTGGACAGTCCTATTAATCAGAAGCCTATCACACCCACAGCCTAGCTGGGTCGCCATTGTCCTGTTCCTCACCTATCATAGAAAGATTAGATTATCAGTGACAACTGAGACACCCTTTGAGTCACAGGGAAGCCGGAGAATGGGGTTGCTTTTATTTTTTTATTTATCCTCCTCATTCGAGGATGAGCTGGTGCTTGTCTTGTCACACTGCATCCTTTTCTTCAAGGAATCAGCTTTAAGAATCCAATTTGTCAAACTGGACAATCACTGGCAAATCCAAAAGGAAAAAAAAAAGCAACCTCAGTGACTTTATCAAAAAACATAAACTAAAGCAGAAGGTTTTAAATGGAGCCTGAAAGGATTAGAAAATAAGTTGCGTTTGACAACAATTAATCTCTGAAAAGCAGGGGCTTCATGAAAGGAGCCAGACGGAGACATGTCCAGAAGTGGTTCCGGTGATTCGCCCTGCGTCCAGCCATGACCTTGACATCCACCCCCCCTACAGAGGCGGGTCAAGTTGAGACCTGGCGCTGAAAAAGAATGAAAAAGAACGTCTTTCCCTGATTCCCTGACTCCCTGACTCCCTGTAGCAACAGCAGCAATGACACAGAACAAAACCACCAAACCTACATCATTTTACCAACCAGTGTCACCCCCAATAAATGTAATTTAAAAAATTAATGTGAGATTCACCAGAGAAGTTTAAAAAAATCCACCAGGGCACAGCAGCACAAAGCCCACAACTCCCCGTCGTCCCCGACTCTGAGGCCGACCGCAGGGTCTGCCGTAGGGGGTCAGAGGGAAGGAGGCACTTTCCAGGCCTTTGGACAGGTAGAGCCAGGGGTGCACATGAAGCACCTGGGCCAGAGTGGGTGGAACAGGGCCTTGGGCATGCGGACCCCAGGGACCCCAGATGCCTCGAGGGACCAAGAAGAAATGGAAACCGGGGAAGCGGGCTGTGGGTAAGTCCATGTGAAGGGCGCATAGGCCTGCGCACAGGACAACAAGGCCCCCTCCCCTACTGGCCATTGCCCCGTGGGAAGGGGCATTCAAGTTCATCAGATCTTCCAGTTTTTCGTGAGATCATGGAGACCTGGGTTTGTACGTGTACGCTCCTTCCTTTAAGTGTTGGCAATTTATTCAAATAAAAAGCACTGTGCAGCGTAGGGGGGCGGGGGTAGGTGGGGCAGGGGAAAGTGGGGGTGGGAAAATGGAGACAACTATACTTCAACAACAATTAAAAAAAGAAAAGAATAAAAAAGCACAGCCTCTAACAAGCTGTGTGACCCCCACACCTGGGATTTGTGAAGCGAGCTAATTGACCAGCCACAGTGCAAAATAAGAGCTGTGAGGCCCAGAGAGGTTGCTAACTGTAGGGATCACACAGGTGGTCAGAGGCTAAACCAGCTTGAGAGCCTGGTTCTTCAGACCCCCAAACCGGGCGCTGCCTCAGACCCGGGTACACGGACACCTATGTGACCAATCAGCGGGCACATCCATTCAAGGCCAGTTGAAGTGGTCAGAATTAAGAGAAGAGCTTAGATCCACAACTTCCCCTTGAAATCAGAGAAGGGACTGAATCAGGCTGTGGCCATGTCTTTGACGCTGTATTCATTCACTTTTCTGCCTGACAAACTAGCTCTGAGGGTTAGCTGTGTGGGCACAATGGAGGTCCAGGGCGGGAGGCCAAAGAGGGCTGTGGGGTCTGTACGGGGATGTTACCCACTGACCACAGCAAAACACCAGGGCTTGGGAGCCGAACCGCCCAGTTCAAATCCCGGTTCTGCCAGTTCAGTAGCTGTGTGACCTTTGGCAAGATCTGTTCCTTCTCTGGGCCGCAGTTTTCTTATTTTTCAAGTGAGAATGATAATAATATCTATGTCAAGAGTGGCCTAGAATGGAGCCTGCTACAGGACCAGGGCTCCATAAATTGTTGTTATGATACGTAACATTTAATTTCATCCACCGTGGTGCCCAGTATTGAGATGCAACATTATAGGGCGTTGTGTCTGCAAAGAACCTTAGCAACCACACTAGTTCGGTTGTCTAATCTTGGAGAGGAAAAGCTGAAGTAACAGATGGCAAAGCGTTTGTTTTCTGCGGTGGGACATGGGAAACCAATGCGTTCCCACCTGTGGTTCACTTTGGACCACGTCTGTGGGCCTGTGCCAACCATTTTGTTTTTCCTCATCGGAAATAAGGGAAGTTTCCACCATCAACGGGCTCAAAGCAAAGCCACACGAGCCTTTAGGCTCCCAAATATTTCATCAGCATCAGCACCATCAACTTCACGTAACATCTCCACTCCCATGCTTGTTACTGAAAGATTTGTGAGCCAACTCGGGGCTGCACGGGCCCGCTGCAAGTTTGTGACCAGCTTCATCTTTAAAAAGGATTGTTCCCCAAGGCCGTTTGTGGTCATTAGTGAGAAGCTGAGCCTCCAAGACATTTCAGTGTTTGGAGAAAGACGCTGGAGCTGTTACGGTCCAGTCGGTTGATCGTTTGTGAAAATTGAACACTTCAATGTGTTAACTCTTGACAAAACCTGCCAGGTATCACGTCTGCTGTTATTCGGTGATTAATTAAAGACTGCTGGAGGGGCTGGTGTGGGGCGAGGGCCCCAGCTCAGTGCTCGATAGAACTGGGGACAGCTCTTGACTCCTCATGTGGCTCTGAGGCCGTGGGCTAGTTTCCTAAACTCTCCGAGTCTCCAGTGATTCATGTGTGAAATGGGAGTAATAAAACCTACTTCATGGGACTTGGTGAGAATTAATCAGAAAAAACGTACTCGCTCAGAGGTTGCGAGCTCCCTTCCACCCCACTGTTGTCCCGGAGAAACGGAACCTTGGCTCAAAAGAAGACGAGGCAAGGTTGTCCCAGGACAGGTGGCCCTGCGTGACTCATATGGACCCTTGAGAAGTGCTGGGATGACTCAGCTCAGAGACGGATCCAGATTCATTTTCAAAGGAGAGGAGAGGACAATGAGCACATTCACACTTGATGCTTCTGTTTGGGTTTCTGATCTAAAGGCCAGTTGCTGCCTTGTTTAAATAAGAGTTTACACACTCCCGGAGCTGATCTGGAGTCAGGTGTTGGAGACCCAGCTGAATTTCAGTTTAGACACACGATCCTTGATTCATTGACCCTTCCACCACTTTCCACCATGCACAGCAATCCACAGAGGGGGAGCAGGGCCAGGCGCCTCCCTAGGCAGATCGAGCAGGGCCAGGTGCTGGTGCTTCCAGGACATCCTAGAGGGCACGCACCCTGCAGCCCCCTGGGACCTCTGGGCCCCTCTCCCTGCTCTGGGGAAGAGTTCCCGCCCACCTCAGGACTGCAAAGACAAACGTCACCACTGCCAAGTAGGAATCGAGGGAATAGGTACCTGGAGTCCGAAGCCTGAACTAGAGATAATCGTGAAAGCCAGTATTTTTGTGAGCATTTACTAGGAGCTAAGCATCATGTTTCAAGCTTTGCGCCAGTATCTCATCCCACCCTCACATCAGCCCCACGGGGCAGTAGATTATTATCACAGCTGAGGACACGAGGCCGCATGGCTCCGGAGGGGCAGAGCCCGGCTGTGGAAGCACGATGCCCCGGCCTAAGCGCTGGCCGCGTGGCCCCTCCAATACTCTCCCAGGGCAGCCCAGCACCAGGACTGCACCCAGCCCCGCCCCAGGGCAAAGCCTACCTCTGCCCGACAGAGTCACTGTCTTTTTCTAAAATTTTTTAATTACAGGTGACATACAGTATTCTATTAGTTGTAGATGTACAAATAGTGATTAGACATTTGTATAACCTACGAAGTGATTACCCCGGTGAGTCACCCATCCTACACCATACATAGTTATTATAGTGTTATTGACAGTATTCCCTCTGCTGTTTTTATAACTGGCAATGTGTACATCTTAATCCCTTTCCCTTTCTCACCCATCTCACCAACTCCCCTCCCATCTGGCAGCCACCAATTTGTTCTCTGTATCTATGAGTTTGTTTCTGTTTTGTTTACTTATTTATGTTGCTTTTCAGATTCCACATATAAGTAAAATCACACGGTATTTGTCTTTCTCTGACTTATTCCACTTAGCATAATACTTTTTACATCCACCCACGTTGTTGCAAATTGTAAAATTTCATTTTTTATGGCTGAGTAATGTTCCATTGTATATGTGTACAACTTCTTTATCCACTTATCTGTTGATGGGCACTTAAGTTGCTTCCATATCTTGGCTACTGGAAATAACGCTGCTATGAACACAGGGGCGCATAGATCTTTTTAAATTAGTGTTTTAGATCTCTTTGTATAAATACCCAGAAGTGGAGTTGCTGGGTCATATGGTAGTTCTGTTTTTTAATTTTTGGAGGCAACTCCATACCGTTCTCCGTAGTAGCTGCAGCAATTTACACTCCCGCCGACAGTACGTGAGGGTTCCCTTTTCTCCACATCCTCACCAACACTTGTTGTTTGTGGACTGATGGATGACAGCCATTCTGACAGGTGTGACCAAGTCCCTCTTATAAGCAGAGGCCTCTGCACCCCACTGGGAGCCCTTTTCTGGGCACTGGGAAGCCAGGGGTCCGCAGGGCCCGGGTTCTCACCCTGCTATCCCGACACAGGCATCCGAAAGTGCACATGTGAGTCCTGGGGCCCTGGCCCCAGGGGAGGGGCGGTGGCCTCTCTTCTCACCCTCACCTACCCCGCTCCATGATCTGCCCCCTGCTGGGCTGTGGGAGCCAAGGAGAGATGAGTTTACCTCCCACCAGCTTCTGTGCTGTGTCCTTGGCTCTGTGTCCTTACAAAGGCTCTTCCCTGACTTGTTAACTAGGTTTGGGACCAAGAGGAGTAGAGGAGGCCTTAAGATAAGTATATTAGCAAGGAGGAGAGAAACTCTGGGCTCACAGAACCAAATGAAGAATGTGCAAGCTTTTGGCCTCTTGAAATTGTGACGCTTTCCTCCACACACTAATACAAGCTGACAGCCCACATTGTTCTGCCAAGACAAGGTAGCCTGGTCCCAGTGGTAGGGGACCAGGCACCAGAGCTGAGGAGGGGCAGGGGTGGGCAGGGGGTTAGGGGGAGGGTAAAGAGAGAGGGCCAGTGGGGGATGACTCTTAATCGGGGTGCCTGGCAGGAGACCCTGGGAATGGTAGCCCACTGACAGTAGAGACCAGGAGCTCCAGATGGCTTTTTGTCTCCATGCAAAAAAAATGTGATCTGACAGGCCCTGGAGTGGAACCCAGGAAAGCAGTCTGTGGGGCCGGGCGGGGCACAGGGTGGGAGTGGCCGGGCCAAAGGTATCAAAGTCTCAGGAAGGCAAAAAGAAGCGACTGTCTCTTCAAGCAGTTATGGGTTTTGCAAATGATATTTAATTCCAGAGGTACGCTCCAGGGGCCAAGCCAGTTGTTTCCAGGCTTGGCAAGAGGAGCAAAATTGGAAATTCGCTGGACATTTGGCCTCTAAAGAAAGATGATAACGTTCCAATTAACCACAGATGTGGGCTCTTGGTATCCGTCCCTCCCCCACCCCATCATTAGGGGATGATAGAAAGATGCAGGATTTCCCGGTTCAATTTAATGGCGCAGAGACGGAAAAGGGATGGGCTCCCCCATCAGACTGGGCAGACGTCCTGTAGGAAACCAGCTGCCATATTCATGTGGCTTCTCAGAGGGGGACCCGCCCCCACCTGCTTCTCAGAACGTACAGACGCCCTGGGAAACAGTGGCACTTCCGTGGTCTCTCACGGGGCTGTCGAGTTTTATTAAGTAATCTCTGCCTTTCAAATCAAGGCATGTTTTCCCCCCAAAGGTCTTGGTTGCTGGGTGGGCCCAGCACACAGCAGGGTCCCGATAAATATTAAACAGTGGAGGCTGGTGATGTCTCTAGATTTCATTGTGGGGGACAATTTGTCACCCAGGGAAGGAACCGCACTCCAGCACTACAGCAGGGTTTAAGCGTTCCAAGGCAGGAAAACAAGACAGGAGGGTTGGTGGATGTTAGGAGAGCCTGTTAGAGAGACAAAAAGAACAAAGCTGGGAGGAGTTCTGGAGGCAACGTGGGGAAATGGGCGTTCTCACATGGAGGGAGGAGGGAGAATAAAGGCTTTTTCAAACACAATGTGAGAACATTGATCAAAAGGTTAACGTCCACACCCTTTGACCCAGCAACCCCTGGAATCTACCCTTCGGCAGCGTGACAGATGCCAGTGAGGAGGCAGGGATGGGCGTACATGGCAACAGGGCTCATAGTAAAAAAGGAGAATCGGCCTTAAATATCCATCATTGGGGAAACTGACGGTACCTCCATGCAATGAAATACTCTGTAGTGATTTTAAAGTAATGAAGGGAATCTACACCTACTGATATGGAAAGACTTTAAGAGATAGTATTAAATGAAAAAAAAACTGGTTGAAAAACAATACATAAACATGTATGTTTTTAAAAAACCTACATACCCAAACATGGTGCGTGAGCAAATTTTGTGTGCATACATGCACAGACGGGTTACCTTCGGAGGGGTCAGGCAAAAGGCATGGGGCTTTGTGTGTGAGGTGGGGTTCTTTTTCTTCTCTCTTTAGTTTTTGATTCTTAATTGTTGCTGTTGCTTTGTGTTGCATTCTAACCAAGAAGTCGGGCAGACCCTTTAAGAGGCTGATACCTCCCCGTCACTTCTGTTGGTCAAGGTCACCCTCAGTGGGTCCCAGACTGCAGAGAGAGCCCTGGATGAGCAGCTCAAAAGCCAAGAGTGTACAAACAGCACAGGAAGGGGAGGTCAGGTGTGTGGAGAGTGAGGGAAAGGGGGAAGAGATGCCGAGATGGGATGTTTGCAGGATGCTGAGTTCAGTGGCCCCGCAGTCCAGAAGGCCTTGTGGGCTGCTGCTAGTCTGGAGACTCTACGTGAGCGTCCAGAACACTGCCTTTCCTACCACTCTGTCCAGCTGAGAGTAGGGTCCCCATTGTCAGGGTCAGGGAGCAGGCAGGCAATTGGGAGTGAGGCCACTACAGTGCACCCTTGTGGGGCTGGGACACACGTGTTCTCCTACCTCTTACTCTGTGTCCCAGAACCAACCTTAGAAATCATTTTGTACAAACACGATGTTTTGCAGGAGTCAAAACCAAGGCAGGAAGAGGATAAGAAATATACACAAAGTCACACAACTAGAGAGTGGCTGAGCCAGGTGTTAGGCAACTGATTAAAGCGTGTGCTCGGCGGAGGAGTAGGAAGAGATGGCTGCCAGGGGGAGGGAGGAAGGGACTGGGAAAGAAGGCATCTGCTGGGGAAGGGGCTGGGGGGGGGCCTGCTCCTGCCATCGGCACGGGGAAGGGGGCCCAAGCCCTTGTCCGGCTCGTTCAGGAAAAGCAGTGTTGACATCGAGATGGATGACTAACCAGAGAACTGATTTGACATAAGGGAGAGCTCACTAAAGGCCAGATCACGCGGTGCAGACTCCAAAGGTCCATCCTCAATAGCAACAGTTGGAGGATTGCTCCTTATGTAGCAGTTCACTTTGGGGAAGTGACACTGTGAGGCAGGGACACCACTGCTTTCCTGGGGCGGGGGGGAACTACAGCCTCCGGTCAGCCGGGGAGGGTGGCCCGACGAAGACCGAAATAAGATTGCAGCTGCCAGGACTTAGACTGGGAGAGAGGAGGACAGTCTCAGACGTCACACTGAGACACCCAGGGGATTCAAAGAATCAGCGGTTTGTTCCTCCAGGGCTCGAAGGACAGGGCAAGCGAAGGTCTTTGGAGAAAGTCTGGAGGCTGCAGACCATGAAATAGATCCGAGGGCCTCGTAGGGTTTCTCTTCACATGAAGAGTGTTTGTTGAATGGCTGAATGATTTGGTTACCAGAAGACCATCAGTGATCCATTCTTCTCATCCAAGTGTCACAGAACTCAGACAATGGCCTGTCCCTGGGCTGCCGGTCCCTTCCAGCTTAGAGCTTGCCAGGGCACAAGAGCAGACCAATGAGGTGATGAGTTGAATTCCATAGCCTCATCCCGGTTCCGATGTCCTCCTCTCCACCTGAGGGGTGAGGGGGTGATGGCCTGAGCAACCCTCACCATACAGCAAGAGGATTAATTATTGTGGCTGACATGCTCAGAGATCCCTAAATGAGGGTGTCAGCCCAGGGCCAACACTATTAGAGTGATGATGGCTATTAGTATTACGCTATTGTTATTATGTTTGCTCTCTCAACCCTTAAATCACACTCCATCTCTTGGTCGCTTGCATTTTATGTAATTATAGCTTATATAGGTAACAAATGGATATTTCTGCAAGCCTGGGAGAGAGCCTTCTGCATACATTAATTTGCTTGATTAGTTTTCTGTTTGGTATTCTTTGTTCCCCCAAACCCCCCTTTCCTGCCCAGCTTCAACAGAAAATTAATGAGTTTTAACACCTTGCAAAAGTGGGTTGTGCCCTGGGACTACGTCCAGTGTACTCTGGGTTTTAAATCCACACATTCAGAGGCTTCCTAAAGGTTATGCAAAGGTTAACAAACAATTAATATGTTGAATCAGTGTGCTAAATCTGTTTACCCAATCTTTGCAATCTAAAGGCCATTAGCCATCAGCCTCCACATTTTAGATTGATCTCTCTCTTTCCTAACCCACCCCCACTCTGTCCCCTGGATCATTTAGATGAAAAAGAGAAAGAAAAAATTGGATTGAGAGCACTAACATCCCTGTAAAGTTGGGACTTTGTTGCTACCTAAGGCTCAACACTTTGGGAGTCCTAGTAGACTTGATTGAGTTGAAATTTTTAAGACAATGTGGGAAGAGAGGAATTTCTCTGCCTTTTGTACACTGAGCCAAATGTGAGCTGGGCTTATAAACAGATGCCGTGTTGGGTTCATGTGTTATTTTACCCCTGGTTTAAGGTGGGAGGTAAGTCCACCTTGGGGACTAACAGGAAAAGACCTCCAGCCACTCTGTCCTCTGCGGAAAAAACACAGCAGAGTAGTTGGACCCCAGAATGCTCTTTTCTCAGGAGACAAGAGGAAGAGGGTAAGGAATGGCCGAATGTAATCCAGGCCCTCCCAGGAGTCTCCTAATTACACAAAGAAACTCATTGTTCCGCTGGTTGAGGATGTCATCATGGAGGATGATAGTGATGACCATGGCAACGAGGAAGACAATGATCTCGATGATTTCAGCAAGATTTATTATTAGCGTCTCGGGCCCATGAGGAAAGCAGCGTGCTGCCCATCCCAGCCTGGCCACTTTCAAACAAGCTGCCCACATAATCCACCTCCAACCTGGGCTCAACAGAAACTGTCTCCCACGTGGGCGGAGACCTCCTCTCTTTTGCCTGATTCTAGCTTCTGTGGCTTGCCAGTCACCTTGTGTCCCCACCTAAGACCCCATTTTGGATGGCTGTGCCTACACACACTGCCAGCTTTGGCTCTTGGGTGCTTGCTTAGACAGGAGTTGACATTGGTCTTTGGTCTCTGAGGAACTCGTGTTTCCAAAGACCCCAAAAGGGAGACACACCCAGGAGACACCAGGGAACAACTGTTCTAGTCAACAAAAACCTAGCAGACCCCTCAACCCTTTCCCCCATCCTTCTTGCACGCTGGCTGGAGCAAAGGCAGCCTCCCAGTGGGGACGGAGAACAAGGGAGAAAAACAGAGAAGGGGGCTGACCACACCCCTGAGCTCACAGGCCAAGAAATCACGTGAGAGTCTGAGATGAGAATGAACTTGACATTTTATTTCCTAAAGAAATGAGACTCGTCATGAATATCTGGGCATATCCAAAACTTGAGAGGAAGGGGACACGAGTCCACTGGGCCAGTCTGCAGGGCCAGCGGGGACAGAGAAAGCCATCCCTGCTGCAGCCTATCAAGCCCAGCTCATTCAGTCGCCTGGTCACTCCACAGCTTCCATTTTTTTAATTGAACTTGTATGATTTACATAGAAAGTAAAAATAAACTATTTTTTTTAAGTCGAGAAAAGAGCTCTGCTGTCTAAATAGCAAAGTGCTAAGATTGGTGGTAAAGTGTCCTGACAAAAGCCTGGACTGACCAGGACAGGAAGCAAAGGGCGCTCCTGAGACTCAGGAAGTGGTTTCCTTCAAGGTGTTGTATCTAAAGAAGACAAAAGCGAGGTAAGTACCAGCTCTGCGCACCCGTTAGCCGCCCTGCGGCAGGTGCGGAGCCAGAGCCGCTGGCAGTTTTAGAGTATTGAGAGTATTTTTCCAGCATAAACACATTCTTTCTTGCAAAGTCCTGAGAAATGCATGCTCAGCCTGCTCCTGGGTTACTTTGGAGAGAGACTTCGAGGAGCGAACTGTTTGCAGCCAGGATGAGTTCTTCATGGGGACCCCGGAGAGCCCAGGTCTTCTGACAGCAAGTCTGGGTATCTGAGGCCATGTTTCATGTCTAAAGGAAGAAAACAGTTTCCTTGTTTCAACAAACACCAAGTGGATGATAAGAAGGAAAAAAAATAGATAAGCTAGACCGTGCCCTCTGAATCACTTGGGTGTTTTCTGCATAGATTTTTATCCTTGAAAACAGAGGGGGTGTTAGGCAGCCAGCTCCTGGCAACGTGCGCATATTGACTGTGGAGGCGGCGGCACCCAGAAAAGCTCTTGTGAAGGCTGATCCAAAGCCACTGACTCGGAGAGGTTGCCCGTGGCTGACAGTCAGCACAGGGCCTCGGCAGCCCTGCGGGAGAGCAGGCTGGCTCCTGGCTGATGGGGGCCTGCTGCCTGGAGCCCCCTACTCCCCTCCCCAGCCCGGTGAGAGAAACATCCCCCTCGGTGCTGACTGGGAGGGTGGTTTGTGGGCCGAGCTCTTTCCCCTGTCCTGAACCTGCAAGTCCCGTCCCCCGTCAGGTGCTGATGGCTTCATCTGGCCTCCTTCCCTCCAAGATTTTTCTCTGTCTGGGAGCGTACAAGGGAGACTTTCTGCAAAGATGATGCTTCTCATTCATAAGTGGAAACGAGCATTTCAGCTCCTGCAGCCCAAGTCGGTGCAAGGATAGGGGTGGGTGGGTGGGTGCAAGGGGGGACCACTTGCAAGGAGATGGGGAAAGATGCTGCCACACCTTCACCAAGAAGGGCTTCTGCCACCAGACCCTGCGGCTTGCCAGGACGAGGACTCAGTTCAGCTGGTCTACTGTGGCATGGGTGACAGAAGAAGCCCAGGCCAAGCCTGAGGAGCAGCTCTCGCCAGAGCCTGCTGCCCACCAACACCCCAGCTGCCCTTGAGGGGTGCCACGCCCCAGCCCGGGCCTTGGGGCACACGGATGTGCCCTTTCTATGCTCTCTGTCCCTGCCGCTGGAACCAGGCAGCCTGGCCTCAGCCCTGGAGACAAAACCAAGGCCTGATGGCAGGAACTCGGGTCCCTCTGACTGTATGTTTGGAAGGCTCACCTCAAACTGTGACATCACAGAGACGTACACACTCATCTTAGGAAAGCTACTCAGTTACTCCTGGGCCCGGGGCTCTTGGTGGCAGCAGCCATGCCTCGCTTCTAACCAACACCCTCCTCATGCCCATCAACCAAGAATGCTGCACCTGCTTCCCGGACCCTCAGAGAGGAAGGGCAGGACGAAGGTCTCCTAGGGGCAGACACCACCGCACAGGTGGGCGTCTCGGAGACAAAGCCTAAGTGAGAGCAGAGGTGAAGAATCAAACCCCAAGCCCCTCTCCTTTCTCCTCCTTTCTTAATTATAATCCCATTTGTAAGCCAGCCCTGTCATTTTGTCTCCCGAAATGGCTAGTTGCTATTCTGGGACTTTCTCCACCCTATTCTTTTGTAATATTCAGGAGCTCAGGAGATGAAGGGGTAAGGCTCCGATTGCCCTTTTTTCTCTCTCTTTTTAAATATTTCAGATGCTCCCAGTCCTTATTTTTGCATTTCGATTTCCTGTGGTACAGTACATTTATCTTGGTCACTCAATCGAGTTTCCCGGCTCTCCTCCCTTATCTGTCCCACTCTGGGCTGACTGAAAATACCTACGTTATCTTTGCAGCCAATATGCCAACTGAAGGGAAATCTATAGATGATCTTGATAGCGAGGCGTCGGAGGGAAAACTGGGAAATGCTGCATTTGCCAGAGGACAGGGGTGAAGTGTGTGACCTCAGTCAGTGACTTTCTTTCAAGGTTAACCGCACAGCGCAGGCCACTCCTTCTCCTCTTTGTTCAAGTTGGGAAATAACTGTTCCTCTGTGTCTGTGTCCACTCATGGAAGGGGTTTACGGATGCCCTCACCTGGTCCCACATGGCCTTGACACTGAGTATCTGAGCCTCAGACACCCCACTTACAACAACGTGGACCCGAACCACATCTCTGAGTGGCAGGGAGTGACCCTACACCCCTGCAGGTGTGGGGACCGATGGACCTTGTGTGCTGCTCCTATAATGGGAAAGTGTGGGGGGTTCCTCCACTGGGCGTCAGGCTGGGTCCAACCAGGCTTCATTCCCACCCAGCTGTAAGCAGGCTGGACAGTGGAAGGAAGGAAGGGGGGTGCAGCATTATTGACGGTCAGCCAACCCATATGGTTCTGGAACACACAAACAAGTCCTGTTTCGAGCTCATGGTGTATCATCTGATCTCTTCAGAACCCACAGATAATTTGGGGTTCTGCTCCTTCAACCTCAGCTCTTGGCCTTGTATGGCTGCCACTCTCAAAGTTGGTATGAAACCCCTGCCTCCCATGAGGGGCTCTTTCTTCTCCCCTTTCAGCCCATTTCCTCCCCTTGCCCTGGGTTCCACTTCTGTTCAGTCTCTGGCACCTCCTCCAGGTGTTTTGTTCCATTACACCTGATGACTCGGGAACTGGAGAATGGGGTAAGAGGCCCAGGTTTGGGTCCTGCCAGATGGACTCCTTTTAGCAGATCTCTGGTGTGTTACAAGACCTGCAAACTACAGAACTTCTCCAGGCTTTGACACTTGGAATTGCATTTATCTTTCTGTAACAGAGACCTGATCGATGAGGCCTAAACAAGACAGAGATTTATATCTCTCTCAGGTTTTTTTTTTAAGGGAAGGAAAGACTCCAGAATGAGGCAGCCCAGAGCCAATCTGGTAGCTTCCAGGCTCCTTCCACGCTTCTGCTCTGCCGCTCTCAGCATGTGGTTTCCCTCCACGAGGTGGCTTCGCCGTGGCTGCTGAAGCTCCGGT
>CM052545.1:85591743-85785771 GCA_028533065.1 Trachops cirrhosus | reverse complement strand
TTGAGTGGGAAAATGGGGGGTCTGCCACAGAGGTGGTTAGAACAATGGTCTAGACAGGGGGTACTGGAGTCAGATGCCATAGGTTCAAATCCACTGATCACCAGCTGTGAGAGCCTCAGCAAGTTACCTAATCTCTGTCCTCCCCTGTCCCCATCTATACAATGGGAATAACGACAGTAGTGACCTCATTGTTGGCAACACCATTATTGTTTGTTTGATTGTCAGGAATTTACAGGCATGCGTGGTAGTGCTCACCAAATACTGGTTGTTGTTCCTCTGCCCATAGCTACATTACAGACACGCAAACGTTATCCCACCTGGCATTCGTCTTGCCCATCCGACCGCAGAGGCAGAACCAGGCTTGGGGGCAGCTAAGGGGTGGGAAGGTAAAGAAAGGTTTTGGTCTGTCTCTTTAACTTTCCACGGCCAGGGTCGAAGGAACTCAAGTCACTTTGGAATGTCCCTTCATGTTCCTCTCTCTCCACTCCCCCACCCTTTGGCTGAGGTGCAGGGAGTACAGAGCAGGCCATGCAGAATGATGCCTCCCTATCCTTTCTACTCATCTCAAGCCCCCAAGTTCAATATTGAAAATGTCAACCTTCCTACCTAGTTGTTCTCAAGCCCCTAAATGTGCACAACCCCATTCCAGGGACGCAGGGCATCTGCCTGACCTTTGCTCGGAGGAATTTACAATCTAGAACAGGGGTCTCGAACTAAAGCCTGCAAGCCAAATCCAGCCTGATGGGCTGTTTCGGTAAACAAAGCTTTATTAGCACACGGTCACACTCCTTGACTCCCGGATCGCCCGAGGCTGCCCGTGTGCTACAACAGCAGAGGAGTAGCTGCAGCAGACACACCGGGGCCACCGCCCGAACTACGTCCTCGCTGGCCCCACACGGGGAAAGTTTACTCTACTCCTGGAAGAGAAAAGGAACACGTTTTTGAAGATACCGGCAGGTGTACGTGATCAAATGGTACACTGAATCGGTGTATGTAAAAATAGAGAAAAGGCGGGGAAGACCTTCAAGCCAACAGCTGTCACTGGGGATCCACCCACAAATGAGGAGGAAACCAGAGGGAGGACGTGGTCAAAGACAAGATCGACCTGATCTGTAGCAGTTTTGTTTTTCAAGGAGAATAGACTAGAGTAGTTAAAAACTCATTTTTAACCCAGTGTATCGATTGTTGGCAAGAGTGTGACATGTTTAACACTTTTATAGACTCCTAATAAAGTATAAATTAATATAACTCTTTTAGAAAGCAATTTGGAAAAATACATCAAGAGCCTTAATTATGTTCGTTCGTACTCTTGGCCTCTAATTCTACTTCTGGGAATTCATCCTAAGGCTATAAACTAAAATGTCAAAAATCTTAATGCACAAATATGTCCACTGTGATATGACCTAGAGTAGCAAAAAGCTAGAGCCCTTTAGATACCCAGTTATACTGGAATTAAATAATTATGATACACCCATATGACAGAATATTACATAGTAATTAAAATGATGTTCACAAAAAATTTAAAAGTAATTTGGGGCAAATCTAAGTAAATTAATAGCACACCAAGTTGAGCGTGATTTCATTAAAGCTGTGCACAAAAAAGGTAACACCACCACCCAGGCACACCCAAATGTCACAGTGGTCATCTCTAGAGGAGTGGGTGCATATATATAATTTTTTCTAGAACACGGTGGCTTTAATTTCATAAGGAGGAACATGTATATCATCTCAAATTATAGGGGTTTTTGAAAGGTTCCTCATGAGCCAAGTACATCAGAGACCCCATATGAACAGAGAGGAGGAGGTGGGAGTTGATCCTCTCATTTCCACGGAGTCTGGAAAGCAACGCCGAGGGAGGGGAGACGTTCGCGTTCTACCGACTGACAGGTCAGACGTGCCCTCTGTGCAGGCAGTGTGACCAGCAAGCCCCTGCCCCCTCCCCTGCCGCTGAGCACCACGTGGGCAGGGGCTTGAAGGGCTGGCTTCTCCCCACACCGAGGACTGAGGTTTCTGTTTCTTCCAGGAGCCGGAGTCAGGGCTCACGGCATCACCTGAGACAGCGTCAGGATGGACAGGCGGCCTGGGTCGGGGGTGGGGGAGAGTGCATTTCTGTTTCCCTGCAGGGTGCTCTGAGTCACTGAGATCCCTGCCTTCTGAATGTTTTCCTCTGACTCAGACCCTCTGCCAGTTCTGAAACGTCCCTCCTGTTTTTTCTTAGCAGTAACAATATCTGTTTGGGCCTCTGTTCCCTTCTCCTAAATAAAGACAGGAAAACAATATCACAGCCGGGTCCTCAGTCCGTGCAGTGTTTTCAGAGGTTTCCGGGGCCCAGGTCTTCTTGCAGGCAGGCAGCTAGGCACTAACATGGGAAACTCCTCAGAAAACAGCTGCCAAGTGGGTCCCTTCTGCAAATCGGAGCTCCTCGGCTTTGGAATCAGAGAACAGGCCTCTGCTACTGGCTTCGCTCTAACTCGGTTCCAAGACCTTCCCTGTGTGCTCTGCGTGTTAGGGCGGGGTAGGGTCTCCAATGAGTGTGGTTGCAAATATCAGAAACGGTCTCTTAAAATGTGCCTCATGCCATGATTGGCATGTAATAGGTACCCACAAAAGGTCGTTCTTATTTATCAAATTACATTTTCTGGGCATCCTGAAGACATGAGAAGCAGTGTTCTGGAATCAGACACTAATCTAGAAAGGGTGGTTAGTTCTGTATCTTTTCCAAAGCAAAAAAGAATCACGACTTCTCTTAATAATATCTGATATACTCAGCCTTCAAGAAGCAACTCAAACCCAGGCCTCCCTCCCACCTGCCCCGTGCGGGCCCCCCCTGACCCCAGGGTCTGCAGCGCCCCTCTCCCCAGCCAGGAGAGCAATTACTGTCAGAGCCTTTGGTCTGGTGATTAATCACGGAGGGGCCTGTGACATCTCTTCTACTGTGGCAGAAACCCTTGCACCGTCCTGGTACCGCACTTCCCATGTGCTTCTGTGCCATCTCTCCAGCTAGATCACAAGCCCCTTGAGGGCGGTTCTGCTTCCTCTATTTCCTGCTCTGCCTCTCTCTTCAGCAAGAGATTGCTGCTTCCCTGTGGCATATGGGATTTTTGAGTTTCTTTAGGTCTAACTCACAGAAAGCATAGCCAAGCCTGGCTGGTGCCAGGTAGAATATTTGTAGCTCTAAACATATCAGAACAGCTCTGGGACTGGCTACTTCCAAAGGGGTAATGCAAAGAATCTACAGCGGCAGGAGTCTTTCTGTAAGTGTGGCTCCTCTGATTCTGGGTAGATTGGGGTGGGTGGGGATGGGGAAGGGGGCAAAGCAAGTGCTTCCAAATCAAGTGCTAGATTTCTGTCTGGGGTGATGCCAGGGCACTGGTTGCTTCCTGCACCCACAGATTCTTCTGGGAGCCCTAGGGAGCAGCTGCCCTGGAGAAGCCAAACTTAATCAGTAACTTTGGCCTGGGGGGGGGGGGTGCGGCCAGGTAGCCAAGCCAAATCTGGAACCATTTAGGAATGGCAGGGTGCGTAATGAGTTTCTCCTCCTTTTTCTCATCTTTGGTGCCTGGTCTGGGCTTGTGGATCCCAGAGAAGGCCAAGGAGTGCTCGGTCCCAGCGGGAGCAGCTGGTCCCCGCCCTGCCTGTGTGCCTGTGGGGCGGGGGCGCCTGTGGCCCGGGCAGCAGCAGTCGTGTGCAGCTGACAGCTGTGGAGGCACCAGGGCCCAGGCGCCCACCACATGGCTTCCTTTTTGATTCCGGCCCTCCCTTGGGCCGGCTGCTCCCCTGTTTTCAGAGCAGCAAAGAGCCAGTGGGGTTCTCGGAGAAGGGCGGAGGAGGGTGGGGAAGGGTTAACGGCACCTGCTCCCTCTTTGCGCTTCTTCCTGTGACATTCACTTCAAAGTCACAGGCGGTGCTTCCCTTTCTTGTTGCATCCCCGTAGACACGAGACTGTTTTCCCCAAGTGGGAATTCGTATGTCAACGGTTCCGGTGGTTGGGGTCGCGGAGAGGAACTCAGGAAAGAAAGCTGGCGTTTGTTGAGCACCTGCCCAGCACCAGCTGTGCCCCATTCCAGGCGCTGGGCTGGACCCTGAGGAGCTGGACTGCAGGGCAGAGCTGAGGGTCTCGGCTTGTGGGTCCCCTCTTCGCTATCCCCACTATGTTAATATCAACACCCACTAGCCAAGGGCCAGCACCTCCCACGTCTATCCCACCTCTTCCCCAGGGCTCTTCCCCAGGGCAGCAGTTCTTGGCGAACCTCCATAGACAGGTTCTTCCTGCCCCTGCGAAATAGCTTTGCTAACTGGCAGCAGGGATCAGCTCTGATGGGGAGGGTGCAGCGAAGGGGCAAAGTCCCACCAGGTCGCAGTGGTGGGTGAGGGAGTCCTGTTTTCCTCCCGTGTCTCCGCTGTCTGGAGCTGCTGCTGTCCTCCTGTGGCAGGAGAGCGCCCCCTGCTGCCCGAGCCCCGCTGGTGTCGCGCCGCAGGTTCATCGGACAGCCCCAGCACCGAGAAGGATTGCGTCTGGACAGAGGGGGTCCTCCACCGAGGGCGGGCTGAAGGAGGGTACAGCCACAGCAGCCGGTGGCACCCTCTGCAGGGCCAGGGGGAGGGGCAGCTCTCTGGGTGGCATCTGGTTCTGAACCTGGTTTCTCAACACACTGCCCGCGGGACCCTGGGCGTGTGCAGTTTAACCTCTGGAGCTTCGGTTTCTGCATCATTCAAGTGAGACCATCAATAGTATGTATATCACAGAGATGCTTCGAGGAGATGATTCATGTAAAGCACAGAGCAAGCCTTCAATAATAATAACTGTTATTATTGATTCAGCTGACACCTCTACAACTAAGTGATAAGAGAATCACTGACAAGATCCCGTGGACAAAAGTCAGGGGATTTGTTTGTTTTCAAAGCATTTTCATCATTAAATGGATCTGATCCAGTTTCATGGGCATATTTGAGAGAAACAACTTTGCCTAAAGGGGAAATAAATGCCAGAGACATTCACGGAAACATCAACCACAAGCAATTACTGAGCACATTGATCAACGCTCCAAGCTGTGCAATAAAGAAGAGGGAGTCCTGTTGGAGGCGGCTCCGGCCCGCGTTATCCATTTTCCCCAATTTGCTGGATTATCTCCATTAACTGCAAACATGCTGAAACATTGCCCGTTTAAAAAAAATACAAAAACTACTCCACATCCCCTGCCTCAAATTTCTTTCCTTTGGACAACAGCATGGTGATGGGGGGCGGGGGTGTACAAGTGGAAGAGGGAATGGGGGGATAAACGGTGACTGGAAAAAATTAAAAATTTTCTTTCCTTCTCTATATAGCCACACTTCTTGGAATGCGCTCAGCAGTGCCGCTCCCTCTCCTCTGTTAGCTCTTTGGCTCTTGTACCCTCTCAGTCACCACTCACCCCACACCACCTGCTTCGTCCTGGCCCCCAGTGCCCTGCACACCACCCATCCAATGGTCCATCCTCAGGCCTCGTCCCTGCGCGCATTAGCAACCTGACAGAGTTGAGGGACCGCTCCCTCCTCCTTGGAACGCCTTCTTCCTGCCAGCCAGCCCTGGTTCTCCTCCTCCCTCTGTGGCCAGTCTTCCTCCGTCACCTTTGACTGGATGCTCATCTTCTCTACATGTGTCTACATGTGGAAGAAAACACTTCCACCAGTGTCTTCTACTGGTGGAAGTGTCTACATGTGTCCAGGTCTCTTTATTTGTATTTACTCTCTAGATGACTTCCACCAGCCTCGGGCTTTACCTACAGTACACAGATGCCCACATTTATGTCTCTAGCTTCCCCTCCCCCTGAACTCCAGACTTCTATATCCAGCAGCCTCTTCACCGTCTCCACCTGGAGAGACCCTACGGGCATCTCTCTGGACACCTCCAAATTGAAGCTCTGGATTCCGTCGTCTCCCTCTCTCCCACCCGAGGAAATGGCAACCTCAGACACAGTTGCTCACCCTCACATGATCATCCTCGCTACCTCTTTCACACCCTACATCAGGCCATCAGCAAGTCCAGTTCTGTTCTACCTTTGAGAGGTAGCCGTAACCTGACTGCTCCATCAGTCCTCCCCTGCTACCTCTAGTCCAGCCACTCTCCTCTCCCAGCTTCTACTCATGCTCCCCTGCTGATATTTCCACAGAGCAGCAGATACAGTCTTTTATAACAAAAGTCAAGCCATGTCACTTTTTTGCTGAAAACTCTCCAAAGGTTTCCCTTCTAAGAATAGAATACAGGTGATATAAATGTTGGGGGGGGGGTGTTGCTGAAGGCAGCTCATCAGTTGGGAAGTTAATGCCATAGTCTATGCAAGCCATGGATAGAGTGGTGGTGGGCGGCGGAGCTGGTGCTGTGGGGTGCCCTGAACTGAAGAGAGGAGCCAGTCCAGGGAGACTCCCAGATGTGGGGACCTAGACGGCCCGGCTCCCAGAAAGATCATTTGCCATCCCTACCTCCTTTCTCTTCAATACCTTCGGGCTCCAGTTGATCTAAGTGTACCCAGATTATTCATAGGCCAAATCTATCAGCCGCATCTCATACCCTCTCCATGCCTCAGTTTGCTCATCCACAAAGGACAATAATAGTCATTTTTATATAAGTTTATAGTGAAGAACCAACAGTGAGTCTATGTAAAGTGTTTTTGGATAGTCCTTAGGACATAACAAGCACTCAGGAAATGTTAGCCGTGGCTACCATCGTCATCGTCACTGTCATCATCATTGTCACTGTCTTCGTCATCACATCGTGTATTTCCCAGCCCCACGCTGAGCCACCATGCTCCTTTCCATCCCCAGGAGCCCTGCTATGTTCCTGCACCTTCTTCTCCAGGCCTGTGCCCAGTCTACCATCTTTCCCAGCTCATTTTTTTTTGGCAGTTTCAAGACGCCCAAATTTCTGCCCTGGAGGAACTTTTGCCACAAAACTTTAACTCACTCTCAAAGTAAGTCGAATTAAAATGAGAATCCTTCCCTCGGGCCCCTTAGCATTCTCCTCCTTCCGCATCCACCGCAGATCGCCCCCTCCCCTGGGCGGAATCAAACAATATAATCAGGACAGAAACCCAGTGGGTCCCCAGGGTGCGCGCTGCCAACCACCTGACGGGCTCAGCTGACACCTGCTTGTTTCTTTTTCCGCTCTCTAAGTGCTCACAGATGTCTGTCTGTTTTCCTCCATTATGTGCCTTCCCAAAGAGGGGGAAAGATCAGACACTTGTAAATATTCTAATCTCTCTTTTCCTTTCTTTTTTGTATCAAAAGAAGCAGGGGGTGGTTGAGGGGATGTTTTTCTCCTTTGGGGGAGTTCAAGTTGGCAAAGTCTGAGAACAACTTCATTTCCTATCCTCAGGGGTCAGAGGGATGGTAACTCAGGTGACCAAGAAACTAGAGTGAACTCTAACCCACCGCTGGGTGCTAACCCTTCCACTCCACCAGACTCTGCGAAGCCTGGGAAGGAACTCAGACTACAGAGTTGCCAACGCAGCTACAGACTGAAGTGGGGACCAGGCGGGGTCCAGCATGGCCAGTGGATTCTGAATTGTTGCAAGGACCTTTAGATAAGGAAATTGCCCCCAGGAGGAAAGGGAAGGAATGACCACGGATGATCTAAGACAAGATTGGTGGAGAACAAGGACCGGCTACAAGCATATACTGCAGACGAGACTGCTTTACACATATTTCAGGAAGACCCAGAACACTTTGAAACAGGAGGGGCTACTGCCTCAGATGTCAGAACCTCTAAAGTTTACATCTGAACAGAAAAATATTTGCTCTAGAAGGTACGGTACACGGGACACCGTCACTTAAAATCTAAAGACTCAAATCAGGACTCCCGAGGGAGCATAGATTCATGCAAAATCTTTGAAAAGCCAATTAGCTAAATGAGTCAAGAGCCTTACAAACATCCATCTTGTTTGACTCAGAAATCCTATTTCTGGGGTTGGATCCTACGGAAATGGCTCCAGATACAGAAAAAGATGTTTGCTATGGTGTTATTTATAATAGCAAAAACAAGGCAGCAAAAATAGAAACACCCTACCCATTTATAGGAGGAGAGAGAGAGAAATCAGCTCCCTCTTCTGGGCGAACCATCTGGCAGCAGGCCTCTCATGAAGAACACGTGGTAACACACAGTTACTCTGTAGCAAGTTTGGAAACGACAGTTACATAGAAATGTGTATAACCCAGGCCCATCGGCACGAGGTGATGGGGACTGTGCATTGACACACCAGTGGAATTAGTGGGATAAACCAGACAAATGTATTTATGCTTGTGTTTGGTGCTGAGAACACAGCTAGGGTTTTTTCTTTTTTTGTTGTTTTTCTTTTCTTCTTCTTCTTTTTTCCCCCTGTATTTTTCAATCATTTTTAAATAGGTTGTTTCACATTTGAAGTGGAAAACAATTGTTGGTCTTCAAATTGGAAAATCCATCAAGAGTTTTTGCTTTAACATCTAATTGAAAAGTTTGACACGGAAGTCAGAATTGTTTCAGAATTTTCTTTATTCCACTGTCTAGTCTACTGGTGTTAAAATTCTGTTACTCCAAGCGTATGAATGCATCTTTGCTCCCTCAAAATGCCTATGTTCCCTTAGCTTTCATCTCGAAGCAGGAAGGATATTGACTGGGGCAGAAACAATTATGGTAGTCACAGGAAGACCCAGAGGAAGTCAAGATAAAACCTTTTCACTGCATGACCTGATTTTCCTAAAACGGCACTTTGTCTTGGTCAGATCTTACAGAAGTACCCACCTCCTACATTCCGGGACAGGTATGGAGGATCACAGCAGTGGAGAGGGAGAAGGGTCTGAGTGTGAGAAATCATTCCTTTCACACCTGAAAACAGTGGGAGGATCCTGGCCCAGGCCCCATGTAACACCTAACACCCTAACACCCTAACCCCACTTAGGAGCCCCCTCCCGGCAGCCACTGCAAAGAGAGGAACAGCAGTCAGATAGGACTGGGACCGACCGCCTTGAGTCCTAAAGACACTGAGGTGACTAGCTAGGTGGGTGTGAGACAGGAAGCCCCAGCGGTGCCACCTGCTCCCCTGCTTTGAGTTCCTATCTCAAAGGGCTGACACCCTCTGTCAAAAAAAAAAAAAAAAAAGCCGGCAAGTCACCAGGGAGCCTGAGGAAAGTGAGGTCTTGGTAGGCAGATTGCTGCTTAAAGGGCATTTTGTTGGCCTTCTGCTTGAGATAGCCCGTAAGAGTCGCCTCTTAATTGTGACTGTTCTGTTTATGAAGGTGAAGTGGATTGGTTGATAAATACATAAGGAAACAGACAGAAAGGGAACCACCAGCGGAAGCTCCTCGCTTTGTCAGGGACACCCCCGGTTTAGCGGCCTTGGGGTGGCTTGGAGGGTCCCGGGTCTTTGAACCCTCTTTCTCCTCTCCCACACCTCTTCCATCCGAACACCCCACCTCTGCCCTTATGACTTTTGTTCAACAAATCAAAGAGCTGGATTTCTTTTTTAAAAAGAACTTTTATAAGGGAACATTTCAGAGTATAATAAACCCTGTACAAGTATATCCTTTTCCCAGATTCAATCATTATCAACTCATGGCCAGTCTCGTTTCATGTGTACTCCTGCCATTTCCTCCCTCCCCATCCACTGTTCGGAAATACATCCCTAGTATTTCATTACACACACACACACACACACACACACACACACACATGATAAAGTCTTTTTAAAACCATTGTCACTATACCATGCTCAAATTTTAAAAAGCAATAATTCCTAAATATGATCAAATATTCAGCCAGTGCTAACTTTTCCTGATTATCTTATTCACTAGAATCAGGATGCACATAAGATTGTCATGTCTCAAGACAAAGGCTAAATTCTGAGCTCTGAAACCACAAATTCCAAACTTAGGGCGGTGGTGGAATGGCAGCTCTCACAGCACCAGACACCAGAGCCCAGCACTCATCCGAGCGCTCACTCACAAACACGTGTCCGGGCCGGCCGGGGTGCCGGGCAGCGCTCCACACTGGGGTGGCGTGGCCGCTGTGATCACTCCTAGGGCCCGCACCACACAGGGAGTCTGGGGAGAAGGGCGGGCCTTGACCGAATGATCACACGAGTAAATGTGGCATCTAAAATATTGAGAAATGCTGTGAAGAAGGGTGCTGCAGGCACCAATAACACAGAGTTGACGTCACTGTAAAAGACAGAATGAGGATCCACAGGTTGAAGAATTAGGGAACCAGATTTGGGCACAGTAGAGGGGGGAATTCAAGTATTAGCAAGCATGAAAGAAGCAAGAATGTATGATCCCAAGTGAATAGAAAAACCGAACACCAGAAATGACACAGAAGGCAGCATTTGTGGACAGGGTATTAAAATAGATACTTCATGACCTGGCTGGTGTGGCTCAGTGGATTGAGTGCTGGCCTGTGAACCCAAGGGTCACCAGTTCTATTCCCAGTCAGGGCACATGCCTGGGTTGTGGGCCAGGTCCCCTAGTCGGGGGTGTGCAAGAGGCAACGGATTAATGTATCTTTCACACATCAGTGTTTCTCTCCCTCTCTTTCTCCCTCCCTTCCCCTCTCTCTAAAAATAAGTAAATAAAGCCATTTAAGAAAATAAAATGAAATAAAATAGGGACTTCATATGTTCAAGAAGGTACAGAAAAATGTGATCATAATGAGAAAAGACATGGAAAATATTTTTTAAAAAAACGCATCTGGAATCCAAAACATTCAGCATGGAAGTATTACAGAGGAAAAATTAGTGAACTCAAAGATACAGCAACAAAAACGATGCGAAGTGAAACACAGGGGGAAAGAAAGATCAGAGCGATCGAACTTGGTGTCAGTGAGCTGTGACACACCTCACACATGTAGTAACTGGAACCCAAAAGGGACAGGAGAGGGGGGGGACAAAATCATCTGAAGAAAAAATGGCCAAAATTTTCCCAACTTTGATGCAAACTATAATCCCACAGATACAAGAAGCCCAAGAACAAGAAACGTGAAGAACCCTACATCAAGCCATATCATAATCATATTACTTAAAACCAGTAATAAAGAAAAAGCCTTAGCAGCAGCTAGAGGGGAAAAAAAGACACATTATATACAGAACAATGACGATAAGAGTTACAACAGACTCTTCATCATAAACAATGCAAATGAGAAGAGAGTGGAGTGACACCTTTAAGGCATTAGGGAAAAAGCTACTAGCCTACATTTCTATACACGGAGAAAGTATCTTTTGAAAATGGAAATGAAATAAAGGCCTTTACAGACATCTGAAAGCTTGGAGGGGTCTTTACCAGCAAACCACCAGTGCAATGAATCCTGAAATAGGTCCTTCAGGCAGAATAAAACTTATACCAAAAGAAAATTTGGATTTATACAAAGGGAGGATGAGCCCCAGAAATAGTAAATATGTGAGTAAATATCAAAGTCTTATTTTATAATTACTGAAATCTCCTGAAAGCTAATTGCAAGTTTAAAGCAAAAATAATATCCGTGCACAGGCTGCGAACCAAAGCATCACAGGTTCGATTCCCAGTCAGGGCACATGCCTGGGTTGCGGACCAGGTCCCCAGTGAGGACCACATGAGAGGCAACCACACATTGATGTTTCTCTCTCCTTCTCCCTCCCTTCCCCTCTCTAAAAAAAATAAATAAATAAATAAAATCTTTTTTAAAAAAACAAGATGTTATCAGATTGAAAGTGTAAGTTTATTAAAAAGTAATAATAATAAATTAATAATAACCGTGTGCTGTAGAGTTTCTAAAATATGTAGAAGTGAAACATATGACAACAATAGCACACAGACTGGGAGGGGAGAAGGGGAAGCAGAGGGTTGCGAGGTTTGCACACCTTATGGGAAGTGCTGTAACAGGTAACATGTGGAGGGGGGTTGTGATGAGTTAAAGGTGTGCATTGCAAATCCTGAAGTACCCACTGAAAGAACAAAGCAAGGAGGTTTAGCTAAGAAGCCAATAAAGGTGATAGATGGAATCACAAAAAGAATACTTATTTAGCACAAAAGAAAGCATTAAGATAAAAATGAAGGAAGGAGGAAGAGATGGCACCTATAGACAACAAATAGCAACATGGTGAATTTAAGCCTAACCACATCCATCAACACCAATTAAAAGGCAGCAATTGTCAGGCTGGACAGGAAAGCAAGACACAACTATATGTTTTTTTAATAAAGAATCCGCTTTGAGTATAAAAAACAAATAGGTCAAAAGTAAAAGGATGAAAAAAAGATGCCATGCTAACGCTTAGCCAAACAAAGGGAGAACTGCTCTAAAATATCAGACAGAGTAGATTTCAGAGCAGGAAATTACTACCAGGAATAAGAGTCATTTCATAATAATAAAGGAGTAAATTCATCATGAGGACATAATAATCATAAATATTTATATACCTAACAACCAAGCTTCCAAATGCATGAAACATAATGTCATTACTCACAGTCAACATAATTGGGCACATAAAAAATCAGAAAAGATATTGAGGATGCTTTAGAATTAGTAAGTAATTTACCAAAGGCACTGGTTACAAGGTCAATCTACAATTTCTTCCATGTTAGCCATTCTGGTGGGTGTATAGTGGTATCACGGTGTAGTTGTAATGTGCGTTTCTAGGAAGATATTTTAAGATATTTATTCGCTATTCAGACATTTGCTTTTGCAGTGTGTCTGTACTAGTCCTTTGCCCATTTTTCTGTTGGGTTATCTGTATTTTTCTTCATTGATTTGGAGGCATTCCTTATACCTTCTGCAGACAAGTCCTTTCACAGGCATACATGTGGCAAATATCCTCTCCCACTCTCTGGTTTCTCTTCACCTTTGTTCTGGTCGTAAATTTCCTACCTCGCTTCGCTTTGCTTTGTGATTCTGGAACTTTGTGACTCTGAAGATAATATTTCTCCTTTGCCAGCTGGCTTGGTGAAGTGCTTTGTCAGTGGAGGATACTGGAGACGCATCGCAAGGCTGGAAGTGAAAGAGGTGCTTGTTTTCCTCTGTTGTTCTGTTTTTGCTTGGCAGCAAATGGAGCTGGGCTGTGCCACAGGGGTGGGCTGCCCTGGCTGCTTAGTGGCGCGCACTCTCAGCCATGTCCTCTGTCGCTGCGGCAGCAGGCAGGGTGGCAGCCGTGCCCCCCCCTCAGAGATCTGCATCTCAGTCTTGCAGGGCTCCCCGTCTCACTTTTTAAGCCCCTTCCTTACTCACTTTTCCCTCAGCCCTGGAGTAGTGTCTTCCTCCTGCAGTTACTATCTTCATTATATCTTAGCATTCTTTTTTACCTTTTTAAATAGTGAGTCGCCTTTTTTTAGTATTACTGTATTTCTTTATGTTAAATTTCCCTGTTCATATTATAGGCATAAATTCTGTCCCTTGACTGGATTCTGGCTTACTCTTGTGATAGTGGCATTTGGTAAATGAAAGTTCTTAATCTTTTTTTTTAAAGATTGTATTTATTTATTTTTAGAGAGAGGGGAAGGGAGGGAAAAAGAGAGGGAGAGAAACATCAATGTGAGAAAGAAATATCGATTGGTTGCTTCTCATAAGCTCCCCAACCAGGGGCGTGAACTCAGGCATGTGCCCTGACAGGGGATCGAACTGGTGACACTTTCCTTTGCTAGACAACACCTGACCAACTGAGCCGCACTGGTCAGGGCGAAAGTTCTCAGCCTTAACATGCGTTGGCAGCTTGGTCGAGAGTCAGCTGGTCCCCACATGTGTTGGTCTGGTTCTGGGCTTCCTGTTATGGTCCGTGGCCCCATAGAGCTGTCTTTATGCCAGAACCACGCTGTCTGGATTACCATGCATGTCCTATAAGGTCTTAAAATCAGGCAGTATACGTTTTCCAAGTTTGTTTGTTTTTTTCAAAGTTGTTTTGGCTATTTTAGGTCCTTTGAATTTTCATATAAAGTTTAGAGATAACATGTTAAATTCTAAAAAAATGTCTCCTGGGATTTTAATTGGGATTGCGTTGACTCTCTAAATCAATCTGGTTTGAACTGATACCTTAACAATACTGAGTCTTCTAATCCACGAACATTTCTCAGTCTGTTTGGGCTGCCTTAACAAAATACCATGGTCTGGATGGCTTCAACAGCAGAAGTGTATGTCGCACGGTTCTGGAGGCTGGGAAACCCAAGACCAAGATGCCAGCAAGGTAGGTTTCATTCTGAAGGCTCTTCTCTTAGATTGTAGACAGCTGCCGTCTCGCTGTGTGTTCACAGTTCTTCGAGTGGGGAGAGAGAGAGAGAGAGAGAGGGAGAGAGAGAGCACACTCCAAGGTCTCTTCCCATTTGGACACTAATCCTGTCAGGTCAGAGCTCCACCCTTATGAGTTCACTTAATTTTAACGACCTCCTAGAAGGCTCCATCTACAAATATAGTCCCATTGTGGGTTAGGGTTTCAACATACGAATTTTTTTGGTGGGGATACAATTTAGTCCATAGTAAACATCATCTATCTTCCATTTATTTAGATTTTTTTTTATTTCTTTCAACACTTAAAAAATTTTTGGTATCTTGCACAATTTTTACCAAATATATCCCTAGGAACTTATTATTTTTGATGCTGTTGTAGATGACATTCTTATTTTTTTCCAATTGTTTGTTGCTAGTCTGTAGAAATACAGTTTATTTTTGTACATACTAGACCTTGTATCCTGAAACCTTTCTAAACTCATTAGTTCTATAACTATCCTTAGGGTTTACTCATAAAAAATCATGTCGTCTGTGAACAAAGGTGGCTTTCTTTCTAAGTTTCCGTCGTGTGCATGTTCTTCCTTTTGTTTGTTTGCTTTGCCTTATTGCACCCACTAGGACCTTCAGTACAATCAAACACCGAGCAGAGGTGGTGAGAGCGTCCATCCTCGCCTTTCGCCCAGGCTTAGGGAGAACGTACTCAATGTCTCACCATAAAGTGTGATGTTAACTGTAGGTTTTTCTTTTTTCTTTTCTTTCTCTTCTTTTTTTCTTTCTTTCTTTTTCTTTTCTTTTCATTTCTTTTTTCTTTCTTTCTTTCTTTTTTTTTTTTTTTGTCACAAGGTAGTTTTGTTTACTTACAGCAATCAAAGGAGACAGGATTCACATCCAAAGTCCTGTCTCCCGAAGGGAGGGTCAGCCACAGCTTCTGTATACTCTTTGGTCAATGACACGTTGACTTTTTTCTATGCAGTTTGCTGCACTCATCCATCGAGTTCCTGTCAAACTCATCCTGTTTACAGTTAGTCTGCAAAATACTGTGCTACATTTTCACATTTAGCAAGAATAGCAGTTAGTAAGAACAGCCCAAATAAACCCTTTAGGTTTTCCTTAGGTGCATTTTATCAGGTCGAGGAAATTTCCTTCTATTCATAGATTTCTGAGAGTATCACTAACGGGGAAATTTTGTCAATTCTATTTTTCTATTGAGAGGACTGTGTAGTCTTTATCCTTTATCCTGTTAATAAGGTTAATCACTCTGATTTATTTTCAAATGTTAAACCAGCCATACATTCCTGGATAAGCTCCACTAGGTCATGATGTATTATCCTTTTCATACATTTCTGGATTTGATTTCTTAATGTTTTGCCAAGAATTTTTGCATATGTTCACAAGGGATATGGTTCTATAGTTTTCTTTCTTTGGTAATGTCTCTGGTTTGGGTATCGGGTATGTTATCTTCATAAAGTGAGTTGCAAAGTCATCTCTATTTCTGAAAAAAAGATTATGATTGGTATTTCTTCCTGAATGTTTGATATAGTTCACCAATGAGGATGTGTGGGCCTTGAGTTTTATTATAAGAAGGCTTTTCAAGTTATAAATTTAACTTTGTTAATAAAAATAAGTTTATTTGGATTTTCTATTTCTTCTTGAGTCAGTTTTGGTAATTTCTTACATTTTTTTTTATATCCTCACCCAAGCATATATTCATTGATTCTGGAGAGAGAGAGAGGGAGGGAGAGAGAGAGGGAGGGAGGGAGAGACAGAGGGAGGGAGAGAGAGAGGGAGGGAGGGAGAGACAGAGGGAGGGAGAGAGAGAGGGAGGGAGGGAGAGAGGGAGGGAGGGAGGGAGAGAGAGAAAGAGAGAAATATCGATGTGAGAGAAAAACAGTGATTGGTTGCCTCCCCTATGCTCCCTGACTGGGACCAGACCCACAACCAGACCTGCAACCTAAGTACGTGCCCTGGTTGGGGATCAAACCCACAACCTCTTTTTTGGTGTACAGGATGGCACTCCAACCAACTGAGTCACCAAGCCAGGGCAGTTTTGGTGTTTTGTGTCTTAGAAATTTATAAATCTTTCTTAAGTTGTTGAATGTATTGACATAAGGTTGTTTATATTACTTCCTTACTATCATTTTAATGTATGTGGGCTATATAACGATGTTCCCTCATTCATAGTTGATATTGGTAATTTGTGTCTGCTCAGTGTTTTTCTTGATCGTTCTGGCTAAAGGTTTATCACTTTTATTCATTATTTTTTAATGCCTTTTTGTTTCTATTAATTTTGTCTACCACTTGTTTTCTAGTATATTAATTTCTGCACTCATATTTATAATTTCTCCCTTCTACTTTCTGAGTTTATTTTGCTTTTGTTTTTCTCCTCAAAGTGAAGGCACAAGTCATTCATTTCAAATTTTTCTTATTTCTGTATCAGCTGCATTTTAGCTGCACCCCAGATATTCTGATAAGTTGCTTTCATTATCATGCACTTCAAAATATTTGTGATTTCTTCTTTGACCCAAGGATTATCTAATTGTTGTTTAATTGTCAAATCCTAGGAAGATATTTTAGATACCTCCTTATTATTAAAATCTACTCTAAGTTCATCATGGTCAGAGAACATACTCTCTATTGCATCAGTTCCTTTACAGTTATCGATTCTTGTTTTAACCCCACCTGTCTTGGTGAAGACCCCCATGCACTTAGAAAGGTGATCTATCCTTTTTCAGGATGGTGCTCTACAAATGTCAGTTAGGTTGTCCATTGATTGACAGGGTTGTTCAAGGTTCTAGAACCTTACTGACTTTCTGTCTATTTTTTTCTATCAACTACTGATCATTATTGATTAACAGTTCTGTAAGTTTGGGGTTCATGTATTTTGAAACTGTTAATGGATGCATTAAGATTTAGAATTGTTAATGTCTTCTGTTTTTAAGCTATGTTTTCTCCATACAGTTAAAGCAAAAAAAGAAAAAAAAGATAACAGCCAAAAATACATGTGACTGCATTTTTTCATAAATTCCAATTTCTACATATATAGATGAGCAAAAACAAAGAATAAAAACCAAGCATAATCCCACCTCTAGAGAGATAAGCCATCCTAGAATGTCTTTCAAAACATTTTCCATGAATATTATGACCTCCTTTTATAAGCAAATAATCACAAATATTTTCCCGTCATTATTACTGGTCAACATTATTTTCAGTGGCCATATAATATTCTGTTATATGGATAAGCATCATGAACTTAATTTCACACTACATTTACATTTATCCCTTTAATGCTAATCTGACAGATATCCATTCATTGGCATCTCTTTTTCAACTTTTCCCCCCTTTGTTCTGTTATCTTTTATCTCAGTTTAGGGTAATCTAGAGATTTACTCAGATGAGCTCTATCTGTCTGTAAGATGTAGATATAAACGCTTCACAGCGCAGGCTGGGCGGAGCTCTGTGGTCTGCTTCCTGGAAGGTGGGGTGTAGCAGCCTGGGGGAGAGGTGGGGAGGAGCCACCTCCAGTAATGCTGTTCCTTTATAAGTCTAAAATAACTCCCCAATATTTATAAATCACTTTGCACATGAATACTTGGCCCACGCCTTTCTTTTGGTAAAACTCAACCTTAAGTCAGCACCCAAATAGCATTTAAAGCATGACTCAGAGTGATTTCCTCCCCAGTTCTCACCCACAGTGCTTCTCCCACCTTCCAAACCCAAAAACACTGGCGTGTTTTTGAACAGCTTGCCACCTGAACATGTATGCTGGCACTAAAAGAATAATAGGCGTTTTTATTCACCTTACAAAAGAATTCACAACAGGGTTCTCAATATAGGGAACTCCACTGTGCGTTTAAAATAAAATTACAAAATTTTACCAAAAAAAAAAAAAATGACCTGGAGTAACTTTCCCAGAAATAATATATTCTATATAAAGCAGTGCCCCATATAGCAACCCAATAGTCCAAGGCTTTGAAATCCCTTTCTGTGAAAGAGGCTTTCTCCTGGGGACCCCTGGTAAGTTTCTGACCCTTTTCCTCAGCCCCCTGTCATACCCTGAAGGGAGTTGCCATGGTGACCGTAGGAGGGTGACCTCTGAAGTCACTCAGGCTCAGAAGAAAGGGTTTCTGCCAGTGTGGCTAAGAAGCAGGGAGCTGAGATGCAAATGGCCTTCCTCTTGGTCAGTCGGGCAGATATTTAACTACTGAGCCTTGGAGACATGCAGAAAATGCCCAGACGGGCTCCGATGATGCGTGGGAGCTGGCCCTGGCTCCCCCTGCCACTCGTGAGTAGAAGTGTGAACAATACACCTCGCCAAGCCCGGTACAGACAGCTGTGTGCACCCGAAGAAAGGCCGTCCCCAGGGAGGCAGGTTGGGACTGAATGGCTCTAATTATTTATTATTGGAGTTCACCGATATAAAGAGAGGGTCACTACATATGTAAATGATGCTGTTATATCCCAGGGTCCAAATGCACTTAACCAAGGAAATGGAAACTATCTCACGTTTGTTTAATTAGCTTATTTTAATACAAGAGAAGCCAGGGAGGAGCAAATAGGCCTGAACTCAGGAACTTGCCAACATCACCCCTCAACACCCAGACCCTGCTGAACGCTTTCTTCGGTACTTTTTAAAAAAATGTTATTAATATTTGCAATTCAAAAATCATTTGTACCCATCGTAACAAGTCAAACAATACAAAATTTTTAAGTTACTGTCTTTCCTTCAATTCCAGTCAGTTGAGGTAATCAATGTTAACGTCCTGAAGTGTAAACAGCCTTCTATATCTTTTTTTAAATCATTCGAATGTACAAATCATTCCCCATTATGTCTCCCTCTCCCCCTTGCCGGTTTTAACATTGCTCTTGCTACTTAACACTATATGATGGTACAATGGGGATTTCTCCAGGTCAACATATGTAGATTAAATTCTTTAATAACTCCAAAACATTCTGTATAATACCCTGTTCTATAACATTCTCTAGTAGTATAATTTGTTCAACATTCTATTGATGGACAATTCTGACTGGATCCAGATTTTGCTACTATAAATAGAGCCAATCTTGTAAGAATATATACAAATATCTTATTGTGTGTATATATATATAATACATCTTAGTGTATATATTATATACACTGTATATGCATTATACTGATGTTATTACTGCTCTAGAATACACCCTCAAAACTGGTATCAAAGGCAGTGTTCATTTTCACTTCCAACAGCCACCCTGAAATTATGTTCCCAAAAGCGTTTAGCAACGTACAGGTACAACAGGCCCTGTTACCGATGCACCGACAACACGGAGTGCTATCAGTCTGTAACTCTTGCAATCTGATGAGTAAAAGTTGCATTAATTGTTGTTTGATTTTTCATTTCCCTGCCTACAAGCAGAGTTGAGTGTCTTTTCATACGCTTACCCGCCATTCGTATTCTCTCACCTGTAAAATGCCAGTGCTTTTTGTCCATTTTTTAAAATTTTTTGTCCATTTAAATTTTTAAATTTAAATTTTTTGTCCATTTTTGCGTCTCTTGTCCATTTTTTAAAAGTTGTGTCTTTTCCTTATCAAGTTATATATTAAGGATGTTATTTACAGGCTGTCATAGATATCATCATTAGTGTTTTGACTTAGTGGGGCGGGGTCCTTGTTATCCCTTCCCCGGCAGTTTCCCTGGTGAATGTCAGCTGTCACCATTTTTTCCAAGCTGATGGGCACAGGTGTGGGCCTAGGAAAAAGCACCCAGGGACTAGAACAGAGAAGACATTCAAGTGACCAGAGCAGCAAGCTCGTGCTGGGAGGCCAGGAAAATGAAGTCGGACCGCATTTAACATCTATACTACTTTACATCTGATAGAGAAAGAAGCAGCAGCTTTTCCAGAATTCAGTCTGTTTCTTTGTTCTGCTTTCAGTGTTCCTCCTCCTCTTGGAATAGAGCCCATCTCCCACACCCCTTCGTCTAGCTCGCTCCTACTCACCCTTCAAAACTCAGCTCCAGCGTCCCCTCCGCTAAAGCCTTCCTTGATCCACCCACAAGCTGACCTGCAAGCCCTCCCGTGTATAATTCTCTTCTAGCTCTTGTCGTATCGTAGCCCACCGGAGCGCCCATCAGCCTCCCTGTCTGGATGAGCATTCCTCTACAACAGAACGCCCTTCGTCCATTCCCAGGGCCCAGCCCCTTTGCGAGTGCTCCATTTGTTCAAGGAGTGGCTGCGACAAGTTAGCAAACCTTTGTTTGTACCACCGTGCCAGGCGCAATGGGGTGACAGAAGATTTATAACACATGATCCCTGATATCAGCGGGATTAAAAACTACCTGAGACATGAGAGCACACTAAAACTGAAACAATAGCACGTGAGACCAACTACCTAGTACATTTTAGTAGACTGTGTAATTGAGAATGTAAGTGTAATAGACGTCCCAGGCCAGGGGTCAGGGAAGAATCATGGAGAACGTGGGACTTGATCTGGACTTAAATGTGGGTGGGATGTGTGGGTCAGGAGTAAGAAGAAACAAGGACAGCTAGGTGGGGCAGGAATGAGCAAAGGTGTGGGACTAGAAAAGAGCCTACGGCGATTATGAAACAGCGCGGAGGTTAAACCAACCACAGGGGAGAGTTGATGCTGGACGGAGGAGGGAAACAGAATGAAACAACATCTAGCTTCCCAGCAAGGAATCTCTGGGTAACGTATTATGAATGTGCACGCCACCTCCCCAGATCTCGCTGGCTGGTTGCAGCACTCTGCCCTACACTCCAAAGACGTGTTCACATGCCTGTCTCCCTGGATGGTAAGCTCCTGGCCTGGAGTGTGATCTGCAGAACAATGCCCCACCCCCCCCAAAGACGTCTATGTCCCAATCCCCTGACCCTGTGAATACGTTGTATTAAGTGGCAAAGGGGAAGTAAGGTTGCTGATCAACCTGAAAACAGGGAGGTCAGCCTTTATTATCCAGGTGGACCCAATGTCATCCCATGGATCCTTCCCAGTGGAACTGGGAGACAAAACAAGGGAGTCAGAGAGAGCTGTGGCTGTGGAAGAAGGTCAGAGAGATGCAGTGTGAGATGGATTCGGCTTTGCAGATGGAGAAATGAGGCAACGAGCCAAGGAGTGCTAGCAGGCTCTAGATACTGGAAAAGGCAAGGAAACGGTTTCTCCCCTAAAGCTTCCAGAAAGGAACACAGCCCTGCTGATACATTGATTTTAGCAGCCCGGTGAGACCCGTTCCAGACTTCTGACCTCTAGGACTGTGAGATAATAAATATGTATTGTTTAAGCCACTAAACTGGAGATAATCTGCTACAACAGCAATAGGACGTGAGCACAGGAGGCACTATGTCTCATTTGGATTTACACACACACATAACCTAGCCCCACCTGGTACAGTGTTCAGTAAATGTTTACTTAGTGGAATCACATAAAGATTTCCTCAGGACCCCGAGTCCCTCCCAGAAAACACAAAGCAGCCCCATCAACATGCATGGGCTTAGCGCCATGCGCCCTAAGTCCTTTCGCTCTCAGCACAGCTTTCGTTCTTGTTATGACAAATAACACCAGAGCAAACATCTTCCTTCTGTTTTTGAAGTGATTTGTTTATCCTAAGTGGAATCCTGGGTCAGAGGCAATGGACATTTTTTACGGCTCTTGACCCCTTTTGCCAACTTTGCTTTCCGGAGGGTTCGAGCTCATTTACACACTCACTTGTAATCCAGCACCACCCTCCACCACAACTGAGCCCAGTGGGACCCCCTGCACAGCCTCCTCCCTGCACATTAAACTTGATCCTGCTCTCGCATCCACTAAGTAAGGTCTGGCCCCTCAGACACAACGAGGCCTCCCACGATGAGCAGAGATCGTGACCGTTTTGCTCTGGTGGCCTCCATGGTGGCTAGAACAACTCCTCCACAGCCACGAGGAGCGTCCCTTAGGGATAATGCTGCTCCCTGAGGAAGGAACCTGACACATCCTAGTTTATTTTTAGTCAGCAATTACAATGAAAGTTTTTTTTTTAAAGAGTTACAAGAAATGATCTGCCTGTGTTCCGGAAGCTGGTAATTTTCCAATGTCCCCAAATAAGTAGCCTGGGAATTGGAGCTGACTGACCCAGAGGGGAAAGCTGCTTAATTTGAAGGTCTGGTTCTTTCTTCCTTTTTGCAACCTGCTGGTTGTTGTTTGGGATTTTATTTTTGTTTTTAACGAGTCTTTTGTTGCCTCTGCTACTAAGAGCATTGCGGAAGCAAGAACAAGATTAGTCATTTTTGCACCTGCTTCCAGCTCTCAGGACAGAGACAGACCTGCAGGCTACATATTCCCTTAGGAATGATGATCTTCCCCTTTCAGGGAAGAAAAAAACTCCCTGACAACTCTGCTTGCCTCTGCTTCCTCACTGAAAACAGTCCTATTGGTCTTGAGTGTGGAGAATATTGTTTAGGCATGGAGGTGACTAGGTACGAGGGGCCAACACGGGGTCTCCCGAAGACTTTGGAATCAGAGGCTGCTGGGAAAGTGGGCCGTCCCTATCTCAGCCTCTCTAATGTGGGCAGGCGGTCTGGGGGCTCTTCTCTCCCTTTTCGCCCTCTGCCCCTTTCCCTCACCCAGCGCCCATGGCAGGTGTGCCCATGTGAAACAGGGCCCTGAGAAATGTCCTATGGCACCCAGAGGCACAGTCTGGGACCTTGGTTTTGCCTGCATATGCTTGTTTCAAGAACAGGGAATGAGTCCTGGGTGGTTGGCTCAGTGGATTGTGCGCCCGCCTGTGAATAAAGGGTGGCCAGTTTGACTCTTGGTCAGGGCACATGCTTGGGTTGCAGGCGGGGTCCCCGTGAGGGGTGCATGAGTGGCAACCACACAATGATGTTTCTTTCCCTCTCTTTCTCCCTCCCTTCCCCTCTCTCTAAAAATAAATAAATAAAATCTTAAGAAAACAAAACAAAACAAAAAAAAGAACAGGGAACGCAGTGGAGATCTCACTGTAGTCCTGTCCTCTTCCCAGGCTTCCCTCGTGACTCAGGGCCTTCAGTCCCCTGGTCCTCAGGTTCCCTCTCTAGAGTGAAATAGCCAAACAATCCTGCTTCCCAGGGAGCGAGCACATGGCGTGCCTCGGGAGAAAAGAGCAACAAATATTCATAAATCCACCACTGAGGTGGCAGCTGCAACAGCTGACAGAGCAAAGCCTGACCGAATCAGGGCCCGGATCCTCCACGGGGCCTGCTCCTGCTGCCTCCACCCACACCCGACAGAGCAGAGCTGACCTGCAGCCCCCTGCTGGGGTCCCAGGCGATGTCCCAGGCGACGTCCCAGCCCGTGAATTTTCTTTGGCACTTTGAGACGCCCCCTCCCCAGGAGGATTCATGAGACCTCAGCAGGAAATGAGGAACATATTTTTAAATCAGAAGGGGAAGCAATGTCTTTGTGTCAGCTAAGTGGCTTGGAGCCAGGGCTGAGAGACTGTGGTGCATTTCTCCTCACAGACAGCAGGTGCTCTTCTAGATGTGGTTATGGCAACAAAATAAATGACGGATAATTGCTTTTGTGACAACTTGCCAATTAAATTAGACTCAGCAGAATAACATAATGACAATTTGTTATGCTCCGGTGGGCACTAACATACCAATCATAATTAAATGCTATGACTGAAATAGAATACGGCTCAATGAAGGAATATATAACCCCAATTCCCTCTCCGCGAAACATTATAGGTTGAGGCTTGATTTTAATTTCGGGAAGATAATGGCATTAGTGCACATCCAAGTGGGTTTGTGGAGAGGCCTGTGGTGAGCGGAGATGGGTCTGAGTGGGAAGACTCGGCCTCGGAGGAAATGCCCTGGGGGCTGAACTCCAAGGTCATGAGGAAGAGTTGAGGAGGCCCTGGCTGTGCAGACAGTACTCCACGGGCTATGCCTGCGCCTGTCAGCCCAGCTGGGCAGGGGCAGGGGCAGGGGGAGGCCTTTGTCAATGGCTTCTGCAGTAACGTGGCCCATGCTGTGGCAGCTCCAGGGTCCCCACACCAGAATGTTCCAGGGGCACGATCTGGAAGGAGAAGCCTGAGCTCACAGTTCGTGACCGAGGGGCATGGAAGGCCTGCTTCATGCCGGGCACCCACTTGGTACTTTTCATCCAGAGGTTTCCTCCTCACAACCCTTAATGAAGCAAGGAACCAGCCTCGTAGATAAGGGACCTACTGAAAATCACAGTCAACTCAAACCCAGGTTGCCTGCCTTCAAAGGCCCTTCCTCCACTTGTCCACCAGGCCCTTCTCCCCACACACTTGCTGGCTGCCTGTCACAGTTATGTCAATAAATACGAGGGAAGGAAACACGGGGGAAGGCCTAGAGCAGGCTTGGTGGAGTTAAAAGGTCTGCCCACTCCATGCTGATTGGGCTAGGAGTGAACAGCTGACCCAACACAGGCCAATCAGATGCTCCCTTGGGAATTTTGCAGGTGAACTACCTCATTTCCACAGAAAGGTCATAAATGTGCACATCTGTCTCAGCCCATCTGAGCTGCTGTGACGGAATACCACAGGCTGGCTTAGAAACAACAGACTCCCCGCAGTTCTGGGGGCTGAGAAGTCCAAGACCAACACGCCAGTAGATTCCATGTCTGGTGGGAGCCACCTCCTGATTCACACACAGCCGTCCTCTCTGTCTTCTGCCCCATGTGGCAGAAGGACGAGGAGCCCTCTGGGGTCTCTTCTGTGAGAGCACTAGTCCCATTCTCGAGAGCTGCACACTCATGAGCTAATCACCCCCAGAGGCCCCACCCCATGACACCATCACACTGGGGACTGGAATTTCATCGGATTAATGGCGGGGGATGGAGGAAGTGACGTAAACCCTCAGTCCACAGCAATACCGATTTTATAAGATCTTCCCTATATTATAATATACACACAGTACAGGCAGTACATAAAGGCAGCTACTCAACTCTCAAAAATTGGACCTGAACTGGGTATTCTGAATAATAATAATAACATGATAGAGTATTTGGATTTGCTTCAGATAATCCATAGGTGGGGAAGGCAAGTGATTGGGGTAGAAAAAGAATAGCCAAGGGTTGAAAACTGTTGCAACCAGGTGACGAGGCTATCTTTACTGTCTGTGCTTTTGAAATTTTCTAATGCAATAATGGCTTACATTTTAAAATACTGTTTTTTTAATGTTTAAAAAATGGAATCCTGCTTTGTGTAATATTCTTCAATTAGCTTCTTTCTTCACCTAACAGCTTGTCATAGATGTGGTTCCAAGTCTGTACAACGTACTCAGCCCTGTGCTGACAGGTCCCTGTTACAAGGGTAGTCCACAGCTTATCCGGCCTCTCTTACGCTTATGGGCTATTTGCAGTGTTTTTCTATAACAAATAACACTAAGTAAACATACTTAGGCATGCATCTGTTCTCTCCTAAAAGAGGGTTTCTGTATGACAAATTCCTAAAAATACAGTGTCTAGGCCAAAGGGCCAATGTGTTGCAAATTTGAATCACCAAATTCTTCTTCAAAAACTGTCGTAGGTTGCTTCCGTGTCAACTGCACGTGCATTTTGATCTGCATCCTCCCAACCGCGGAGCACGAACAATCCGGTTGACTTTCGCCAGTTTCCACAGGGAAGACAACATCTCACTGGGTTCGGGTGTGTGCTGTTTCCATGGTCACCGAGGCGGAGCATCTCTTCAGCTCCGCAGGCCATGGGCGCTGCTTCTTCGGTGACTCGCCACTCCGCCACTTCGCCGTTCTTGCTCACCTGCGCGTGGGGTGTGTCCTCCTCACTGCCGCAAGGCAGCTCTCTGTATGTCACAGGTGTTAACCTCTTGCCTCATGTATACGTTTAACACGTTTTCTGGCATTCCTTAACTTTCACTTGGGGTTTTCACCGCACAGAAGCTGTTGCCATTGCTTGTTCTGTGCAGTCAGAGCTTCCCCTGCTGTCTTCTGTTTCATGTCATATCCAAAAAAGGCCCTAGATTTTCTTCTAGTATTTTCATAGTTTCCATTTTTATTTTGAGATTTTTTAAGTCTGTTTGGGATTTATTTTGAATATGGTACCAGATAAAAAACTAAATATAAATGTTCACTGAAAGTCATAACCTATCCCATACACAGTTTATTTCATAAGCCATCCTCTGCTCACTTATGTGAAATGCTATTTTGTCCTACACAGTAAGTCCTCACTTAATAGGTTCTGTGACTTTAAGTGAAATGACATATAATGAAACCAATTTTGCCATAAGCTGATCGATATAAACAAGAGTTAAGTTCCTACAGTATCTCATCAGTGTTGTAATGAAACAACATTGAATGAAATGACATTTTTCAAGGACCTGCTGTACTTAATTCCTACATATAATGGTTTTTTCTACACTCTCTGTTGTACTCCTCTGGTCTAATTGCCTATTCCTATACCTGATTTTTAATTATGATTGCTTTATAATACATATGATTCCTAGTAGTTATATCACATTCTAATATTTCAACATTTTTATTGGCTATCCTCATGCATTTATCCTTTCAGGTGAACTTTATTATCAAGTTATGAAGTTAAAACTAAAAACTGCAATGGGACCTGATTAGAACTGCCTTAACTACATATGTTAAGTTGGGAAGGACGGTCCAAGCCTCTCTGGGTGAAAAGAAAAAACAAAAACCATATACAGATTCCCACACAGACCCAGGATGCCACAGCCGAAATCCAGCAGGCTCAGAATCAGTTCCAGAAGGATCCTTCCCAACCCCATGTCCCCCTCCACTCAGCCTGCTCTGTATTCAAATCCTGCCTTTTCTTCCTATTGGGCTCCAACTCTGATTCCTACTTACACATGATTTATGTGTTTCTCTGGCCTACCAACCACATCCTGTGCTCCTAGCATGTGGCATGGCTGGTCTTCTTTCTCTCTGACCCCTTCTGTAATCTGTTCCCACCCACTAAGACCGGCCCCACCCACTGAAGCTGACCAAGAGGGTCAGGATTAGACAGTGTCTTCAATGCCATAACAACAGAAAGAATCTCTGTTAGGAATCTCTTAGCTCTAGCTCCCTTTTGTGACTTCATTTCCATAACACAGATACCATGGGGTTTTGAATTCATTCTTTTTTAGCAGTAATAACAGGTAACACCCTTCCCTGTGCCCTGCAGAGAAGTGGAAGGGGAACACTCTAGGACTATGTTCAAGATCCCACCAGTTCCAGAAAAAAGGTATCTTCACGGTGACTGGGAAGGTGATCCTGGTCAACTGGAAATTTCTACCATCTCCTGATATTAGATTCCCATGGGTGTTTAACTGGGTCAGGTCTACGGTGAGTGAGGCAAGTGCCAATCTGTACTTGGATGACCCTGAGAGTGAGTGAGCCCTTAAATCTGGTCCCTTGATTCCTCACTTGCCTCAACCTCGTCCTAGCCCTGGAGTTTGATCCCTTGTGGTGGGTACTGTGGTCCTCCTCCGCCCAGACCCCCTCTGCCCCCATTCCAGCTGCTGGGACTCTCAGCTACCAGTGGCTCACAGCTGCATGCCTCAGTGGGAATTACTCTGGCTATAGGGAACTGCCTTGTCCATAATTACACCCATTCTAGGGGTCAGCCCTTGGCCAAGGACTGACTGAGGTGGGGATGCAAACGCCCAGCCTCCTTGTCTCAACTTGGAAGATCTCAGAAGAGCTATCCCAGCTCCAGAGCCTCCATCCTTACCACCAGGCAAGAAGTAGCATGCTTGGTAGGGCTCATCAGGTTCTGGAGGAGCCATAGTTCACACTTTGGAACACCACTCTAACCCATGTGCCAGGTAACAGAAAAGGCTGCCAGCTTTGAGTGGGACCCAGAGCAGAAAGGAGCTCCAGTCAGGTTCAGGCGGTCCTGCCTGTTGTGCTGGAGGACCTGGCAGGCTCGCTGGAACCAGAGTATCCATGATGGAAGCAGACACAACACAGAGTTCCTAGCAAGCGCCGGAAGAGAATGATAGTATCACTCGCTGCGGTTCTAAAGCCAGCCATGACATCTGCAGGAAAAACTGTGCACCAGTTGAAAAGCAGCTCGGAGGTGCTTCGGGAGCCTGGTACAGATGAATCATCTGACCAAGTGACACCAAGGGGCCAGGCAACCAGGGCTGGTTTTCATCAGATCCACCCACTCACAGGACAGGCAGGACAGGCAGAGATTCATCATAAGATGGAAGGGGTACATTCCAGATCAGCACAAGTGAGATGCAGGAACAGGTGGGCCCGACGCCCATGCCACACACCAGCACCACCCCAGCCCTCTCCTCACACCTATGGCTGCATGCGGGGCTGCTTGTGGCCAGCTGACAGAGCAGGAGGAAATCCAAGCCAGGTTCATGTCAGTGTGAGCCACAGCTGCTGGTACTCGGAGGCGGGGAAGATACATTTGCACCCTGATGATCCATTGGGGCATTTCTCGGTGTTTTCGTGCCCAGTTTTAATGATACATGGACAAGTACAGCAGCCAACTCTTGAAAAGTGCACGGTAGCCAAAAGGTCAGAACCCTCAGGAATGAGAGAGTCTGGGTCATCCCACCAAACCAGCCACTTGGCCCAGCCCTGACTGGTGTGGCTCAGTGGGTCAGCCATTGTCCAGCAAACTGAAAGGTCGTCAGTTCAAGTCCCAGTCAAGGCACATGCCTGGGTCGCAGGCCAAGTCCCCAAATGGGGGCATGCGAGAGGCGACCAATTGATGTTTCTCTCCCTCTCTTTTCTTCTCCTCTCTCCATAAATAAATAAAATCTTTTTAAAAAGCTGCTTAGACCAGCAGAGGCACTAGCCAAGGGTAAGAAAAATCTAGTACAGGTGATGGGGAAGGGACATACTGAGTGTCAGAGTCTTGGGATCAAATGAGCATCAGGAGCTGCAGCCTGTCCCTTCTCTCATCAGTGTCCCTAGGACACAGTCCACAGCCCTGGACAAGCCATTACGGGTGGGGCGACCTCACCATGAGAAGCAAGTGAGCCTGAGCAGCTCAGAGGTCTGTCCTCCTCTTCAGGGCCGCCCGCCCATCCCCCAGCTGCTGAGAATACCAGCTGCTGTTAGCTCAGAGCTTTGCCCTTCACTGGGCAGTGCCTTACCCAAGAGACATCCTCTCCCCCGGACGGTCGTGGTGGAAGACTGGCTGATGGGGGTGGCACAAAGGCCCAGCTCCCATACCCTGGGACAACTCTGAAGGGCCACCCCACTCGCCGAGGTCTCTATGATGGCCACGTTAGGGGACATCTTCTCCCTCTGCCCAGCCCTGCCTTCCTTGCCCCCTTTCGGGTGTATCTCCCAAGAATGCTCCTAATTAAAATTTTGCAGGCAGCTCTCCACCTCAGAGTCCGCTTCCAGGGAAGCCCAACGACACCATCCCCCAAGCTCAGGGAGAAACACTGAGAAACTCAAATGAAGCCGACTCGGTTCCCTGACCCAAGGAACCCCAACAAGTTCATAGCAACCTGCCGATGGTTAGTTAGCCCTTGGATGACCTTCACTCAGGTCGTTTCCCACCTGGCCCCTCACCAGGGTTCCAGGAAATTACCCAGCGAAAGAGGAATGCAGCCTCAACCACACTTCACTGATGACCTCCAGTCACGTGCCCTTTTCCTCACTTGAAATCCTGTGACTTTGGACATTTTTAAATAATAGTAAAGCCTTTTGCAAGAGAAGGACAAATTCAGGGACTTCTGCTAGGGAACATGACCAAGCTTGTCCTTCAGAAGGGAAGGGAGAGAGATTAGCATTTATGATGTCTACAGGGGGTTCAGTGTTATGCAGGAATATTTTTAGTAAATGACAGAGAAAAGCGAGCAGGCTGATTGATTGACAGACAACCCAATTTTTAATCTGGACGTCTTTAATAACGTCTGCCACGCAGGATTATCAATCTTGTCTCACCTGGATTTCTACCCTTCACAGAGAGATGGCCTTGATTTTAGAGGCCGGAATAAGTGGCTTCTCTATCCAAAGGCTCACTGTGAATGGCCAAGCCCCAGCAGCCCCGAGTCGGTCCCCAGGAACTAAGTCTCATCAGCTTTGCGTGGGAAGGTAGTTTTTCTGACTAGTCACACGAGGGGAATCAACCTCTTGACATAAAGCCTTCCTGTATTTAAACGCGAGCAAAACACAAATGCCAGCTTCACCTGGATGCTGTAATGCTACTCCAAGAAGCTAAAGTCACAATAGCAAGTTTCACGTGTCAGACGAATGCAAAGCTCTTTCCCTTCAGGGTCTCTGCTGATTCTGACAACCTCTTAAAGCAGGTGCAGTGCTATTTTTACCTCCATTTTGCAGATGGGCAAATTGAGGGTCTGAGAAACTATGGGACTTGCCCACGATTACAAAATGTGTCAAAGCTCAAACCCCAACCCAGTCTGTCTGCAGGAAGAGCCGGTGTTTTTATTTTTATTTTTTTAAGATGGTATTTACTTTGTAGAGAGGAGAAGGGAGGCAGAAAGAGAGGGAGCGGAACATCAGATGTGTGAGAGACACATTGACCCACGGCCTGGGAACCTGCCCACGATGCCGGCGCGCGCCCTGACCAGGAATCAAACCGCCAGCCTTTCAGCTGATGGGCCGGCACTCAACCCACTGAGCCACACCAGCCAGGGCCTGTGTTTTTAACTGTGATGTTATATTCGATATCCTAAGGATTTTTAGCAATGTCATCTATATATCATAGTGCCATAGCCACTTACATTTCAGATTGTAAGACTTACGTATCAAATTTAATATATTTTCTATGACAGTTTGAAGATATGAAGTTGTATACACCCCATTTTCGTGGGATAGGGGTGTGGTATCTTGTTTGTCATCTGTTTTGAAGATCCTCCAGTCAATTTGCCTAAAAGTATCTCTTACTTCTATATTAATAATAAAATTCAAATTACAATTTTTTAAAGTCACAAATAAAAGCCAAAAGGAAGTTCTATGTGTACCATGCTTTGTTGAAAATAAACATATCACAGATAAATAATGTCTTTTGTAGTTTGCCTAATACCAACTGAGATTTCCACATGGAATTCTGCTGCCATGAACTTCTTCTGGGGACAGGAGGGGGGAGGGGGAGGGAGGACAGTGGCTGGATTGCTGTATATTTGTCCTCTAATGGCCTCTTTTTTATTGCTTTTCTGTTCTCTGGAGATATCTTCAAGCTCATCTTTTACTTAAACATAGTAAGGAAGAAAAGTCATTTACTGTTTATAGTCTGATGGTTTTAGTGTCTCAAGTCTCTACAGATCTGGTTCTATTGCCCGCTTTTCTGGCTCTCACTCACGGAGTGGGGTTTCCTTTGTGCCTGGTAATCATTGACATAGTCCAGTATTTTTTTAATTATATGTGAATAATATGAGGCCTAATGTAAAAAGACCCTAGTGTGTTCTGCTTCCCTAACGTGTTGGAGCCACACCGGTCTGGGCCCACCTGAATTCCAAGGCCTATAGTTTCCTGCACCTGGACAGTCTGGGTAATCAGAACCTGGGTTGTAATTCTGCGTGAAGGCCACTCTACTTCCAGGTCACCCTCGATCGATGATGTAGCCCTGGGGGTCCCAGCTTACTGTGGACAGGGCCTCCTCTCCTTGGCTGGCCCCTGGCTTCCGTTCTGCCTCCTCTTCCCAGTCGGCTGCAAGACGTGCAGGACCAGTAGCCCTCAGGGCAAAAGCGGCCTCTGAAAAGCAGCCTCTGTGTTCACTCCCCTCTCTGGTTCCTATTCTTTTGCCCGTGTTGACCTGGTCATTTCTCACTGTCTCATCAGCAATTTAAAACTATTTAAGAAGATTTCAAAAACTATTTTATGCAGCATTTACAGTTGTCTCCAGTGGGACAGTTGGTTGAAAGAGTTTGGCCCACCATGGCTAAGAAGTTTCATCCTACAAATTTCTCAAGAAACAATCGACTCAGCTGTCCGGGGGCTCAGTTGGTTGAAACAGCATTCCGTACACCAAATGTTTGCACATACCTGGGCTGCGGGTTCGATCTCCCGCCAGGGTGCATGAGAGAAGCAACTGATCAATGCTTCTCTCTCACATCAATGTTTCTCTCTCTCTCCCCCTTCCTCTCTGTCTAAAGAAATCAATAAACATATCCTCGGTGAGGATAAAAAAAAAAGAAAGAAAAGGAATAATGGACTCAGACCAAATTTGAGAGCCTACTAATACTTGAAGTTTGATTTATGTGTCTTAAAACAAAATGATCCGTTTCTCAACAAACATAATTTTAACTGTGCTCACTGAGGCCTGCAGTTCAGAGAAGAGCTAGTTTAGGGTCCCCACAGGAAGGGGGTGACTGGGGGTGGGAAGGGAAGAGTCACCCCAGCAACAGGCTCCCTGGCCATGTCACTGAGCAGCTACACAACGTCGGCCAACAATGCCAGCACTTGGCTGGCTTCCTCGGCTGGAAAATGACCATAATAATAATAATGCCTGTCTCACAGCGTGGTCGTAGGGATGAAACGAGATTAAACAATGCGTGCAGAGCCTTTAGCACAATGTTAAGTGTCTGATAACCATGATGATTATTATTGTCCCTAAGATGCTGATGTCCTCAGATACACGCACACAAGACGGCCCCTCTTCCCACACGTGCACACGGTGGAGAACCATGGCCCTGGTTGGTGATGATTTGAATAAATCACTCAATTCCAACAGTCTGGTTGCTCAGGACATCATTCTGAAGACCTCAAAGGCGGGCCTCCTGGATTCCATCTCCCTTAGCTCGTTCTGTGACCTGCCCATTGAAAGGACAACAGCATTCAGACGTGGACAGGGCCTGGAGACTCACCTGATTTGCTATAAGGCGCCCCTACGGCAACATGGCAAGTTGCAGTGTTGGGATAACGGAGGAGGCTGTTTGAAAATAATCAAAAACTCTCTCAGGAAGCCCAATTATATTTTTACATCAAGAATCAAAATGCTGGTGCAGCAGCCTTCAGCCTATCATTCACAAACCTTTTATCCTGTAATTAAGCCAGATCTGCTGCTGGGCTAATTCTTCCCTGAATGACACCACCCTTTGAGCCAGCCCGTATGTCGGCAGAAGACTTTACTCTGATGATCTATTACACCAATACATCACTGCAGTGAGCTGCCTCCTTAATGATTTATCCATAACACATCATCAGAGTGAGGCACACATAATATATTGCTCAATAAGTCTGCGGTGGCCAAGGAGAAAAGCCATGAGCAGCGGCCGAGTCAGTGCCCTTACATGGCTAGTGTCAGCCCGCGGGGCCCATGCTGGGCTCTCCCTCCCTAAACAAATGTTTATGTAGGTGGGAGGGCTCTCATGCCAACAGGCTCTTAAAATATGAAGAACCATGACCTTAAGAAAGGCCTATAAATCCAGCGCCGAAAAGGCCCTCCATGGGTAGCGGAGTCTACCCCTCTAAGCCTGTCAAATAGATAGAAAGCATTTTCTGTAAGCTCTCACTTAACAGAAGGCCAGGGACACTGCACTGCACAACTCCAAGGGGCGCCATCGCTCTGCAGTCTGTGCAAATGGTGCCCCCTACAGTTGTGCAATGAGCAGCCTTAGCCCCCTCACATGGCAACACTGGAAGAGGCCCCAGTTAAGAGCATAGTCTCCGGCAACATTCTGCTTCGTTTGAATCGAGTTTCGGGGAGCAACCCTGTTTCATGGGCTTGCTGTCAGGCTGCAGGAGGTAATGCATGGAGAGCTCCTGCCACACAGGAAGCACTCAGCAAATGTTAAGCATGGCTGATAGCGACCGAAGCAAATCCTGAGAGCCAGGACACCTGCAGGTCCAGCGCTGGGAGCAGGCAGCCCCGGGTACTGTGCCCTTCACTCTGCAGGGCCCTGCCTCATTTTTATGTATTTATAGCCTGCTTCATTCAAAAGAAAAAGGAGGGCGAATGGACAAAAGAATGTTAGCAGACATATACGATGAGGTCTGTCTGGAAAAAGACCAGCCACTGTTAATATAAAGAGAACAGTTTGCACAACATTGATGTATCCCGGCAGCCAAGGAGAGTGAACTGGAATGTGTGTGAGTGAACAATGATGACTTCACCGTACTAGTCAGTGGGGGCAGTAGACACTGTTGAGTGAGCTTATGGACTGTGTGGCCATTGCATTCAAAGTGACTGAGCTAGTAGAGCAACAAATTTGCATCAGATTTGAGTTAAGCTTGAACATTCTTCTGCAAAACTATTCAGATGTGCCCTGGCTCAGTGGATTGAGTGCCTGCCTGTGAACCAAAGGGACGCAAGTTCGATTCCCGGTTGGGGCACATGCCTGGGTTTGGGGGACACATGAGAGGCAACCACACATTGATGTTTCTTTTCCTTTCTTTCTCCCTTGCTTCCCCTCTCTGGAAGTAAATAAATAAAGGCTTAAAAAAAACCTATTCAGATGATTCAGAAGGCCATAGCTATGGGCAACTGGTGATTGGCAGCTTCATCACAACAACGCACTTGCTCACACGTCACATCTTGTGCAGTTTTTTGGTGAAACATCAAATCACCCAGTTGTCTCAGCCCCTCTACAGCCCAGATTTTGACACCCTGTAACTTCTGGCTTTTCCCAAAATTAAAATCACCTTTCAAAAGGAAGAGATTTCAGACCATTGGTGGGATTCAGGAAAATATGATAGGGCAGCTGATGGCGACTGGGAGAACTGTGTGAGGTCCCAAGGTGCCTATTTGAAGGGGACTGAGGCATCATTGTCCAGATGTACAATGTTTCTTGTATCCTGTATCTTCTTCAACAAATGTCTCTATTTTTCATATTACATGGCTGGATACCTTCTGGACACACCTCCTATATTGGGATAAAAAAGTAAGTAGCAGGGGACCTGGTTGGTGTGGCTCAGTGGATTGAATGCTGGTCTGTGAACTGAAGGGTCGTCAATTCAATTCCCAGTCAGGGCACATGCCTGGGTTGTGGGCCAGGTCCCCAGTAGGGGGCGCGTGAGAGGCAACCACACACTGATGTTTCTCTCCCTCTCTCCCTCTCTTTCTCTCTCTCTAAAAATAGATAAAATCTTAAAAAAAAAAAATAAGTAGCAGGGGACATTAAGGCAAAAGGAGAGGAAGATTAGACAAAGTGGCGCACAAAAACAACACCAAGAGCCCTGGCCAGGTAGCTCAGCTGGTGAGAGTGTCACCCCAATACACCAACGTTGCGGGTTCAATCCCCAGTCAGGGCAGGTACAAGAATCAACCAATGAATGCAATGAAACAAGTGGAACAACAGATGGGCATTTCTCTCTCTCTTGCTCTCGCTCTCTCTCTCCCTCTCCCTCTCCCTTCCTCTCTCTCTGTCTAAAACCAATTAATATAATTTTTTTAAGAAACATACCAAGAATGGACCCGGGTGGGAACAATGGGCTCACTTGTGCATAAACATTCTAGACAGCATCTTGGCATCACCCAGAAGCCTAAGGGTGGGCACCCCAACAGCCCCGCAGTTCCACTCCTCGGTGTGTGCCCTGACTCAGCAACTCTGTCTTACACACCTGCATAGAGAAACAGGTAGAATATTGTTCCCTGCACACAATATCCTGGAGACAGCAAAAAAAGCAGAAACAAACACTCACCAGCAGGGGAAATAGACAGCAATGATAGCCAGCTCTTAAATAGCATGCACAACGTACCAGGCATATTTTAAATGTTTTACGGCTATTAAACTATTTAATCTTCCCATCAACTCTGTAAGGTAGGTGCTATCATTAGCCCCATTTTGGAGATGAGGAAACTGAGGCAGAGAGAGGTTAAGTCATTTGCCCAGCATCACAGAACTAGTAGTAAGTGGCAGAGCTATAGTTTGAACCCCGGCAGTCTGCACCCAGGGCCATGCTCTTAAATACTTTTTTATCTAGTCTTACAGTAGAATACTATACAGCCGTGAAAACAGATTGGCTAGAGCTACATGTATCAACACAGGTACATTTCAAAGTAAAATTCTTGAGTAACAAGAACAAATTACAGAGGGATACATATGGTATGAAACCATTTACATAATGTTTTGAAACATGCAAGACAATACTGTGTGTCTGTTATAGATGCATACATTTGGAGAAAACTTACTGTTTTTTTAAATGGGAAAGAGAAACACCAAGTTCGGGCAGGCATTTACCACAGCGGTGGGGAGAGGGAGAGTGGGTACACAGAGGGCTTCATTCGTATTAAATTTTGCCTCTGAAGCTGGGTGGTGAGCAGGTAGATGTTGATTATATATTGTCTGTAATTCTTGTGTGTCTGAAGTAGTTCATAATAATCAAAGCCAATGCCATCATAATTTCCTCTATCAGAGCTGCACATGACTGTAAATTAACTGTGAGTTTCCTCACAGCCAAAGCTGAAAGGGAAATTAAGATACCAAATTTGCCTTACACATCTCTTCCATCTGGATGTTCATGTAGATCTTTATAATATCCTTTCATAAACTGGTAAAGGCAAGTAAGTGTTTCCCGAGTTCTGTGAGCCACTCTAGCAAATTAGCTGAACCCAAACAGGAAGTCGCTGAAGCCTCCGATCTGTAGCCAGTCAGTCAGAAGTGCCAGTGGTACCCTGGGCTTGCAAGTGGCATCTAAAGTGTATCTGTGTATATCTGGGGGGAGGCTGTCTTGTGGGACTGAGCCCTGGACCTGCGGGATCTCTGGGTAGATGGTGTCAGAACTGAAGTCAATTATAGGACACCCAGCTGGTGCCGCAGAGAACTGCTCGTTGTGGGGGAGGGAAGACCCCACCCACTTGGTGACTGGAAGGAAAGTGTTTATGTGAGTCGTGAAGGAAACACAGGGAAGAAACACACAGGAGGAAGACCTGGACTTTTCCTACATAAGAAGGCAGAAAACTGACTGTTTCCGTTGTAGCAATGCTGCAAAGGCAGAGGAACCCTGTTAGCATCCTGGGGCTGCCATGACCAATTGCCACAAATTGAGTGGCTTAAAACAACAGTAATTTGCTCTTTCACAGCGCTGGAGGCCAGAAGTCTGGAGTCCACATTATCAGATCCCCTGCCAGGGATCACAATGATTGTGTTCAGGTCACCCTTATTTCACTTAATAATGCTGCATCACATAACTTTTATTATATAGTACAGTTGTCCTCTTTCATTATGAGTAGCTGTTGTTAATCTCTTAGTGTGCCTAATTCATGAGTTCAACTTTGCCAGAGACCTGTATATGTAAGGAAAAACACGGCATATATAGGGTTGGATGCTAACTGTGCTTTCAGGCATCCACTGGGGGTCTTGGACCGTGTCCCTCGGATAAGGGGGGACTGCTGTGGCCGCATCACTCCAGTCTCACCTCTGCCTTCACATGGCTGTCTTCCATCTCTGTGTGTGTCTGTTCCCAAATCTCTCTCTCTTCCTAAGGCCTCCAGTTACTGAATTCTGGGCCCAGGCTAACCCAGTATGACCTCATTTTAACTTGATTATATCAGCAAAAACCCTGTTGCCTCATAAGGTCTCAGTCACAGGCACCAGCAATTAGAACAACGTTATCTTTTGAGGGGGACACAACTGAACCCAAAACAGAACCTTAAGTGAGTATTACGATGCAGAGGAACTAAAGCAGAAGGAAGGCAGAATCTATATTCGCTAAACCCTCATCTACCAGAGCAGAAAGCCAGGAGACAATGACTGCAGCTGGGAAACAAGTAGTGGTGGTGTAAGTGGTGATCACCTGTGGGCAGGTCACCACCAGAAGCACAAAAAACGCAAGCGGTGAACAGTGCTCAGCCCCAGGGACAAGCCTGCAGGAGGAGGAGGTAGACAGCCTGGTTAGGGGACTGTGGGGAAATGTGGATATGGGCTGGTTATTAGGTGATATTAAATAATCACTGTTAATTACCCCTTTGTTAGGCTTTGTAATGGTATTGTGTTGATGTAAGGAAAGCAGGCTGAAGCCTTGAGTGAGAAGTCACATCTGGACTTGCTGTGAAACCCTTCAGAAAAAAATATAGAGGAGTAAATATGGCAAAATCGTAAGAATGGTTAAGTCTACATGATGGACCTCTGGAGGAGCATTCTATTCTACTTTCAGGAGTGTTTCCACAATCAAAATTCAAAAAGCAAAAAGATTTTAAATAAGTATGTAGTAAGTCTTGAAATGTGCATGCTCTCCACAGCTTTTCACTGTTCTTGAACCCACAGACTTAAAGAATAGGACTTCTGAGGACTTCCAAGATGGAGGCATAGGTAGTAACACTTCACTTCCTCACACAACCAAAAGAAGGATAACAACCAACTTAAAAACAATAAACAACCAGAACTGCCAAAATAGCAAACTGCATGGAACTCTGACAACCAAGGAGTTAAAGAATCATTCACTCAGACCAGTGTGCCGAGATGAAGAAATATGGCCCAAATGAAAGAACAGATCAAAACTCCAGAAGAAGAGCTAAGCAACAAGGAGTTAGACAACCTATCTGATGCAGAGTTCAAAACTCTGGTAATCAGGATGCTCACAGAATTGATTGAGCTCAGTCACAAAATGAAGGAAGAAATGAAGGCTATATAAAGTGAAATAAAAGAAAATATACAAGGAACCAACAGTTAAGAGAAGGAAACCGGGACTCAAATCAACAATTTGGAACAAAAGGAAGAAATAAATATCCAACTGGAACAGAATGAAGAAACAAGAATTCAAAAAAATGAAGACAGGCTTAGGAATCTCTGGGACAACTTTAAGCACTCCAACATCCAAATCATAGGGCTGCCAGAAGGAGAAGAGGAAGAGCAAGAAATTGAAAATTTATTTGAACAAATAATGAAGGAAAACTTCCCAATCTGGCAAAGGAAATAGACTTCCAGGAAGTCCAGGAAGCCCAGAGTGTCCCAAAAAATTGGACCCAAGGAGGAACACACCAAGGCATATCATAATTAAATTACCCAAGATTAAAGATAAGGAGCAAGAGGAAAGGAGACAGGAGACAGTTACCTACAAAGGAGTGCCGATAAGACTATCAGCTGATTTCTCAAAAGAAACCTTACAGGCAAGAAGGGGCTGGAAAGTATTTGAAATCATGAAAGGCAAGGACCTACACTCCAAGATTACTCTATCCAGCCAAGCTATCATTTAGAATGGAAGAGCAAAGAAATGCTCCCCAGATAAGGTCAAGTTAAAGGAGTTCATCATCACCAAGCTCTTATTATATGAAATGTTAAAGGGACTTATCTAAGAAATAGAAGATCAAAAACTATGAACAATAAAATCACAACAAACTCTTAACTATCAACAACTGAACCTAAAAAAAAAACCTAAGCAAATAACTAGAATAGGAACAGAATCACAAAAATGGAGATCACATGGAGGGTTATCAGTGCGGAGGGGGAGAATGGGGGGGAGGTACATGGAATAAGAACCATAATTGATAGGCATAAAATAGATAGGGGTAGGTTAAGAATAGTATAGGAAATAGAGAAGCTAAAGAACTTATATGCACAACCCATGGACATGAACTAAGGGGGACAGGGAATGCTAGAGGGTTGGGGGCGGTGTAGGGCAGAGGAGGGATAAAGGGGAGAAAAAAATTGGGACAACTACTCTGGCTGGTATAGCTCAGTGGATTGAGCATGGGCTGCAAACCAAAGGGTCGCCAGTTCAATTCCCAGTCAGGGCACATGTCTGGGTTGCGGGCCAGGTTCCCAGTGGGGGCCACGTGAGAGGCAACCACACATTGATGTTTCTGTCTCTCTTTCTCCCTCCCTTCCTCTCTGTCTACCCAAAAAAATTGGGACAACTGTAATTGCATGATCAATAAAATACACTTTAAAAAAGAATAGGACTTCAGAGGTCTTGTAGTTCAACTACCATAACAAATGGCTAGAAAAGTCTAATGACATCCCAAGACACACAGCCAATCAGTGGATAAGCTGGGGCCAGCCGGGGTCTCCAGGAACCTCATCCAGTGCTCCACCTACTGCCCCAGGCCATCGTCTGCCTCAGTTTGGACTAAAAGAGGTATTTTCAGCCTCACCTGAGGACATGTTTTTTCATTGCTTTTAAAGAGAGAGGAAAGGACAGGATTTAGAGAGAGGGGAAGGGAAGGAGAAAGAGAGAAACAGTGACATGGGAGAGGAACATCATTGGTTGCTTTACACACCTCTACTCTCCACGGGGACAGAGTCCACAACACAGGCATGTGTCCTGACAGGAATTGAACTGCTGACCTTTTGTTTGTGGGATGACACCCAACCAACTTAGCCACACTGGCCAGGGCCTAAAGGAGCTATTTTCAGATGTCAGTAAGCAATGGTGGTACACTCAGTTCTTCTTTTTTCTTTAAATGCAGACATTGCCTATGGGTCATTGAGTTCTCATGTATGAAATATCTTGATTATACCCTAAAAGTTTTATTCTCTTCAACGTGAGAGTAAAGTACATCTGAGTCCTTTAGATCTTAAAGTAACCACTTTGGGGTTTAGCAATGTATGTGTCAGCTGAGCAATAAGCATCTGTCATCTACGTTTCATTAATATTCATTATAAGTGGCCAACAGCTCAGGGGAACTAAGTCCTGCAGATGAGATTTCCCTAAATTTGAACTTCTTGACTTTACAGGTATTCAAAGCAGTTCTTTTGAGAAACTTGTTTAGGCACTGCAATCATCAAAAGGGAAGGAATAAACAGTTGCAATCTTCAGAACATGCTGCGCTGGAGGTTAACTGGTTGCCCAGGAAGCCCGACGAGACATGGCTAGAATGCTGCAGGACTGTGGAACATTCTGGTGCCCTTTGCCAGCCTGTAGCTCAGGTCAACAGGCCACTCCCCCCATCTGGACTGTCTCCCAGGGCCTCTCTCTCTTCTCTCACCTCCCAAAGTGGGAAGATTAGGGTTTTGGTGGGACTGCCAAAAATAAGCTCTGAGTTAGGATTGAAACTGGAATTTTCTGGGACTAAGCCGGCTGCTCCCTGTTCTCACAGGAGGCAGGGTATGAGGGCTGGACAGGGAAATCGGGAGACAGGGCTCAGGCACACTCCGAGCTGAGCCAGAGACCTGGGCACCAGGCCCTCCCTTTCCCCAGCCTGAAAAGGGGGACCCTGCCAGTGCTGTAAGAAGCCTGCAGCAGTGGTAACAATGCCATTATCCCTAGAATTATAGCCTCAGGGGGCTAGAAGCCTTGAAGAACCAAAGTGACCTCCATGCCAGGGCAGGGGAACAGTCCCGCGGGCAAAGAGCTCCAGAAGGGTAGGGAGGCCTGCTGAGATGGAGCAGGGCCGTTTCACCTCACTTGGCAGGAGTGGGGGAGGGGGGCGGGGAGCTAGTGATCAAGTTCAGGATCATCCTCTCTGCGTGTTCAATATTCAAAAGATAATCCTGAGCACACTTAGGGTTTAAACTTAGCACCCCAGGAAGTGGCTAGAAGAACAAGCCAGCATTTCCTACAGAATTCTGTAGTAGGCAGAGACTAGACCGGTCATCCTCGCCAACCACTCTCCTGAGTCTGTAATTCCTGGCTCTGCTCTCCTTCTGGGGGAAGCTCAGCACCAGCAGCTCCATGCATTTTCTTTGTCGCTGCATCTTTATTTTGTGGAGCTGTAGAAGGGCCAACCGAGACCTTACAAAGTTTAAGTGTTTCTTTCTTGGTTTTAATTTACTGATTTATTTGAGAGAGAAAAGAGAGAGAGGGAAACATCAATTGATTTGTTGTTCCACTTATTTATGAATTGATTGGTTGCTTCTTATATCTACTCGACCAGAGATCGAACCCACAACCTTAGCAGATCAGGATGACACTCTAACCAACTAAGCTACCCAGCCAGGGTCTAAGGAGCTATTTAAACACTTCTTGTGACTTCAAAAGATTTTACAACTTTTCCCCCACGTTTTGCATATAAAAGTGCTGGTTTTTCTTGTGCTTTCACTGTGAGAGTGGTCCAAAATTTATTTATTTTTGTCATTGCAATAAGTGGAAACTGCTTGGAGGGAGGCGTTGAGAGAAGATAAGTGGTTACACAAGGGACTGGTGAAAGGTACACAATGCCATTTTTCCTTTCTTCTTCATTACAATCTAATGCACTTTCGTCTCCACCCCCTGGGAATCAACAGTTTCTGAGCGCCTTACAAGCACCGAGAGCAAAGACTGACTCCGTGCCAAGCATTTTTTTGTTCTTGTTCTCATTAAATCCATGTAACAACTTGATGAGGTAAACGTTAGTGTTCCAGTTTTACAGATAAGGAAACTGAGGATCAAGTTATTTATTCACTAACTCACCTAATGTCACAAGACAAAGCAATCGATCAGGGTTTCAAACCCAGGTCTGATTCTCCAAAGCCTGGGGTTTTTCCACTCCTCCTCGCTGCCTCCCAGCCCGCCGCCTGCGCTCTCCCTCCGTCCGGCACAGCAAACTCACAGATGTGTCAGTGACTGGAGAAGGTAAGAAAACACTGCTCTGGGCAGAGTCTCCAGGGGCTCAGCACAGTTAGCAGCTTCCTCTCTGGCTCCTATTATGTGCAAACAGCACTGCTTCCCGTCCTCCTCCACCCCCAGGCCTTGTCATTTGTCCTGCGGCCTAACTGCTCCCATCTCTACCCTATCCCACACACTCCAGGTCCTCAGCTTCCTAAATCTCAGCCAGAATGTTATTTTACAAGGACACTCACCAACCTTGAAAGGCAAGGTACCCTGAGGCAAAAAAATAAAATTAGCGTAGTTGAACAGCATGAGAGTGTGGCGCCACCTAGTGGTGCTGGGAAGCAAGGGTTCAGGCCCTGACATTTTCGAACAATCAATAACTCATTATTAACCATAATCACAACCTGGTGTTTACTTTTGGAGAAATGTTCAGCAGCAAGGGATGCACATGCACTTTTCTGCATGTTTCAGAAATCTGTGATCCTAAATGCCACCGTGACTATTAAATAGTGTCCTGCCCATGAGCAAACAGGAGGGAGCAGGGATTGATTGTGTATCTTTTTCATCCGAGCTGCTCACCAAAAAAAACAAAGCATCCGTTGAAGCCACTGACCTTTCACTAACAGCTGGAAGGAAAATGCTTGATAAATAATAAAGCGACCACTACTGAATGTTGCTTAGAACCATCTTTTAATTAAAAGAACTGAGCCACTGGAAGGTCAGGTGACTGACATTTAAGTTCCAGTCCAGGAAATGCATCCATCGAGGGTAAAACCAGACCCGAAAGGTAATTTCATTGTCAGCTAGCAGTCAACAAAAATCCCCTCTCTGTAATCCGCACAGATGGAGGGGCCAGTGGCGGCTACATTTTTGTAGGGGACATAACATTCAACTTCCCGCCTCCTTTGCCTTCCCCTAGCAACCTCTTCATTTCCGAGCTGCAGCAATAACCACTTGTCTGGCTCAGCATCTCCAGTGCTGGGCTCATCCAATCAGAGACCTGCCTGCCACAATGAGCGCTACTCTAGGAGTGACAGGCAAGCCATTTCCTGTCTTTTCCACCGGAGAGCAGGCGCCCTCCCTCCACTAGCCAAGGTGACCTCAACCAAGTTGCTCACTGCACCTGCTCGAGTGTCCCCTCACTGAGCACCCTCGAAGGCTCAAATACTTTCCTAACCAGCCAGTCACTCCTCCACCTTTTGGCTGTTCTGGAACGGAGCTCAGGAGCACAGAGACCAGAAACAACGTACAGTGATAACCTCACCTCCCACCCCCTTACACGACTCGCCTTTTCTTGTTCCTAGCTCTACAGCTAGCTTGCTTTAACTACCAGAGCCATATTATGTTGCATACCCCTAACTCCTCTTAGTCGGGAAAACTACCAGCCCAATTCTGAGTCAGGGTTGGTCAGAGCTGAGAGCCAAGAAGGATGGATGAGGCCCCACACTCTCAGGAGCCTCATCTAGATCTCCAAGAGCAGAAGAAGGCACCAGTGCTAGCCTCAGAGAAAATCTTATCTTCCCACTGGAATGGCTTTGTATTTTTTTGAAAAATCCACTGAACATTTTTAAGTGGTGAGTCATTATTTATTTAGAGAAAGGTATCATTTTGACAAAATTAGGAAGCCCTTGGAGGCACAGATTTTTCTGTAACAACATTTTCATTATCCGAGAATATGACACTAAGTATTATACAAAACTACAAAAGAATTGGGTTTGCCTTTTTAAGGGCACACAAATCAAGGATCAGCAAAAGAAAAAAAGAACTCTATAAAACCTGGTGAATCCGGGACCACTTAAATAGGTCTTGCTATTTAGGTGATAGAACCTAATTTTTTTTTAAAGATTTTATTTATTTTTAGAGAGAGGGGAAAGAAGAGAGGGGAACACCCATGTGAGAGACATCCATTGGCTGCCTCTAGTATGTGTCCCAACGGGGGACCAAACCTGCGGCCTAGGCATGTGCCCTGACCAGGATTCCAACTAAGCCACATTAGGGGGGGGGGGGCAGGGGGGACACTGGTTTCTTTGCTGCTTTCGCATTCCTCCAGTCCTGTAACTGAGAGCATTCACCCAGTTTGGCCCCCAACATCTGTCCCTCCCCACTCCCCTCGGACAGCTCATTTTTTCCCCCTGGTTCCAGTGCTTCCCCCCCTTCTCCCAGACACCAGACCCGTACCTGTCTGCCACTTGAACGTGGCACCATCACCTCTTCCTACCTGTTTGTCAGTGATGCTATCACTCTGGTCACTCAGGATTATAACCTTGAATGTTGTCTCCATTCAGAAAGGCTACTCAGAGAACAAAGTCTCTCTGTCACGTCCCCCACACCCGCCCTCACTGCCCACTCCGCCAACCACATTCTTTATTTCACACCTGGGCAAACCTTCCTTTGACCTGACACTGCTTTTCACGACATTCCTGATACCCAGCTGAACTCCTCTGTGTAGTTATAGAGGCCCCGTGAGCAAGTCCTACCTCACCTGTTCAAACCCGCGGCTCTCCTGAAAGGCTGCATTCAGTGCTTCAGTGGGTACAAACGAGAATTCCCACCTTGTTCACACTGTGAAGTGGGGGAGAACAGTCACCTCCCTGGAGCAGGAGACCAGGGAAAATCAGACAGGAGCACAAACGGTGGGCCTGATGTGCCGAGTGCAGTGAAGGGCGTGCACCCCGGAAGGGGCTCAATTAAGGGGCTTGAGATTTGATGTGAACATTAGGTAAAAATCCTGAGCAGAGGCACCATTTGAAAAGGACAGTGAAGGTAAGGTTCTGATGGCAGTGGTGGGAGGGGTTGGGGGCCCCCAGCAGAAGCAGCAGCACGCGCACTTCAGATCCCCAAGTCCCACCACCCCGCTTCGAGGCTCTCCGCGCGTTCCTGCACTAGTCCACAGTCGATCTCTCTCCCTGACCCTCTGCTCATCTTTTTTTTTTTAAATATTTTATGTACTTACTTTTAGAGAGGGGGGAGAGAGAAAGAGGAAGAGAAACATCAATGTGTGGTTGCCTCTTGCACACCCCCTACTGGGGACCTGGCCCGAAACCCAGGCATGTGCCCTGACTGGGGATCAAACCGATAACCCTCTGGTTCGCAGGCCGGCACTCAGTCCACTGAGCCACACCAGCCAGGGCTCAGCTTATTATTTTGAAAGTCGCTCTGGCGACTTTCCCATTAGATTTTAAGCTCCCTTAGCAAGGATGAGGTTCCACTTCCATTCTTTCCAAACAGGGTCCAAGACCTGGTGGCTTCTGCCTACATCGCCAGTGGGAAGAATCCTGATTTCCCCAAGGAAGCTTCACACCTTTCACTAGGCTCTGATCACTGAGATTCTACCTAAAAGTTTGCTATAAGGGAGTCTACCCCCTTCTACCAGGCTTAGGCCTTCCTCATGAGAGTCCCAGTCTGGTTTAACAAGACGGGAATGTACAGTGAGGGTGTGGGGAAACAGGCACTCTTATACACTGCTGGTGGGCGGGTAAGTTAGCAGTTTTCACGGAGGACAGTAACTGAAGATGAACTGTTCCTTGACCTAGCAATACCACTGCTGAGAATGCACCCCATAGCTATACTGGCCTATTTGCCACACAAGAAAACACAGAAACACCTTTGTCAATGGGGCACTGATTGAGTCACTGTGCACGCCCACTAAGGATCTCTGAGCCACAGCAGGTGGAGAAACAAGGTACAGAACAGTATGCAGTGTCCCGTGGACATGGCCGAAATAGTTCTGGAAAGGAAATGGTGGTAGCAGTGGCTTTAGCAGAGGAAAAATGGGGGCTGGGAGACGGGGTGGGAGGGAGGCTGGCTTCTCATCTTTAAATTCTGAACCATGTGCGTGTATAATTTTCTTAACAATTATGCAACAAGTAGCTTTTATTTATTTTTTATTTTTTTCGTGAAAAGGAAATGTTTATTTAATGCTGTACAGACTTCAAGTAGTGACCTGTCTTCATCAAAATCCCAAAGTCCCTTAAAATACCCATAAACACACACAGTCCTTCTTTCCCCCTTTGCCCAGTCTGGCGTACTGTATCTCAGGAAAAGAAATAGAAGTCCATGGCTCAGGCAGCCCCTGGTTCTTCCTAGCAATCTGTCTTGGCTGGTAGGCCTCCCTCGGTTCCAGCACCATCAGCTGTGTCACTGGGACTTCTGCTAAAGCCAGGTGGTGGTTCCCCCTTCTAAAGGTGCAGGGGTCCCCACTCTGGTAAAGCCACGTGGCTCTCTTACGTGTCCACAGCCATGTGGCTCTCCTTCACTGCCACAGCTGCGTGGTCTTCTCTGCACAATGGCCACAGGAGTCCTCACTCTGGCAAAGCCACGTGGTTCTCCCCCACAGGGCTGTGGTCCTCTCTCCACAATGGCTGCGAGGAGCAGGGTCACCGCTCTGCCAAAGCCTAGTGGTGGTTCTCTCTCACAGGGCTGTGGGAGTCCCCACTCTGCCAAAAACGCATGGTTCTCCCTGCACAATGGCTGCCAAGTCTCTCTCCTCCTGCACTGGCTGTGGTCCTCTCTCTGCACTGCCACAGCCTCGTGGTTCTCCCTGCACAATGGCTGCGGGAGTCTCCACTCTGCCAAAACTGTGTGGTTCTCCCCAGTAAGTAGCTTTTAAAAAATCTCTTCATCACTATGGGAAAGAAACTGCCCTTTAAACCCCAGAAACATAAAGTTCAGAGAAGTAATGAGGGACTGCGACTATTCTTTTGAAGACACAACCATCCCTCCACTTGGCCTCCTCCAAGGCCTGGCCTACACTCAGAATCCAGTGGTGGCGATGCTGTTGAATGGGAGAAATGTTCTTGCCCCTATGAAAGTAAAGCACCCCCAAACAAGAGGAAATGCAAAGAGCGACAAAGGTGTGGGGGGGAGGGAGGTGTGGAGAAGCACCACAGCGGAGCACTGCTTTTGCCTCATGTGCCCCTTCACCTTCACCACCTGAGGACCCACGTGCAAGGACGCGCACAGGCTGTGAGGTGGGCGCCCCAGCGAGTCCACCAGAGACTGACCAACCGTGCGTGAAGAACACAGGGTACAAAAGCTACTCGGGTGTTAAACTAAGGAATTTCTGAAGCAGTTTATTACTAGTAGCTGAAAACCGCCGGCTTGATCACAAACACAAAGGTGACAATCTCAGAGGGGTATTTCATTTATTTAATAAAAGCAGGACAGTGGGTGAGGACTTGTGAGCACACCTCGCATCAGGGGCAGGTGGGTGCTGGTGGAGAACATTCTCTAAACTGGCTGCCCCCTACTGGCAACCCAAGAGCTTTCTTCCGGATTCAGAGTTTAGCTGGATGCAATCATTCATTCGCTCAGCAAAGCCTGCGCGTGCAGGCCCACGCTAACTGTCTCCAGCACAACCAGTGCATGCGGTTAAAGGATAGCTCTGGCCTTTGGCTGTGTTCAAGGACAGGTCCTCGCTCTTACTGCCAAGCACAAGACAGCTTGGCCTCTCAAGTTGGAGGTCAGTATTTCTATAGCAAAAAGGTCATAGATTATCTGCAAGTATCAGATTATCTGATATGTGTAAGTGAAAGTCTGATGGATCCTGAGAAGAGAAACACACCTGAGAATCCAAGGTACCAGCCCACACGTGAACACCAAAATCCAAGCAAACCTACTCAAGCTGAGTCCCATTCAATCAATACTTATAAAGGTTTCCTCGTGCTATTTACAATGTAAAAGCGAATTTACTTTGCAAGCAGCTAGGGAATTCTTTATTTAACACTGCCCTAATGTGAAAGTTCACATAACTGCTTCTTTCAAACCGCGACACGGAGCCGTGTGACAACCGGGAAACAGGAACTAGAAGGAGGCAAACACAATGCCTGGGAGACCCGGAAGCATTTACAGAGCTCAGCTGTCACAAACTGTCCATCATCCATCTAGTGAGCGCCGTCTGGATGTCACGTGCATGGCATGCAAGTTCTTCAGGGAGGTGGGAGACCTTTCGACGGCTCTTTAGTCGAATGCTGGTCCTGTGCAACTTCCTTGCCTCCGAATGCTGGTCCTGTGCAACTTCCTACAGGAGCTATTTTTTTTCCAATTCAGTTTGGGGTTTGACACCCGCGGGTTCAGATTTCCAGGAGCCGTGACTCCCATCCTGTTGCTTAGAAGACCAAACATAAGTGTGTCACACGGACGCTGTCACTTGCACTCGAGTAGCTGGCTGAAGCTACACGACTTAGGCACCTTCTATCACTGAGTCAAAAATTTAACGTTAACATTTTCGATCAAATTCCATTGTTAACAACCAACACGATTAAAAATCTCCATAGAGGCACAATTTCAAAAACCCTAGCAACAGCTCACTCGCTCCAAGTCTCAATCACAGGCACAAAATTCCAATATATCCCATCTCAGAGTATTTGACTTGGGGTTTTCCTAAGGAACACGAGCCAAGGCTGGGGAAAGAAAACCAAGGCTTCTGACAAATATCGCTTCCCAGCCTCTGAAAAAGATCACGTGTAACCTCTGACAAATAGACAACTAATCTTAACAACAATTTTGAGAATAAAAATACTCACAGCCCTTGCTTCTCCTACTCGTCTTAAAATGACTCCTTCTGCCAATAAAGCCTTCCCTGTTTCCACAAATAATTTCTCTTCGTCTGTCTCTCCAAGTTTCTGCAGCTCAGTGTACTTCTCCACGAACCTGGAATGCCAACAAGCAGTCGAGTCTTAGGTCGGTGTGTTGAGAGTTGTCAAGACCCGCAGTTACACGGTGTGACGCATTCCCCCGCGGACCTTCCCACGGCCACATGGTTTCCTCTAGCGCACTGCGACACGACTCCTCAACTGATGGCTAAATTCTTCAAAACAGAAAAATAAAGTTACTCTGAGTTTATAAAATAGCTTACCGTTGACAGGTGGACTTGAAGTTTGGATTGAACAGATCGAAGGCTTTTTGACCAGATCCATAGACTGAATAAAATTTCCTGGAAAATACAAACAACACAAAATAAATCTCCAGTTATAGATCATGGCCAAGAACAGACCGAAAGGTAACTGCTAGGCCCTGAGGAGTTAGGTATCACATGCCCGACACAGCCTGAGCCTGATAGTTTTGGGTTTTTGTCTTTAAACGAGCAATGCATGCACATGGTAAATCCGCCAAATGTTACACAAAGGTATCCAGTGAAAAGTAACACTCCTCCTCTCCTCCACACCCCCATTCCCCAGTTGCCTTCCCAGGAAGTAACACTAACCAGTTTCTTGTACACCCACCCAGGACTGGCCTCCTGACATCTCAGCATATAGGTATCTATCACTCCGTCTCCAGCTGCATTGTTTAACCTCAAGGACAGTAACCACGATTCTACATCTTGCCTTTTTTTACTTGATATTTCTTAGAGATCATTTCAAATCAGCGCATGCAGACTGTCTGCAGTCCTTTGCTACTCTAAGCAATACTGCAGTGATTACCTTTATCTCTACTTCTTAGTGCACTGTGCAAATAAGTCTGTAGAATGAATTCATAAAAATGGTATTACTGGGTCAAGGAGTGTGTACTTGTAACTTGGCCTGCCCAGTTGCCAAAATGCTTTCCAGAGCAGTTGTGCCAACTTACACTCACCAGCGATGTATGACAGTGCCTACCTCCCCGTCCCCTGACCAAGTTACATCTGCCAACTTCATGGTCTTGGTCAGTTTGATAGCTGAAAATTGTAACTCACGGTAGTCTTGGTTTTTCTCATGAGGCAGACTGAGCATCTTATCATGTTTAAAAGCAAACTGAATTTCCTTTTCTGTGACCTGTCCATTTGCCAATTTTCCCATTTGGTGGTCCTCTTACTGACTTATGAGCAAACTTGATAACAGTAAAAAGATACTGGCCCTTTACCACACGTGCTGCAATTTTTTTTCCCAGTATGTTGGCTGAGTTTTGATTTTGCTTATGATACTTTTTTTGTGCAGAAAACTTTAATATTTTCCTTTCTCGTTCTGGATTTTATGTCACTCTTAGAAAGGCCTCTATCACTCAACTATATACTTAAAGCTCTCCCATGTTTTTTTCTAGTACTTTTATGATTTTGCTTTTTTATACTTAGTTTTGATATATCTAGAATGTATTTTGTTGTTATAAGGTCTTAAAATATAAAACACAACCCCCCAAAAGCAAACACAAAGATAAATGTTCAAAACACTATTTAAATAAAAGGTGTTGTTATTCTGACATTGCCAGCAATAAAAGAGAGAACTATAAAATACCCCACGCTGTCCAGTGTGCTGTAACCCAGTTCCAACTGCCATCCACACAGAAGTACAAATGATTTCAATGTATACACGAACCTGGAAAGCATGCTGACTACGTGCATCCAATGGATCTGAGCAAGTCTTAAAAAAGTACTTAATGCGCCCAAAGATCCTGTGTCCTACCTGAAGATGTCCAAGTACAGCAGAAACCTATCTGTTTTCCTACCTCAAAGCAGTGTTAAGGGGAAGGGGTGGGTGGTATCCTCAAGTGAAAGGTGCCTGGACCTCAATCAAGGATACAATAACTTTATAGATTCTGTTTTCTTATGGCCAGGAATAGGGGTAAGGATAATGGATATGTGTTAACTTCAATTAGGCACAGTCTCTGAGCTTAACATTTAAGAGAAAAGAAACCATACAAATTCCAGGTATTAAAACTCACTGACAAGTATTTGGGGGAGAGGCTTTGTCAGTGAACTTCCAGTTTGTTGACCTCCTTAAGCCTCAGAGACCACATGGCTAACAGGGAGAGAAGGGCACCTACCTTACAAGGTTAGAGTAAGCCCTAAACGAGACAATGTTACCTAAGTGCTTAGCATCATGCCTGCTACAAAACACACGTGCAGAAACAGGTCGCTGTAATTGCTGGGCTCCATGTTCTACTTCTCAGAACTTCTCTTTCTCTCACATGGGGGAGGGCACTGATTTCCTAATTTTGCTAAATTTACAAGCCCTTCTCCACAGGGCAAGCCCTGACTCGATTCCTATTTAAGTATAAGACTGCTAGCTGAACCCTCCTTTTTGCGGTTCCGCCACGTCCTATCGCACTCACGCTCGAATCACATCCTCGTGGTAGAAGATGTCCTGGATGGCAGCTTTGGCTTTGCCGTATCGCAAGCGGGGCCTTCGGAAGACCGGCTCCCTCAGCGGGGGAAAGGCCTTATATATGTCAAACCAGAGGGGCTTCTCCTTCAATACTCCAGCCCGCATGAGGTCCCGAGTCCTTAAGGAAGGAAAAGATCGAAGATCAGTCGGTCACAACAGCCTGTCTAAGCCCTGAATCAGTCTAACCACGGTCTGGGCATCAGCGGGATCACGGAGTCCACAGCACAGAACCGGAAGCAAGGCACTGCAGGGGTGCTCCCAGCCTACAGGTGAGATATTTCCATATTCCAAACCAAGCTAGCCAGGCTCGGGGGGTTAAGTCCTTCTATCTCCGTGCGTGCGTCCCACCCCCTCGCCCCATTCCCGTCACGTCAAATGCAAAGGTCCAGCCAGGCCCATCGGCCTCCTCCTCCCTTCCTCTCTCTAGACCTCCAAGCGAGGCAGGAACAGGTGTCATCTTGAGCGTGAAAGACAAGAAATTCCAGGAGCGACGTCCAGCACCACTCCGGAGCAGGAGAGACCACAGGCGGGCCTCCCCCCGGCTCGGACACCGCGCCCTGGAGAAGGCCTCGCGCTGCTCGCACCCACCCAAGCTGAGAGCCCCCGCCACTGCTCAGAGCACGCACCGCGAGAAAATGCTGCCCACGGTTTCCAGCCGGCTCCCCGCCATGGCCGAGCCTCTCAACCAGCTCGGTTAGTGGCTACCGGAAGCGGAAGCGCCAGCGGCAGGCGAAGGAGGCGTAAGTGGCTAGCCGAGCGGAGGAACTTCGGGTTTACACCACAGCCCCGGAGGGAGACCGGAGCCAGGCAGAAGCAAAGGATGGGCCGAAGTAGCGCGCTTCTCGGCTACTTGCCAGCTTCAGACAGGAGCACTCGATAGCCGAGCCGAAAGGATGGGAGCGAGCCAAAGCCGGGCAGATGCAATAATATACGACCGATCACGGGGAGGGATTAGTTCTAGTGGTTGCTTTACCCTTTCTGGCCTCACTGAGCTAACTTCTGCGCGCAGGTGGGGCCGCGCCGTGGGAAGATGACGAGGAGGGAGGTGAAGGCGCAGCCCACGTCCTGAAGAGCCAACTTAGAAGGTCACCAGCACTAGGTCCCAACTGCGCTTTATCTTGGTTGGAGTCACGGACTACGCAGAAGAAAACCAAGGCCCGGGGAGGGGCAAATCACCTGCCCAGAGTCACACTGGAGCCCTAACCTCGGTCCTCTACCTCATGCTCTTTAGTCTCCCCCCACCCCCCCACTAAACCCTTGGGCCTTGGAGCGCCATCTGCATCGTTCTAATAGGGATGTTGCGCACAGCTAGTGTTTTCTCCCCGGGAGGCCTCGCTGCCTAACTCCTCTTTGGAACTTGGAAAGTTAAGCGTGTCCGGAACAAACAAATTCGGAGAAAAAGACTAAAAAATCTGGGGAAAGTGACCTCTCAGGGTTACCTTTTGGCCTAATAATCATACTTCGGGTAAAGAACCTCCATAGCAATTAAAGCACAATTTCAAGGGAATATTTGTGCGGGGATCATCATTGCAGCATTGTTTGTGGTGGCAAAATAATAATATGGCTAATGGGAAATGGCTGGGAAATTATGGTATATATATTCTATGGAATCCTATGCAGCTATTTAAGTAAACGAGTTAGCTCCCTATGTATTTACCTAGATGAATACCCATGACATAGTTAAATGAGAAAGGGAGTGTCGGGGAAACGCCTTTAGCGGGACCCTAACATGTTAAAGGGAAAAAGAAAACACTTTACAGTATGTGTGTTTGTGTGAGGATAGAAACTTGTGGAAGGACACACAGCCTGTGAACATTTGTTCTCTCCAGTAAAATTGCTGAAGGGGAAGGGGGGATTTTTTCTTTATTTATCCCTCAGAGTTTGACCTGTAAAGAGTTTGTTTATTTGAACTTTTTAATCCAGTGGAACCTTTTGAATCACGTACACACACACTGTCTCCCGGGAGCCCATTATCTTTGTCAGCAAGAAAGAGCATCTGGTTATCCCAGAGCCCTGCTGCTCCGGGGGAGGCTGGAGAGGAGGAGGAAAGGAATGTGTGATGAGCAGTTACTGCTTGTTTGTGTTATCTCGCTATCCACACACCTACCCACAGGTGGCTATTATTATCTTCTTTATATATTAGAAAGTGAGGCCTCAGGGAGTTAAGTAACTTGTCTAATAGGTAACTGACACAGCCAGGCTTCCCGCCCAGCCTGGGCCCTTTCCAGATCTCCGTAGTGACTCCTTAGCTATGCTTCAAGCTGGAGACTGGGTGACAGAGGAGGTCAGACAACACTGGCCCCGGGAGCAGAGGACAGGGTGACTTGAGGCCAGTGCTAAACTGAGAGGTGGGTGTCACTTCTGCCTCAGGGCACTTTCGAGTGGAAAAGAGAGAGCAGAGCTCTGGCTGCTGGGCTAACCGAAGTGGAGGCTCTCCCAGCCTTAGGAAGGTCGAGGAGACTGCTGGAGGAAGAACAAACACACTCCCAGCTAAATATAGTCTCCCCAGGCCTCATAACAAGTTTCTAATTCTGTCCAAGTCAGAGCTAGTTGTCAGCCCAGACCACAAACACACTTCCTTTCTCCCACTCAGGCCTGCCCCCATAGGCCACTGCAGTTACCGCTGCTAAGGACTTAGAAGGGTTTATTCCGAGTTCAGGGAGGGAACACAAAGACCCAAACCCTCAATAGGCGAGGAATGGCAAGGCAAGGATTTTCTCTCTAGATCTTCTTGGAGAAGTCCCTTCCTCTTCTGAGCCTTTCGACATTCCCCTCCAGCATCATATCTAATCTTTCGGTGACCAACGAGCAGAATGTTGGCCGGTAGAGTAAGGGGACCATGGAGATACGGTGGCAAGCTGGATTGGGAACCCTCTGAACCTACAACAGGAAGTGTGCACCCCAAGGCGTTTTCATTCATTATATAGGAGGAAACTGTCAGGCTTGCTTTCTTCTCACCACAGCCTGTCAAGACTTCAAGGAGCTGATGCATTCCTGCCATGCACCGCACCAGGAACCTGGAGTATCGCATTCCACCGTTCAACCACCCGATGCCCTAGGTAATGTTCTGGCAATCTTACAGATGAGGAAAGAGAGCTGATAAACTCTCCAAAAGGTCATATTCCTTTCCCAATCCGCTCAGCCCCAATTTAGTCCCACCGCATCACACTGTGGATGAGCCCACTAATGGGGTCACCGAGGGTACTTTCCATAACTTTTCAAGCCTGTTTCCCCATATGTTAAAATGTGGATGGCGGCGTCAACTATCTTATCTGCGTGGCTTGTGCAAGAGTAAAAGCAGTCATTCTTACAAAACAAAAACACTCATCACAGCGCACATAGCGAGTCCTCATGATTAAGTCCGATTGCTATCAGCGTCACCACGGCTGTGGTGTCCCCTGAACCACGGATTGCCGCCTGGGACTGCATCATTTTGATGATATTTTATAGGTTGCTTTATTGTTTTATTTTCTTGTTAATTGTTCCACTCACCCCACACACATTTAAGCATCTCCCTGACCCCGTGCTGAGTCCTAGAGAAGCTGACTGTCCAGTGGGTGAGACGGAGAGGCAAATTCATAACCGATAACTTACGTGCTGCAGAGCTCATTGGTTGTAAAGTTTGCTGGGCTGCCATAACAAGACACCACAGGCCGGGTGGCTTAAATGATAGAAGTTTATTTTCTCACAATGCTGGAGGCTGGAAGCCCAGACCAAGGCTTTGGCAGGTCAGTTTTTTTCTGCGGCCTCTCTCTAAAGATTCTGTCTCCACATACATTCACAGCCTGAGGTACTGGGGGCTGGGACTTAAGCATACGAATCTTGGAGGGACACCATTCAGCCCATAATATTGGTAAATATTTGTGCTAGATAGTGTTTATTGGCCCATCTAGATCTGCATGGACTCTGTGCCCCAGGAGGCTGACTTGTATGGACCTCACTGCCCGCCCCCCACCCAGCCCCTCGCCCTCTGCTTCCAGTTGTGTTCCAGTCGGTACTCTGATGGAAGGCATTGGCAGGGCACTGGAAGGAAGGAGGAGAGTGAAGCGAGTCTCCGTTCCCCTGGCTGCCTCCCTGCACAGCCCAGGAGCAAAAAGTCCCAGCTCCCACCATGAGGCCTCTTCCCACAGCTCTCACCAGGTTCCAGTCACTGTTCTTCCCTCGTCCCTTCAGACTTAGACACAGCAAACTACCCCTCCGGTACTAGCCGTGGGGTGTAGGCCTTCCCTTGTGGCTTCCCTCCCCTCTGCCCACATCTTTGTAAATAGCACCCGGGTGTTTATCAGACAAAAAGTGGAAGGGCATCCCCAACAGCAAAACAGCTTTGGTAAGTGGAAATCCCAGCATATTGATGAAGTCATTAATATTGCCACTCACCTTTGGCAGAAAGCCAGGAGCAGGGGAAATCAGAAGTTGCTTTAAAAGAGGAGAAAAGCAACAGTACAAGGAGCAGGAGGATGGAGACCAAGGAGAGAGGGGTTCGGGGAGGAGGCACTGTACCTCACCTCCAGGCTGTTTCTGCGCACACACTCCGACAGACAGACGGGGTGAATGTGTCCCCATGGGACCTGTTCCCCCCTCCCTCAGCTTATCGCTCTCACAATTTGATGTAGTAACTGTTTACTTGTCTGAGTCTGTCTCACTGGGCCTCTCTGAGGGCAGGAACCAGGGTTCTTATCTCTGCCCGTCACACCCATCCTGGTGTGTGGCCCAGAGCTGGCTGTTAGAGTTTTCTAGTGAACAGCACGGATGAATAAAGTGAAGTTAGGACAAATGAGGGTGCCGCCATCTCAGCTCCCCCTTGCTGCTGCCTTCCCCAGATACATTCACAGGGAGAAAGCTGTGGCTGAATGGCAATAACCCTCCACCCCACCGTGCACCTGGTCATTTCTGTTCCGGCTGTCCTCTGTGCCTCACTGATGCATAGATCCCTTTACAAACCCCTAGGCCTCAGTTTTGTCATCTGTAAGATGGGCATAACCATAGCACCCACCACATAGCCTTGTTGTGAGGCATCAGTGGGTGAATAACCTGCCGAGTGTTTAGAATAGTGCCTGCTGGGTAGTAACTGCTCAATTAATAGGAGTGATAATAACATTTCTGACCATTCCATGCTTAAGAGCAATAAAGCACACTTTTCTGAATTACACCTACAATTAAATCACACCTAGCAATTCGCAAGGCGTTTTCACACAGCTGCCCGTTCATTTCTTCAGCAAACAGCAACTCTGCCCCCGAGGAGAATCAGAGTTCAGGCAGAGGAAAGAGAAGCACTGGATGCTTACACCCGCCCTGGGAGGTCTGAATTGTTGTGGCTCCTTTTGTAGCCAAGGAAACAGGAGCCAGCTGGGCCTGGAGCAACACTCTGGCCTGTTATTACTGGAATCAATCTATTGAAGTTTTCCCAGCAGGGATGAGACCCTTGAAGGCAGACATTTCTGGGCTGGTATGGGCCCTTCTTTTCTTGTGGAACGCACAGCAACTCAATCTTTAATGTGCACCTGAACCTCCTAGGATTCTTGGGAAATGCAGATTCTAACCCAGGAGGGCTGGAGTAAGGCCTGAAACTCTGCCTTTCTGACCCGCTTCCAGGTTGGTGTCAATGGCGACCACATCCACAGACCACAATATAAACAGCAAGGTCACAGCGAGGCAGGCCTGTGCTGAGCTTGTACTGGGCTGCACAGCTCCTTACCTCAGAGTCCCTGGAATAATCCTTTTGACCTGATGAGAAATGATGACCTACTCTCTAAAATGACAAGCAGGGGAAATGCCGGTTGAGTGGGGCCTGAAGCTTGTATAATCGTAGTGGCTCTTTTAAGGAAAAAAAACCTCAAAAATGTCTTTGTTTTGAAAATTTCACAAACTGCAAGACATGTGACCAGAGTAAAGTCCCTTTGTTTGGCCTCAGGCCAAACAGGTAGTCAGCTCTTCCTTCTGGGAAAATGGGTGTTTGGCCTCAGTGGCCAGCGACTGCCACTCCTGAGATGACCACCAGGTGGCAGTAGATTTGCACAGTGCCTGTCAACCGCCCCATTCATCAGAAATTTCCAAATCTTCCTCAAGCTGGCCAACAAACTAACCTATGCTGTTATATGGGCAAAAGGAGTTTATGTGCTTCTCTCTCAGAAGCATATTTGCCATTTAATGGAAATACTAAGATTGTTTTTTAAACCAGATAAAGAGTGCTAATAGACGAGTTCCAGGCATACTGTTGGATCGTGGCCCACTATGGAGATGTCTTTAAGCAGGTGGACCTTTCTGCACTCCACAAATTACATCTATGCAGGAGTTCTAGGTCTTACCACGCATTCCTCCACCCCAATATGGTTTAGTGTTTAAGCACAAGTTCTAGGTTCAGCTGCCAGGCTCCAGGTACCACCACCACTTACTAATAAGGGTGATGTTCTGTAAAGACTTTAACATTTCTGTGGCTCAGTTTTCTGATCTGTGACGTGGGAGTAATAATGCTGATTTTATGTCATCGTTGTGGGGATTCGGTAAAATAAGATGTAAAGCACCTCTGAAAAGTGACCAGCATACAGTAAGCACCCATAACCATCTATAATCCTCGCTATCCCCATGCCTTGCCTGCCTTCTGCCTTCTGCAAGCCAAGTTCTTCTCCTGTCTCTCCTCCAACCCAACCCCCCTATCAGGTGCCTCAGAACAGAGGGAGGTTTGAGACCCCAGCCTGGTAACAAACAGGCCAGTTCTCCTTGGCACAGTGTTCTCCTGACTCCATGACTTCCTCTCAGGTTGGGGTTGAGCCCTGGGGACAGCAAAGCATCCAGTGGGGAGAGAAACTCAGCATTTTTGCAGGAGATAGATCTGTATCACCTTATGTGTACCAAGAGCTGGGATTTGCAGATGAACATGGTGTGTGAGGGCAGATGGCTGGGGTGGTCGTCTGGCCTGGCCTGACTCCTCCCTGGGATCTACAGACACTGCCCATCTGCACTCTTCTGCACTCCTGTTGGACGCAGTAATCTTTCTTTGCCTTCTCTCCCCATGCCCTCCTCTCTGGTTCCAATCACCGTCCATCCCATCTACACTAATACGCAAAATGGTGCATGGTTCTTAAACTTTGTCTCGTATTCAAATCACGTGAGATGCTTTTACAATCTGATCCCCAGACTAACTCCCAAACCAATTGAACTAGAATCTCTGGGGATGGGATCCAAGCATCAGAGAACCAGTGTTCTAGAATAGTGTTTCTCAAGTCTTAACATGCATACGAGTCACCTGATGAATTTTTTGTTAAAGCTCACATTTTGGTTCAGTAGGGCTCAGGCAGAGTCCGAGCCCCAGATGATGCCGATACCGCTGGTCCGAAGACCAAACCTGGAGCAGCAAGGTTGTAGAACTATGGTCCTTGGGCGGGAGCTTGTATCAGACCCCTCTGGAGGGGTCTTGAATCAGATCCCCCTGTGAAAACACAGCCCCGGTTCAGGGTCAGATCTGAAGGGGGGCCTGAGCACATGCATTCTAACAGGCTGCCAGGCCACCTCAGGGCTGCTGGTCCGCAGACCACACTCCGAGCAGCAGCGGTGCTGAGGAAGGAACGCAGGTTTAGGATGCAGGCAGCCCTGGCCGTTTCCTGGCTCTGCACCTTGCTAGCTCTGTGATGTCGTGTAAGTTATTTAATCTTTCTGAACTATCATGACCTCGTCTGTAAAGCGTCCATTTATTGGGCAAGATTAATTGGGCTAGCATGAAACACCTAACTGACTGCTTAGTGCACAGGTTCTCAAATTTCACTGCAAACTTGAATTACCAGAGGAGTTTTAAAAGAAAACAAACCATGGATGTTAATTTAATTGGTCTGGGGTACTGAGCATCAGGACTTTTTTTTAAGCTACTCAGGTAACTCTACTGTGCAGCCAGAACTAGGACTGGCCTGACAGCGTGGCCCCCAAACGCTGAGTGAAGATCAGAATCACAGGTTGCTGGGCTGCACTCCCGGAGTTGCTGATTCAGTAGGGCCCAGATTGGGCTGAGAAGTGTAATTTCCAACAAGGTCCCAGGTTCCTGGGATGACACTGGTCCACAGCCACCAGTAGAGAACGTACAGAGCTGGGGTTAGAGGATAATCTTGGCTGGCCCAGGTCCAAACAGCAAGTCTGGAGCATCGCCAGCTGTCCAGTGCGTACACGCCCACCTGTGTACACGCCCACCTGGATCTAACAGGGATGGGAAGAGAACCTCTTTGGAGGGAGGACAGGAGCCTGCATGGTTTGTCCTCAAGGAGAGGGTAGGACCACTGAGCTCAAACATGGCATCGGGGGAAGAGTGGTGGCTTTGGCCTGGGTGACCTGGGACCCAGAAAGGAGATGTGTAGGTAGAAGTCACAAGGAGGCCTTTGGGCTCAACACAGGAAGAACTTTTTAACCTTGCGAACTGCCCCATCTGGAAAAGGCACCAGCATCCTTTTGGCAGTGGGTTTTCTGGAGTGGGAGGTAACCCAGCTGAGCTGGGGAGTCCGGGAAAGCTAGAGATATTTGAACTGGAAGATGTCTGCGGCCCTTTTAAGTCTGAGATCGAACATCCTTCCAGCCTCCAGTCTGCCTTTTCTCCAGAGCTTTCTGTTTATTTAGGAAGGTGACAAGCTGTAGCTTTTGCCAGAAGCTGGCTTTCCTATCAGTAAGCGATTTGCTTTCCCAGGGTAAACAGGAAGGCGACCTCGGAGAGCAAAGCCAGCAGGCCGGCAAAGCGGCAGCAGGTGTCACCTCATAAGTGCATTGCAGAGAAGTCTGAGCCCTCTGGGCCTGACAGAAGCTGCAGCTTAGTGGGGGACGGGGTGGGAAGCGACGCAGGTGGCGCACGTGGCGGTGACGCGGGGCTCCCGGGGTCAAACGGTGCTGGGGCGGGAGAGAGACGGGAGGGTTCAGCCCACGCTGCCGGCCACATCAGAGCACCAAGAGAACACCAAGTCTTTATTACAGGAATTCCTGTGAAACAGCCCCAAGAGAAAACCCACACATAGAAGGGGAAAAAAAGGAAGAAAAAAAAAAAACACTTACAGCAATACACACACACTTGGGGCTGGAGCTTCCCGCGGTGCGCCGGGTTCTAGAGCAGAGGAGCCCAGGCCACAGCCAGAGGCACCCCTCAGCCCCTCGGGGTCAGGCCCGGCTGTAGCTTGGGCTGAGGGCTACATCCCGGCGAGACGCAGTGGAGGGCGGGCGGCCCCTTCTGGGCAGGGCCGGCGCCGCGCACTTCCAAACTTGGTCAAGCGGCGGGCGGAATGAGGTGCGCTGGCGGTGTCGCCTCCGCCTGCGGTCCTGAGCGCCCGCCATGCCCTCATTTTCTCGGGGTGACCTGAGGCCACCTGGGGCCCCGCAAAGGCTTGGCTCCCACTGCCAGCCGTGCGGGGTTGGGCTGCTTCCACACTCGGTGGGTGGGATGGCTGAAACCTTGGGCTGCCCAGGATTCCCGGGTCTCCCGAGAGGTCAGCACATTCCCATCCCGATGGTGGCGCCAGGGAGACCGCGCAGTCTCCCTCCCACTGGCAGTGGTTGATGCCAGGTAAGGTTGGTAGAACCGGAGTTTTCATCCTCGGATCATTCACCTTCTCGCTCTTGGCAAGGGGCACCCAGCAAACCCTTTTGCCCCAGGTGCTCCCACCCAGACTGGCAACCTCTTCCCCTTGCTCCAGACTACTCCTGCCTAACCAGAGTCCTCCAGCTCCGGGGTGGCCACCCTCCCCATCCCTGCTGGGGGCCGTGCCAGCCTCTAACAGAGGCGATGGCGGGGGCCCGGGCAGGGCAGTCAGCAGATACCCTCTTCCGTGGCCCATCACTCCTCCAGGGGGCCAAGTGGCTGCCCAGGGCTCTCCCACCTGGAGCTCTGTGCAGGGGCTGTGCCCAGTGTGAGCAGCCCCCGGAAAAGGCTGAGATGCAGAAGACAGTGGGAATAAAGGGCTCAAAGTGCCCAGGAGGGAGCAGGGGATGGGACAGGGGGTCAGGCATGGTCCGTGGTCCAGAGGGCTGGGAAGCGTGAGAGGTAGGGGCTCCACCTTCAGGCCAAAGAGCCTCCGACCTTTGCCTGTTTCTGGATTTTTTTTTTTTTTAAGGAAGGGGTTTGGATCCTGCATTTCCATCATTGCCCATAGAACAGCCAGGCTACAAAGGAGCCCTGGTTGGCCTGCGCACCCCCCTCCCCCAGATCCTTTCTCCAATCACAGCATGCAACTCCGAAGTTCTAAGTCCCATGGAAAGTGGCAGTGTCTGGGCTGGACGGTGGCCAGAGAATCGCTGGGCCTCGGCAGTCAGCACCATCTGTCCGGCTGCAGCTAGGCTCTTCGACGGGGGCCGGTGCTGCTCTCTGGCCGCCTCCACCGGGTCAGATCATCTCCAGCGAGGAGGAACTGCTGTCATCTAGTAAGGGAAAGGGAGGTGAGAGTGCTTTTCAATAAAGCCCAGTATTTTTCAGTGAAGCATCACTGGTTCTTGGAGATATGGTTTTGGGCAGAAGCTACCAAGGACAAGAACCATCTCCTTCCTCCAGGGACTCTGTGTCAGCCTTGGAACTCTTCCTGGGATCTCACACACACACACACACACACACACACGCATGCACGCACACACTAAGCTCCCAGAAATGGTCCAACTTGCAGAACAGCAGGGCCTCTGGCAGCTAGAGATGGAGTAGGGGACTGGAATTCTGGTGGAAGCCGCTGCATGGGAAGGGCTGAGAGGGGGAAGTGTCCAGCTCTTCTGTCATGCAGCAGTCGCTCCGATGAACCAGACTAAGAGCACCTGTGGCGGCAGCAAAGTAAATTGGGGTCAGAATTTGGTGGGCCCCACGCCCCAGCCGGAGGAGTTCACAAGCCTTTAGTGCTGAGGAGACCCACCCAGAGGACGAGGATGAAATGGAACTCGAGTGTTCTGGCAATGCGGGGAAGAGAGGTGGGGCAGTGAAGAGACCAGTGGCTGCTAACTGGGTGATGAGAAGGAAAAAAGGAAGGAAGAGAAATGAAATGGGGAAGTCAGGGGAGAGAGTGGCCTTCAGGGAGTTATCTAGAGCTAGAAAGACAACTGTGGGCACAGCTGGGATTACGAAGCAGATTGGGCAGACAGACAAAGCCAGTGTTGCTGACACTGTAAAAGAGGGCGGTGACCGGGCCGTGCTGTGGGAGCGAGAAGATTTCAAGGGCAGAGCTACCAGGAGCCCTGGTGCTGAGGAAGTAGGAGGAGTAATGGGAGACCAAAAGGACCCTGAGAATAGAGTTGAGAGGAAGAAGGCCCAGGATTCTGGGGCCACGGGAGCCAAGGGAGAGCAGTTCCAAGAAAGACGATGGGCACCACGTGCCTAAAGAGCACCAGAGGACGAGGCACAGGGCAGGGCGCTGGAACTGGCAGGTGTCCATCTGGGGGCAGTGGGAGGGGCTGTGGGGCTGCCAGCCTGCAATGAGTGAAGGGCGATGCCACTTGTTTTGCAGGTTGGGTGAATTTATTTTTATTTTCAAAGGGAGGGGAAGGGACAAAGAGAGGAAGAGCAACATCAATGTGTGGTTGCCCCTCGCCCACCCCAGGCAAGTGCCCTGATGGGAAATTGAACCAGCAACCTTTCTGTTTGCAGCCTGGCACTCAATCCACTAAGCCACACCAGTCAGGGCGCACTTTGGGTGATTTTTATGATGGGGAAGAGGAGGATGTAGACTTAAGGAAGGAGCTGGAAGATTCAGGAGAGAACGAAATGATGGGCAAGGTCCTGATGCGGCGGGGTGGGGGGGAGGGGTGTGGCTGTGAACTAGACATGTTTTTCCTGGGGACCCTTGAGAAGGAGACAGCAGCAACACTTAGTGGTTGGCCTTTCCGGTGGCTTTACTCGTACCTTCTGGAGAAGTGAGAAGTGTGGGTGAGGCTCCGTGAGTGAGAAAAGCCTAAGAGAACAAGCAGGTCTGAAAATGTGTGGCGGAGGACGGGGTGGGGAGTGGACTGGAGGTGACGTGAAGGCTGCCCAGGCTGCAGGGAGAGGGCCCTGGTCAGTGTTCCTGGCTGTGTCCTCTGCGCGCTGACAACCTCACCTCCATGACAACTATCCTGAGGGCAGCAATACTTCTGCACAGTCTGAAACCGGGCCATAACTGCCACACCTTCAGCTCAAGAAAGTCTTGTAGCTGCTGGCCCCTGGAACCAAGACAGCAGCAGGGGGAAGGGCAGGCAGGCAGCTTCCTGGTGGGGGGAGGGCTGGAAGAGTGACAGATGCTACTGAGTCCTGGAGGAGGTGTTGACACTGGGTTTTCTTCCCAATGGGTGCACAGGAAGAGAAGGGGAAAGCAGCCTGGGGCGAGGGGCTCCAGCCAGAAACAGGGCTGCCCTGAGAGGGGCTGTCTCCTCACCTGGCTGTGTCAGATGCCAGACACCCACCCCAAGCAGCCAATGGGCGAGTTCTGTGTGAGGCCACTCCTGTTTTTCTTACACTGTCCTCTTGGTGTGCTGTGTGTTGGGGACTGCTCTCTCAACTAGGCTGTAAACTAGTTGAGATCAACTAGTGTCGAGATCAAAGCTGACTTTTTTCCTGTTCCCAGCATCTGTCACCGGAGGAATGATTATCTTTCATCCAGTGAATAAATAAGCAAGTAGAAGAACTGCAAAAGACTAGCTTTCGGGCAGAAGCCACATCCCCCGCCACGATGATGAGCGAAGAAATGCAGAGCCCCCACTATCTGCTTTCCTGAGTCTGAGGCCTCTGGACTCCTGGGAAGACACTTAAGATGTGGGCTGTGGCGGCCCTGGCCTTGGGCAGTCCCTGGGAAGTTGTGGCTCCAGGTCTTACCTCTTACTGTCCTTCCCTTAGGGCTTCCTCCACCTTGGGCACCTCCTGTCGCCTTCCCCGGAATTCTTCATCTGAAAAGCAGAGGGAAGCTGCCTCATCCTCCACCCAGCAGGTGCTAGCTCCGGCACGTCCCCAGGCTGAGCAAGAGCGCACCGCCTGTTTTCTGGGGCACAAGCTAAGTCCTGGGGGAAGTGTGTGGGTCTGGTGAGAAGGCGGCAGGGCACAAAGCGGATTTGGATGCCTGTCTGCTCGCCTGGCTCCTTCACTGAGCTCCAAGGCCTTGGACAAGATCGTCCCTCAGTTTCCTCATCTATAAAGTGGGACAGGGAAGTTGGACTATCCAGATGACCTCTGAGGCCCTTCATGCCCTTGTTTCTGAATGTCTCCTGACCACCGACGGTCCCTCTCTCTGAAGTATAGGGATTAGGGCTTGGCTGTGGGCCTGGTAGGGTCTGAGGCAGCGTCTTCTGTCCATGCAGCCTTTGGGAGGGGCTGTTTGAAGGCTGAAAGGCCTCTGGGCCCAGAGACTGAGCCTGCCCAGAGCTTGGTTCTCAAGTCGAAGCCTGTCTGTCCCTCACACCCCAGAGAATATTCCCTAGCAACAGCACTTGGCGCTTTGTGCTCCAGGCAGAGGTCTGAGTGGAGGCGTGGCTGGGGCTCCCATTCAGGGGTGAAAGGAAGGAAGAGGAAATGCAGTCCAAGTGGGAGAAGCCATTTCTTCGGGGCACCTGCCCACCAGTCCTTGATATGTCACCCAGGTTGGGTCTTGGGCTACTGATCACAGGCAGCTGAGAAATCAAGCTTCCACCGCCCCGCCCCCCTGCCTTACCGTAGGTGTGGCCCTCCACGTCGTCCAGGAGATTGGCTGTTGATGCAGCAGCCCCCAGCCTGCCCGGCCATTCAGGAAAACAGTCCCAGGGATGGGCGGGCACTGCCACAGTACTCCAGCTCTCTGCCCTGAGTCCCTCACCACTCACTCCCAGCTCAGGAGGCTTCCACCGCACCAGCCTTATCCCCCAACCTCCCCAGTGTCTCCCCAACGCTCCTTGGAGTCAGTTGAGCAGCCAAACCCTGAGTTTCACCCAGCTCCCATCCTGGGAATCGAGAAGCGACTTTCTCCCTGTTCCCTTCTGGCTGCTCAGCTTCTCGTATCCTGGGTCTTGTTTGACAAGCATGGATAGGAGCCTGGGTAAAATGTGGAAAACCTTATCTTTACTTGAGGAATTGAAAGTGAGAAGGCAGGGCCGACATGCTTGAAATGAGGCGCGGAAAGCCGAGGGTCACTCAGCTGGAGAAGTCAGGAAAGGGCTGCCGATCTCAGGGGAAGAAACAAGTTCTCTCCCAAGATGGAGTTTGCTCCAGACAAAAGGTAAAAAAGCTGTAGGGCAACTCCTGAGCCTCCAGAAGGAAGGTGGGGGATGGGAGGGGCTGGCCCTCTCCCCAAGCCTGGTCGTGGTAGCTGAGATTGGCACAGAGAGACAGGGCAGCAGGCTGGCAGCAGGCTCACAGAGAGGGTGGGGCCGTGCGCAGCCTCGGGAGCCCATCCCAGGGTCTCGGTGCCCTTAGGACCCACCCGCCCCACCCAGTGCCAGGCCAGAAAGGATATGACTGATGCTTCAACAAGTGTTTCCTCTTTGACTTCCTCATCTTGGTCTTCTCCGAGAAGGCCCTGGCCAGTTCAAACAGCTTCCTCTGAGTGGCTGGGTGCAGAGAGACCTGTGAGCCAGCAGCCAGATTACCAAGTAACTGCCCTCCAGGGCTGGGGGCAGATGGGCAGGGTGGCCCAGGAGCCCAGGGAGCTGGGGAAGTGATGCCCCAGGGGCGTGAGGCTGCCATCCTGGGATGGCCTGCAGGGGCAGCAGAGGCTACCGGGAGCTGGACCAGGGACAGCTGGCAGCCAGAGATCTAGTATTCCTCCTCAGCTTGACAAACAGCAATGTATCTTGGCTTTCTCTCCCGCTGCCTACCCCCGCCCCTCGCCACCTCCAGAGTTGGTCTGGGATTTCCGTAACTAATCCCAGATTTTCCCTGAAATGGAGCCTGAAAGGATGGCAGCCTCATTCACACATGGTTGTGTGTCTGTGGGGCGGGGAGGGGAGGAGAGGGGCAGGAGGAGGCGAGTACTGGCTGGCAGGGCTTTGTGGGAAGAGGTCACAGATCCCGAAGGCCTCCCACCTGCAAAAAGTGGGTTTAGCAAAGACCTCTCCCAGCTCGGGCCCAGCTAAGACCCCTCAAGCCACAGGGAATGTGAACACTAAAACTTTCTGGGGGAGGGGGGAATGCAGCACATTATTTTTCTGCAGACAGCTGGCTCAAGAGGATTTAAAACTTAATTTGTATCCAGACTCAGCGGCAAAGGGAAATGAGGCAAGAAGGCTGAGGGAGCCAGCCTGCGATTAAAATGTCACTTCGGTTCACTAAGAGTCAGCTGCATTAAAAATTCTGGGTGGCTCCCTCCCTCCCATGAGGTCACAGGGCCTGTCTGAGAAGATCTGGGAGGGGGACATGGGCTGGACTCACATTTGCCCATGTGTTTCAACTTGTCCCTGAATAAGGCATCTTCAGACACAGCAGGGTTGGCATCACTGGTTCCTGGAAGGGGAAGACACTTCTGAGGGCCAGCTGGAGAGGGACAGTGGCTGCCCAAGGCCCCAGGGATTCGGGTCAGGGCTTCCCCGAAGGACAGGGGTTCAGCCTGACTCTGCTATTTGAGGAAGGAAGCAAAGAGCAGGATGGACACTTGGGCTTTGAGGAGCACCTCTTTCCCCACCCGAGCGTTGCTTTCCTCCTCTGTAAGAAGAGGGACAGTGCCATGGTCGTCTGTGTGTGCAGAGAAACGGCTCCCTCGGACTCCCAACCGCCTGCCTCTCGGACCAACCCCATGTCCCTGAAGTCATGCTGGCAGCCTGAAATCAGCCATGGTAGGAGTTTTTTACACCGTGCAGGTCACCACACACTACCCACTCGGTCTTCCCCTGCACCCCGACCAGTGATTAAACATTCACCAGCACGTGGCTGGCCTGCCCGCACCCCACAGGGTGTGAGAGCTAATGCGGTAACGGAAGGAAGGTACCCCCATGTTCACCCATGGGGGTTCCCGTCTCCTTCCCTCCAGGGTCAGCCCATTCCATCACCCCCGCCCCCAGACATGGAGTCTCCGACTGGGGAGATAATGATGAGTGGAAATGAGAATGGGACTAGTCCCAAATGTCAGAGCCCAGTTGGCCAACCAGAGTCCCTCCCTCTCTCCGCACCCACTTGGGTCTCTTACTGCCCTGTTAAAGCCCCTGCCCTCTACCCTGCAACTCAGCTAATCCAAGTCACCTTGTTTGCTAAGCCCCCCGTGAGCCATTCTGATCCATCTCAGCAGCCCTGGTGTCTATAGTTAATTCAGGATCAAGGACAGAGGCGGCTGTTAAAACCCTCGGATGCACATCTGGTGGGGCCTGAGCTCCCAGCCTGTTGCTTATGAATCGGTTCCACAGGATTTTCTCCTTGGAGCCAGGATCAGCTGAGCTCCCCGTCCCTCGGCTCCCTGCCCCCACCCCACTGCACCATGTAAGGTCTGTGGATTCTGTCTCTGAATAGGGCAGCCTGCGTGTGAGTGCAGGGCTCTGGCTGACGAGGGTTCACCATGCACATATATAGGCAAAGTCCAGGTGCTGAGTGTGGAACAGGGTTCTCTGGGCCTCTTTGCCCCAGGTTCCCATCTTGACCTTCATCTGAGCATCCCAACAGGCTGCTGTCCATCCCTGGCCCTCCTTCCTCCAGCCGCTTAGGGCTCCTGGGGGGAGCTGGCCCTCTCAAGGCAATTCTTGCTTCTCGCCACCTTATGTTATACATGAAGCCCAAAATTCTCTCCCCCCGGTATGAGAGCAGGGCCTGGCCCACAGCAGATCATCCCCATCTACGGAAGGAATGAATGAGTGACCCCTTCCCAGACTGATCCTACCTGTCGCCTCCCAATGCATTTGCTATAATCAGCAGCGTGTCCTCAGCTTTGCTGGTTTGCTCTACCCATTTCTTGGATGTATCTCCGTAAGCTCCCCTCCCCCAGGGCAAAGACCAAGGCTTGCAAGTCTCTGAGTCCTTCTTGCCCCTCCTCCCCACCTGGGACATTATGCGGTGTGGCACGTCCCATTCTTGCCCATGTTCCAGATACCTCTGAGGGGTTCAGCCAGCCTGCTCACCAATCCCAGCGGTGGGCTCCAGCAGCCCCTGGTCTGTGAGAACTCAGACTGCTAAGTGGAGGGGACATCTCACTCCACAGTGAGTGTGGTAGGGGACAGAACACTCTCCACCAGCCCACTTCCTCCCCACAACTCCAAATAAGCAAAGCGCAGCTGGGGTGTGAGTCCCTGTGTCCACCACTGCCTCTCTCCCAGGAAGGCAAGATTACCTGGGGCAGAAGAGGGAAAACCAAAGTCATTCCCCACAGCCACGCTGCTGGACTTAGATTTCTGGGACTCATATTTCAGTCGATCTGGAAAAGGACCACATTCCAATCAGGGAAGTTAGCACCTGGATGGAGATCTAGGCGGTGGTTGGAGGCCAAACCCCCAGACTCACTCACAAGCACACACAAAATATGGGCACACACAACGTCTGCCGGCTGTTGAAGACCCGGCAGTATCCTAGAAACTGCTGCCCTACTGAGCGCTGGGGCGGCAGAACCTCAGAATCAGGAGGACCCTGAGAGATCGTGCAGTCCAACCCCTTCAGTTAAAAGGAAATGCTCATAGTTCCCCAGCTCTGTTGCTACAGAGCTGGGGCTGGCCTTGGGTCTCTGTCTCAGCCTACCCTTCTCCCCACACCCCTTGTTCCTCCCCTATGACATGCTGTCAGTCACACACACTCTGCCACTGCGACCCCCACAGGACAGACCTCTCACACCCCTCTCTCTGCACTCCCTCCCAAACACACTCTCACCCTGAAGGGGAAAGGCAGCCAGGCTGGAGAGCAAGGTCCCTGAGCCAAAGATAACACAAATACCCCCAAAACTTGAGAACCCCTGCTCTAACATCATCCCTTGAGGAGGCTCCCACTCTGGCACCCATGGACTGGTCACTCTGTTCCCAGAGCTCCAGACACATCATGCCAAGGCCAGTGCCTGGCACGTGCGTGGGCAGGAGAAGAGGGCCTAAGAGGGCACGCCTCTCCTCTGCTGACTATGGAGGAGGGAAATGGGGTAGCTTGTGACAGCTCCCCATTTGGCAAGGATTCTGGGGCTCCCACAAGGGTCATATGGTGGGGGCCACGTCTCAGCCTTTCAGAGGCCACCCTTGGCCTCCAGCTCCCTGCCTCTCCCGAGCCCCAACGCTGCCGTCCACATCAGCCACAGAGAAGCGGCCGCAGTCCCCCCACCCGGGACGTCACCTCTCTCCAGCGCCAGGAGGAAGTCCCTGTTGCGCTGCAGCTCCTTCATGAATTCCTCGTTCTGCAGGAAGAGCGCAATCCTCTCGTCCTCCAGGTACTGCTTCCAGAGGCTCTCCTGGTCGCGCGTCCCAGGCCCAGCCGTAGGGGGCAGGCCTCCGTCTCTGCTCATGGGCTTGGAGCCCGCGGGGTTGCCCTGAGGAGGGGAGCGAGCATGCTGAATGCCTACTCACAAGGGCGCATGTTGCACAGACATCCATGCACATCTGGGTGTACACACGTGTCCTTTCCCAGGATCTTCCAGCTGCATCCTGGGGCCTGTGCGTCCTTTCAGGGTCTAGTCACAGGCCCGACTCCACTGCGAGGGCCAGAGTCCTCTCTGCCCAGGAAGCAGCAAGGGCCGAAAAAGGACTTTGCCTCCCCCTTGGACCACCCCATCTCTATCTACAACCTGAACAGTCCCGGAAAGTGATCTGCAAACTACTCAGTAGCCTATGCGTGATTCCCAGACTCTCCCTGCACCTGCTGTGTCGGGGTGACACCCACTCTACCAGAGCCCCTTGGGGCATGCCAACCTCTAGGGAGAGGCGGCCTCTGGCCCTTCCCCAAGAGAGGGAAGGCAGGTGCTCTGGTTGGCTGTCCCCATGCCCACCTCCCTCACGCCTGGAGTGGCGGCTGTAGCCAGAGTCTGCTCGGGGCTGTCACGTTCCCTGGGTGGAACAGGAAACCTCCAGGCCCAGACAGGAAATGCGGCTTTCATTCTTTCTCTGTAAACCCGGGGCAACAGAAATAGCTCAGCCAGGGCTCAAACATCAGAAAGTGAAACTGGCTGGCCCGACCGTGTGGGCGAGCAGAGATGCCACGTAGGCTGTTGGGGGCACCCCCTGTACCTGTACGCTGTCCAGCTGCTGGGGCAGGATGCGGAGAAAGTCATCCGGGAGGTTGCCCAGCAGTGGCGGGTTCCAGTTCCGATAGTGCCTCTGGCTGGAGAGGGGCGCGGAGCCCAGCACATCGATGCTGGAGGGCGAGAGGTGACAATGAGGAAGGAAGAGTCAGGCCCAGACACGGGTGTCCTGGCCCATCATACCAGGACCCTGCACAAAATGGCACACCTGCTCCCCATGGCCTCTGCGGCTTCCTTCGCAAAGGCCCAGCACTCTAGCTCCTCTTCTTAACCAGGTCTTGGCTGACCCCTGACCTCTGGCCCAGGCCTGGGTTCCTGCTGCTCCGAAGGTTCACTGCTCTCCAACCACAGTGCCTTCAAGGTCTCAGCCTGTACAGCTCTCTGTTCCCGGCATGTGTGCTGGCCATTGTGGGTTTAGACGGAGGTGTTTGTGAACATCCTCCAAAGACAGCAGGGATCCTGGCCTTTTATGTTTCTACCACTAGCACCTGGCACAGTGCGGGTTGATGGCTGCTGAGCAACAAGTGTGCTCCAAATGAACAGACAAGGTAAGCCGCCAAGAGCCCAGCCACCTGAATGTTGGTACGCAGGAGTGGGGGGACATGGGGACCCCAGGGTCCCTAGGGAATAGAGCAAATCCCGGCTCCAGTTCTGGCACTGCCACAAGCCAGCAGCGTGGTGGAGGGTGAGACCTGCTCCCCTCTGGGACTCACTTTCCTCCTCCAGAAACTGCCGCCTCCCTGCCAGAGTCAGCGGGAACACCTCACCAGACTGTCTGGAATGATGTTCTGAAAAGGCATATTGAGACGAGAGAGCAGAAGGGTTCTTGTTCCGGACCGCTCGGGGGCGCTCTTCATGAGCAAGGGCCTGGCAGGGCGTCTGTGCCACAGCAGAGGCCAGCGTCCAGGTGGGAAGGAGAGGAAGAAAGGCAGTAGCCTGTGCCCTCCCTGATCCCCAGGCTCCCGCCCCGCCACCCTGGGCCCAAGGGCGGTCTGAGGCCCCGCCAGGCGCTCCCCACAGCTCCTCGGTGGCCAGCAGCGTGGCAACCGCAGGACACGTGTTCTGCTGGATCAGGGAAGTGACACACACAGAAGGCAGCGCGGGCTGGGGGCGGAGGGGGCTACTCTGGCTCTGGGGCCTGGCTTTGATTTGGTCTCCAGCTCCAGGAATCCCGCGGCCCCCTCCCTGGAGGGGAGCTTTTCCGACTGGGCTGCCGCTGCCTGTGGAAATCACTTCCTTTCCTTTTCTATTTTGGGCGGATGGCGGGGCGGGGGACTGAGGGAGGGGCGGAGGCGGCAGCAGACGGGATAACAAGCTGCTAAGTGCGGGGTGGGAGCAGCACAGGCAGACTGGAGCCAAGGGGGAACCCCAGCACGCCTCATCCACCCGCTTGCTGCACAGATGCGGGGATGGTCTGCAGAAGAGTCTGCTTCACAACCCTGGACCGATTCCTAGGCAGCTTCCTCTCTACATCCCTCTGCCGCCTTCTGTTACTGTTGGAAGCTTCAATTTTCCCAAGGGCCTGAGAGGCAGGGGAGGATGTCTCATCACTCAAGGACCTGAAGACCACTTCTGATCCTTCCTAGCACAGAGGATTCTTCTTCAGGCTTACCACCTTTCCTTGGGCTTCACTGTCTTTAGCTGGGACATAGGTGCACATCCCAACTCGGCCACACCTAGAGTCACCCAGGGAAGCTGCAGAGGGGGAGCCCTGGGGTCACATTTGGGCTCCTCTAGACATTTTACCGAGAACCCAAGATTGGAGGGGGATGAGGAGCAGTAGCCCTGTCCTCAGCTAAGTTTCCTTGCTGCTGGGCCCCAGGTCCTAGAGAAGGGCAGACCCAGCCCCCAACTGGGCCCCTTGCCCTGGCACCAGTGGAGATGAGGTCAGCCTTAGCTGTGAGAGACAGGGGGGCCCCCGGAGCCCAGGCAGCCCAGGCAACTCCATTGTGGTCAGAAAGGAATGTCAGAAATGAGCCGAGAGGCAAATAAAAACCTTCCAAGGCTGTCATTTCAAGGGGAAAACAGCAGGTGGCCTGTGCGGAGGGGTGGCTCCGGGTTTCAGAGCCTGTCTTTTATACACAAGATAGAGGAAGGACAGGCTGGGGGAGGGGAAGGAGAGAGAAGGCTGGGGAGGCTCCCCTGGCCCTGAGCCTACCCTTGGACCCCAAAATTAGAACTGCACTCGCAGTCAGACCTCCGGATTTCCCCATGGAACAGCAGACACCAGAAGGACTCAGAGTCAAATCTTCCGAGCAGGGTTTTTGATGAGGCTTTGACACTGAGGCCCAGATGGGTCAGCACCCCTGGCCCCAACCCCAGGGCACCCAGATCATTCAGGTAGAGCTGGCCCGTGGTCCTGGCATTCCAGGCACATCCCTGGCCTCCCCTGACCTCCCTGCCCCAGCAGGACAAGCTCCCAAGCCTGGCCCCACCGTCTCACAGTGACTCAGTGACCATAGGTGACAGACACATGTGGGGGCCATTCCTTCCCCAACCTCCTACCCAAGTCTGACCTCCACCAGCAGCTAGAGGGAGAGTCTAACACACTCACCTGAGCACAGCAACCTCAGCTTAAACCCGCTGGCCGCAGGACAAGGCACAGCTCCTCAGAGGACCCATCAGCTCCCCAAGACTTGCTGCCTCTCAAGCTTCAACCAGCCATCCCATACTTCCTCGAGTTCCCCAGAAGGTTCCCTACTTCCTGCCTCCAGGCCTCTGCACGTGCTGTTTCCTTTGCCTGGAATGCCCTCCTCTCCTCTGCTTAGCTAGGTCACAGCTTGGACATCAGCTCCTCTAGGCAAACTTTGCTGCACCCCTGCCCCCGGGGCTATTCCTCTCCCTTACTCTGGTCTGCGTGTGGAGGCGGGGGGAGGTGGGGGGGAGAGCAGAGGGGAGGGAGTCAAGACAGTGCTGTATTCTTTGCTGCATCACACACCTGGTTCAGCACCTACATTCCACAGGTGACTCAATAATTGCTGGAAATGGCCCCGGCCGGTGTGGCTCAGTGGACTGAGCACCAGCCTGAGAACTAAAGGGTTGCCAGTTCGATTCCCAGTCAGGACACATATCTGGGTTGTGGGCCAGGTCCCCAGTAGAGGGTGCATGAGAGGCAACCACACATTGATGTTTCTCTCCCTCTCTTTCTCCCTCCCTTCCCCTCTCTCTAAAGAGAAATAAATAATCTTTAAAAACATAAAAATGAATGTCCTGGATGGAGAGACTGGAAATGGCCCAGGCATGGGTCTGGGCCCAGCAGGGCCATCCTGGCGCAAAGGGGCACAGGCTCAGAGGCTGGCCCTGCCTTTTCTGAACACTGGCCTCTGAAGGAAGCCTCGTCACTGGTCTCGGCGTCCATGCCAAGACGGGATTACCATTCCCATTTCACAGACAAGGCACACAAAGCTCTTACCCGTTAAGCAGTGAGCCAAAGGCCACACAGCAAAGGCACCTGAAGAATCAGAAGCCAGGCAGCTGAAGGAAGTGGGCAGAGAGAGCATTCTGCTCCCGGCTGGTGCCATAGCTCAAGTTCTAGTCCCTGTATCCACGCCCAGCCCAGTAAAGCCTCGATTTCTGGGTCAGAGACTTGTCCAAAGTCACAGGGTTGGAATGAGAACTCCTGAGTCTTGGTCTAGTGCTCAGGTCCACTTGCCCCCAACAGGGGCTCCCATCACTGGGCAGCCCTGCCCCTGCCCTGCCCACCGCAGCTGCACACCCAGCCAGCACAGGGGCAGGAGGACACAGCCAGGATACCCACACCAGGTTTACACTGGGACCCCGTCTCTCATGGCCTCAGTTTTCCCTTCTGAAAAACGGGCAGAACCACTATGCCTGACAGAAGCTGAACCATTTGCAAAAATATGTTGGGATAAAATTTTTTTAAAGTAAAAGAGAAATCATGTATCCCCATTCCAGATTGAAAGTCATGCCAAGGTCTCACACAGACCCTTCTGCATACCCTGCCTCCCACCTCAGTACAGCCTCCTCAGACCTCTGTGATGAAGGAGACTAGTTTGCTCCTGTCCATGCCTCAAAACACTGCTCCCCTACCGACTTCACCCCCATCCTCTTCTAGGCCTCTGTCCGCTCCCTGAGCTTCAACCACAAAGAATTTCCTCATTTGGGAGGCAACAGGACACAGCAATAGGCAGCAGTGGTTTTGGAGTTAAAATAACCTGGGTTCAAATCCCAGCTCTGTAATTTTGGGGCAGTTATGAAACCTCTCTCAGGCTCAGTCCCCTCATCTGTAAAATAGGGGTGACAACAGTGCCTACCTCAGAAGTTGCTAGAAAATTTGACTGGTTTCCAGTGCTTCATAAATGGTAGCTGTTTGTCTATGCCTGTATGATGACAGAGTCCTCCACTATCTCTGAAGCTCCCAAGATCCAGTAGAACAAGTCCCCTGCCCCATCCCTTCCCCTACCCCTCACCCCTCCAGGCCTGAGTCATCCTAAGGAACAGCAGCTTATGGACAAAGGAGACACCTGGGCTCCATCCAGCAAACCCTACCGAAAACATGAAAACACGAGGCCCACTTTGAAAACAAGCACTTCAGAGACCCAGGGGAACCCAGCTGGCAGCCCGTTTAGTGTTAAATCTCCAAATTACAGAGTCTCTGACCTGGGAGAAGTCTCCAAGGACCTAGCAGTCTATTCCCCTGCCTCCAGTTATTAAACCCAGGAAAAGAGACTTACTTGCTCCCATTACTTTACTATTCCCCACACATTCTTAGACCAGGCAGGGCAAATACATACCCGTCCCATCAATTCCTGATGACTGTCTGGGAGTGCTGTGCTGAGGAAGACCCTGAGGTTCTGTCTCCACGGAGCAGGACAGAGCACAGTGATCAATCAGTAACGTTTGCCATGGGTTCGGGAGGGGAGGTGTCAGGTCCCAGTCCACATGTTTGTCATTCCTGCTCTGCATCTCCCTTGACTATCGGCTCCCAGACAGCAGAGGCTGAGCTTGACTCGTGTCCCTGTGTGGTGTTCAGCATAGATAGCACCTGGCCTAGAGTAGGGATTTAGTGAATGTTTGCTCTTGAACCTTCTCCTTCAGACACTGACTGAAATGTTCTTGCTACAGTAGAAGCCTGTTCTTCCTGAGGGGTCTAGCCAAGATTCCCTCTGGTTCCCTCTGGTACTCAGCCCCAACCTCTGACCCCTTCCCCACTGCCGGGCGCTCTGGGAGGAGCTGGGTTCTCACCGGGGAGGCGGAGTGGGGGGAGCCAGCGGGTAAGGCCTGTCGAACATGTGCATGTGGTAGGCTGGCGGGGAGTACACAGGCGGGGGCTCTTCATCGGAGCTATCAGGTTCCAAAGTCCTTTCCAAGATCTATAGCAGGGAGGATAAAGAAAGAAATATTAACAACACTTCTTCTTCCTTGAATTTGAATAACATTTCTGCAAACTCTAGTGTGGGTGAGAATGTGTGCAGTCAGGGAACTCTGTTGCCACTGCTGGTGGGAATGTAAATTGTTACAACCAGCACGTTGCAAAAACAGTCTGGCTTTATATACTAAAGCTAAACGCATGGCTACCCCTGACCCTACAATTCCAATACGCTCAACAGACAGGAAAGAGTGTGTCCCGGACACAAGGTTCAGAGCAGCATTATTCACCCCTGTAAGGTTCAAAAGCAAGTCAGACACATCACCGTGAGAGAAGTCAGAGCGGTGTGAATGCGTGAGGGTGGGGAGGCCAGGGAGGGGCACGAGGGGGCTTCCAGGTCCCATTTATGTTTCTTATCTGGGCACTTGAAAACATCGCTGAGCTGCTCACTTATGATTCGTGGGCTCTTCCATACACGTGTTATTGTTGATAACTAACTTCAACATCATTCACAGCCTCTCTCCAAGTGCTTCCACATGGAGTATCTCACCTTAACCTCAAACAACTTAGCAAGGTCAGATATGGATTGCTACCCCATTTTACGGATGAGAAAACTGAGGCCTAGGCTAAGTGACATGGCAAAAGCCACACGGTGTTTTTAGAACTGAATCCCAATGGTCTTGGACATGGTCTCCACAGCAAGGGTCCCTCCTTCAGCCATGATGCCTGCATTCCTGGTGTGGATTCTCAGGGTGGATGGGGCAAGGGGTTGCCCGGAGTGCCTCTCCCTCCCAGACTCCTTATGTCATCCAGGAGCCAGAAAGAGGGACAGGGCGAGGCCAAGGGCTGGACAAAGGCCGGGGTTCCTGCTACATGGACTAACCTGGACCATTCCCGGAAGGTCCCCACTGGAGTCTGGGACAAAAGGCAGCATAGCCAGAAGATCCCAGGTCACACAACCCCAAATGGCCTGTACCTTAGCCTCCTGCTGCCCTCTCCTTTCCTCCCAGCTCTGTTATCATCTCCTTGGAGACTGAAGAACATGGGAAGGGGTCCGAGGCCATCAGTCAACCCCAGAGTCCCCAGGCCGCACATTTTAACCTCAAGTAAATTTGCAGAAGTCACTGCTAAACCGACTCTGCTCTGCCTCGGTAAGCCTGGGCTGGGCCAAGCTGCACCAGCCCATCCCTGCCCTGAGCCCAGCAGTGCCCAGGCACCAGGAGTCTCACGGGGACACCAGGCAGGTAGATGGACAGGTGGTGAGTGAGCACTGAGTGCACACGCACATGCACAGCCAGGCGCTGTGCTGTGCGCACACAGCCAGCCTGACCCAAGGAGGCCCCCGCCCTGGAATGCACTGACGTTCTTTCCTCTGAGGCAGAAAGTATTTAAACAGATGCTTTTGCAGAAAAAGAAGAATGTTACTGCTTTGCAGGCCACTGCTCTGCCTGTCTCGAATTTCCACAAGAAGTAAAACAGAGAGAGAGAGAGACCACCGAGCTCCATTCCTGTCACGGGCGAACGTCTGGCGCCTGGCACAGGACAGCAGCTCGGCAACTACCTGGCACGCCCGGAGCCCATGCTGCTGCTGTCCCCCTGCCCCCATTCCTTGTGCCCAGCCCCTGCTGCTCTGAAGGACAGGGGGCCAGGCAGGGGCCTGGAGGCCAACTTGTGGAGGCTGAGCCTCTCCTCCCTCAGGGGCTGGCCTAGTCTGTCCCCACCGAAGCTGGTCTGCGTGAGATGGGTGAGGCAGGGAGAAACCAGTGGGAATTATTCCCGGAAAGAAGCTGCTTGGGGTTTCCCATGGCTGGCCTGGCAGCTGGCCCCCCGGACAGAGGGAAATCAGGCCTCCACCACTGCACCAGGAGGATCCCCTCATTGCCCAGCCTCTCCTGCGCTTCAGGGTAGCCTCCTGGGGCTGCGAGAACCAGACTTTTATCAGAGAAGCTCCTGGAGGAGAATGAGGGACCACCAAAGAGGCAGGCACTGGGCCAGGCACACTCCGGAAAAGTGGACCCCCAGTCTCCAGGGAGAGTCACCCCAGCCACGTTTCCAGCCTCCCCAGCCTCTCTCCCCACAACCCCGCCAGCCACAATGCGGCTGTTCTTCTGGCTCTAAAAGGTGTTGAAGTTTTTGGCTCTTCGGCCTCCTGGCTTAATTCAGCGTGGGTGATGGATGCCTATCAGGTGCTCTGAGGGTCAGGGTCTGGCCATTTATCTGACAGAAGATGTTTCTCTGTGGCAAGGGTACCCCTCGGGCCAGCCCACCATCCATCACCCCCCAGAGAGGGGGCTTTTTCCAGTCAGCAGTTATTGTCATTCCAGCTGCTGCTCATAAATTTTCCGAAGCACTTTCCGCTGGCTCAGGAACTGCCCGCCGATGGGCCCAGGCAGGGCTCCAAATGTGGGGGGTTGGGGAAACAGCCCAGGAGGGGTGCTGAGAAGGGACTCAATCTGGAAAGCAAGGTTCTTAGGAAAACAGAAGCACACACAGTACAGGCCTGTCCAGGGGATGCTGAAGCCTCGCAGAGGCTCAGTGGGCTGTGGGTGCGGTGGACATGGGAGGAAATAGCATCTTCCCTGCCAGACTGTCAGAACAAATGAAACTGCAGAAGGGTCAGAGCGTGCAGAGAACCTTCCTTCCAGCTCACACTCAAAGGGTGTATCTGCAGACACACACTCACCTCTTTTTCACAAAGAAAACCTTGGTTTTCCAACACTCCCTCCACTTGCTAATCCAGGCAGGTCAAAGGAATGGTCTCCAGGGGAAAGAGACTGAAGAAAACTGTGCAAAGACAGTAGCAACATTCCTCCCTCTAACAATATTCCCTGAGTGCCTGCTATGTGCCAGGACCGTCCCAGGTGCTGCAGGTGACATGGGGATGAGCCAGATGTCATCGCCACAGAGCTCCTCTCCTACCCGGAGACAGAAATCCCAGGCGGCACTCACGAAGGGTGTAGAGCAAGTGGGCCCTTCCCTGCAGTGTCACTCTGACTGATGGGCAGTAGCTGCCCGCAGGGCTGTGCCGAGTAGGACCCTGAGGCCATATCTGGGTCTAGGTTTTCTCATTGTAAACGAGGGTGATAATAATGCCACCTCACAAAGTTGGGAAAGACTAGGAGAGACGACACATCTAAAGCAGAAGGGTGGTGCCTGGCACAGGCTGGGACTCGGTGAAGAGCAGGGTTAAATCCCACCCACTGCGTTCTTCCGTCCATGGCTGCTTGTCCCACGTGCCCCTGCAGACAGTGACCTTCTCACTGAAAGACCATGTGCCCATCTGCACCCAGCACTGTGGGTCCTGTAGAGACTGGGGGCCAAACATATACTGAGCTCTTGGATGGGGCCAGGGAGGATTGGCCACACCCAGCAGGGGGGCCCTGATGCAGTGGGGTGGTCGCATCTCCCCCATCCTCCTCCCTGGAGCGAGGAGAGAAGGCCTTGGGCATCACTCACTACCACCTCCATTACGCCTCAGTCAGAGGAAGTCTGATGTCACTCCTCTTTCGTGGCTCCCTGTGCTCTCGGGACGCAGCCCCACTCTCCTCGTCAACCTCCTGGTCTCTGCTCATTCTGGGATCCTGACAGATGGTCCTGCTCTCAGTTCCCTGGCAACTCATGCTCCATTTCGCCTCTGAGCTTTTGCACAAGCTGTTCCCTCTGCCTGCACACCTTTGCCCTCACTCTTCTTTGGGTCTCAGCTCAGCCATTCCCACCTGTGGGAAGCCACGCCCTCCTCTCCCGCTTCCCTTTCTCCGGACAGAGCGCTTACCACTCCAGGTGGTCATTGCCTGACTCTGGTCCCTATTCTCTGCTGCACCGAGAACTCGGTGAGAGCAGAAACTTTCTCTGACTTGACCAATGTGGATACCCAGAGCTTCAAGAGTACCATTTCTTGAAAAATACAGACCAGAGGGCTCCAGCCTGGACTGACATTCACTGGGCTGGATGGGTCCAGGTGTCCGAATTTTTACCCAGCTCCTCGATTCTGAGCACCCATGCCCAAGGTCTAGTACCACACCTGTCATACCACTGAGTAGGCACTCAGTGCTTGTTGAATGACTGCATGTTTTCTGCCCTTAAAACAAGGCCACTGACTGACTTGGGTGCCATTTCCCTACGAGAAATTAGGCTCCTTGCCAGTTAGAACACAGGCAGGGGTATAACCCAAATCCTCTAAGGTTCAAACAGTGCTGGAGCTCCCCTGCATTACCAGGGCCACGTCCCTACCTCTGGGGGGATGCTGTCCTCCGAGTCGGAGCTGTCTTCATAGACGCTGCCACCACCCCCCTCCAGGTTCATCTGCAGCAGCTGGTCGATGGTGGCGTCCACAGCCCCGCTGTTGGCGCGCAGCACGCACTCGATGATATCATAATCCATGTTGGGGAACATGGTCTTGAAGTCGTCCATGGCCTGGTTGAACTCGAGGCGGCGCACCTGCCGCGCAGGCCGGCTGTTGTTGAGCTCCTGCGAGGAGGCCGTCGCACTGCCCCCGGCCCCGCGCGCCCCGGCGGAGCCGCCCCCGCCACCGCCACCACCTCCGCCACTACTGCTCCGGCGGAACAGGCTGGTCATTTTGCCGAGCCGCTGAGCGAAGGTGCTGCCCTCCTGGGCCAAGTCCCTTCCTCCCGGGCCCTGCGCCGTCGCGCGTGTGCTTGGCGGGGAAACTACTCCCGCGCCTTCCCTGGCCCCTGAGCAGCCAGGTGGGGACCCAACGGGCAGGGTCCCTGCGTCAGGAAACTAGGGCACGGGGCCACCAGCGGCCCTCAGGCAGCGACATCCGGACCGGACCGTGGGGGGACGGGACGGCTGGTCATCCACACCCCCGGGGCATCCTGGGGCGGGCTCCAAAGATGGTCGCACCTGAAACGGAGGAGCAGAGTCAAGAGCAGAATGCAACAAACTGTAGCTCAGGGTGATGGCCAAGGGGATTAGGGAGACCCCTGCCACACCCATGGGAGACTGCTTCCTTCTGCTTTCTCCAGCCGCAGTAATGACAAACCCAGTTGTTCAGTAACACAGGAGGGCTATGCCAGTTGGCAAAGAAGGGCTTACTCTGTGCTGCGCCCCATCCTCAGTGCTCTGTGTCGGCTAACTCAAGCCACCACACTGAGGCAGGTGTTAGTGTCCCCATTTTTGAGATGGGAAAACTGAGGCATGGACACTAAGAAAGTGGAGGAGCTAGGATTTGAACCCAGGACTATGGCCTCTCAGCCCCTGGTCCCAACCACTACACACACTGCCAGAGACCCTTGAGGATCTGACGGGGGCAAGAGGGGCTCTGTACAGGTGATGTCCCACCTCCCCCCTTCTCTACCCTCACCCAGCCCTGCTTTCCTTGTCTTCCCACATCAGGGCCCCACTGTCATGGGCCCACATCACAGCGTCCAATCTGTGCAGACAGAGCTCCTCTAAACCTGTGACAGAGAACTATCCAGCCCACTCAGATCCTGGCACGTAAATCACCGCGCAGGTCCCGTTTCTGCCAGTGCAGTCCGTCGAGAGTTGAATGTGCCTAAAATCATCAAGCTCTGACTTTCTCACACTTATCCCATGTTTTTACAGTAATTTTGCTAATTAGAGAAATGTGGCAGCTTTATTTTAAGGGACTGTTCTATCAAAGGATATTCTTAAGTTTGATGAAACAGGTGTAAACCTGTTCTCCCTTTTTTAGGACTCGGGTCATACTCTGAACAGCTGATACAGAATGTCTGTGTGAGCGAATCAGTGTGACACTCTCCCTTATCACCGTCTCAAGAGTCAGTGATGCCAGGAAGACGAGACCAGAGGGCTGAGGAGGGTTCCGTGTCCCTCCCTCACCCCAGGGTCAGAACAACCGTCACTACCACTGATGTTCTTTGTCCCGACAGGTCAGTCACCTCACAGGTGAGATAGGACTTCATGCCTCCCAGAGCCACCATGCTGAGATTCTAACCTCCGCCTCTTTGGAAGGACATGGGAATTGTCCAGGGCTCATGTTCCGGGGCTTGCTGGGTGGGTGTCTGCCTAGTTCCAGGAAGGTGGGCTGGATTCAAGAATGGAAAACTAGAAGCACAGAGGCCCTACACAGCTCCCCGTCCCCGGATTATAGTTCTGTGACACCAGAACTATAATCCCCTCCCACTTCTAGAGAAGACCAGTTAACATCATGGTTTTTTTTATATGATACCTTTTCTATGCATATACTGCCACATGTATAAATTTACTGAAATGTGATCAAAACATAAATTCTACTTTGCAACTTGTATTTTCCACTTAATAATTTATTACAGTCATCTGCCCATGTCAGAGCATGTCAATCTACTTCATCACTTTTAATGCCTGAGTAGCATTCTGTCGACTGGGTGAGGGATGATTTATGTATTATTCAACCTCCTCCTCCCCATCACTTCCCAGATGAGCAAGTCGCTGCCCAGAGACACCCAGCCATTTCCCAAGGAGACACAGAGGGAGGACCTCCAATGATCAGTCCCAGAGTTCTGTTATGAGAATGAACACAGGAAGATGGCCAAGGATGACCTGGCCTCCCGCCGCTGGCTTTAGACACCACGCGGCCCCACCCCCACACCTCACTCCACACCCAGCACACGGAACGTTGGAGGATGCGCTCTGACTGCCGAAAGAATGCCCTCCACGACGGGCTCCACCCTGGTGGCCGCCTCTGTACTGGGCTCTGAAGCCTTCCCTGGGGTCTCTAACAAGGATGTCAGGGCCAGGAGGCCCCAGAAACCAGTGCCCTGGGCTGCCACCTGCTGTCCTGGCATCATCACACACGGAGGTCAGTGCTGAGTGCTAACGCCCTCTGGCACCACCATCTCCCTGAGTAATTCAGTAAGAGACATGGAGAAACATGGCTCTCGTTTTGCAAAGGGCAAAATTCCTTAGAGCAAAGGTGTCAAACTCATTTTCATGGGGGGCCATATCAGCCTTGTGGTTGCCTTCAAAGGGCCAAATGTAATTTCAACACCTTACCATTTAAGGAGTAGTTACTTATATAGACCTAAAATTATTTCAGCCCTTTGAAGGCAACCACAAGGCTGATATGGCCCTCTGTGAAAATGAGTTTGACACCCCTGCCTTACAGAAAGAAGCCAGGACCTCACCCACCCCTGGTGGAGTGAAAAGGGAAATGTTGGGGCCCCCATTTTCCCCATTAAGAGTCCGCTGGACCCGTCCTCCTGGGCCTGCTGAGTGTCAGGCAGCCCCGGGGAGACATTCTTGCAGGCCCGCCACTGGCAGTCAGCGCACGGGTTCAGACCCAGGCTGCAATTCCCGCTGTGACCCCTTGCACACGTCTCCTCTCCTCTCTGTGCCCAATGCCCTCACCCATATGTACGGGGCTTCAAGGGGAGTTGAACAAGATAATCCTCAGCCCCGCGCCTGGAACATGATTAGCTCTGTGATCGCTGTTGCCGCTGCCTCAGAAGGCTCTCGAAGAGCCAGGGGCAGGCGGTGCACTGGCCACACTGCCACCCAAAGTAGAAGAGGTGGGGCATTTTAAGGGCTCCTCCCTCACCGTCAGGCTGTCAACCGCTGGAATTCCCACCAGAAGGAGCTGCCGGTCCTCGGAGCCCCCGGGGAGCCTAGCTGGCATGGACAGCTGCAGACACGACAGGTCAAGACGCCTCACCCATTTACCGCAGGTGCACAGCCTTGCAAAGGTATTTGGTGTGTGCCATGACAGGTAAACGGCTGACAACTCTAAGCCAGCCCCACCCCCTGCTCCACAGTACAGATGAAGAGAAGAGATGCAAGACTGGGAGGGAGTTGCCCAAGGACACAGAGCCAGTTGTGGCAAAGCCCAGACTTTTCCATCAAAGGGTGGTTCTGTGCGTGAGGAGAAAGTGGCTCAGACACAGTAATGGGAAATGCAAGGGGAAAGGATTTGATGTGCAGAAATGCCATTTCCAAAGGGCTCTGCAAGGCCTCCCGAGACTCCTAGCCAGGCTGCCTAAAATTAGCACCAGGTGGGGCTGGAAGGCCCCCCCGCTTCTCAGAGGGCCATCCCCTGCCTCTCTCAAGAAACTCAAGTGCAATCTGAGGCCAGGGCTGAGGTGTGGTATTGTGACTGGGACAGAGAGAGGACTGTACTCAGTCAGGGTCAGGGTCATCTCTGTCCAGGCTGCCCTTTGCAACCAGCACTGCTCAAATGAAAAGCCATTTAAACACAGGAAAAATTTAAGGCAGGAGATTTAGGCTGATGAGCTGTGCCAGACGCTTTCACATTTAATCTTTTTTACAACTCCAGAGATAGACCTCTCCATTTCATCGCTGTGGGACCCAGTTCAGAGAAGTTAGGTAACTGGGGCAAAGTCACACAGCTGGTGCATAGAGAGGCCAGAGTTAGGAACCTACTACTGAAAGTGCCTAGTCAGGCTTGCAGGGCTAAGAGCCAAGGAGCCTCAGAAAGGCAGCCATGTGTGCCCCAGGCTCAAGGGCCGGGTCCCAGCCTGGCTGACATTCTAGCAGAGGAAATGTGACCCAGACAGCACTGAGGAAGGGAGGGGCAATGGGTGTCTCTTGGCTGTGCCCCAAAGCTGGCTCTGTGACCCTGGGGAAACCACTTCACCTCTCTGAACCTCAGGTGCTGGGCACTGGCAGGGAAGCAGATAACCCTACCTGGCTCCCGAAAAAGGAAGTGAACTGAAACCACTGAGCCCATTAGACATCTTGAAGGCTGACTCAGAGGTTCTCCTGAACTCACAGCTGTCGGTGACTAGGGGGCTGGAAAGCAGAAATCCCACACCTGTCCTCCCCCAGGCCCCAGGGAGCCAGGCCTTTTACTTCCCAGCAAAGGAATCCAGGCCTGGCAGGTCGTGGCAAATGGCCAAGCTTCACTCCAAGCCTGAGTGGGCAGCCAAGGCCTGAGTCACTCCCTCCTGGCCAGGAGCGGAGGGCAAGCTGCCCCAGTGTTGTTCTCTTGACCTTGTCCAAAGTCATCCCAGCCAGTCTCCTGCAGGGCCAATAGGATCCACCAAGGGGGATGTGAGAGCCTGGGAGCCAGAGTCATGGGTTCTACTCTGACTGAGCCTAATAAGATTACGTGATTTGGAGAAATTATTTCCCTTCTCTGAACCTCAGCTTCTTCGTTTGCAAAAATAGAGATACTACCTACCTGACAGGGATGTTGTGATAAAACTTATAGGGTGCCTGAGCGTATCAAGCACCCAATGAGATAGGCTGGTGTGACCTTAGTCTCAGGCCTTAGCCCTTACCCTGGACCATACTCTCACCCTGAGCGACGTTATCTGGTCCCATGGCTTTAAATACTGTCTCCACCCTGAACGCCGGCCCCCAAATGCTCTGGCCTTCAGGTCTCTGGGAGCACACCATTCAACTCTGCACTTAGCCGTCCAACCTGCTGCCTCCACTTGGGTGTTCAGTAGCAGCTCCAGCAGAGCAGGCCACCCGCCATCGTGACATCTTCCACCCCAGCCTGCACCTCCTGGCCTTCTCCATCTCTGCTAATAGCAACTGCAGGTAGTGCAGGCCAGACACTTGGGAGTCATTCCTGAGTGCTCACATTCTCTTACACCTGCCCCACCCCCACCTCAGGCATCTGAAAGTGGATGGGACTGCCACAGGCCATCTGCGTCCCTACATACCCCCGGGCTTCCTTCTCTGAAAATCCTCCGAGGGACAGGAACAAGGGACAGATAGGATCTACTGATCCACCTGACATTGCTTTCATCACAGCCTGCAGGGGGACTCTCCTCTCAGACCTGGTCCCAGGCCAGTGCCACCACGCCAGGCCACCAGGTGGTGTCCCAGGGTGCAGGCCATGGCTGCTGCTAAGGAAAGGGCCAACAGCCTCTTCTCTCTTGGAACTCAAGAACCTGCCCCACGCCCAGCCTTGGCCTGCTGGAAAGGGACAGGAGCCACCCAACCACCCCAGGGGTCTTAGAACCCAAGAGTCGACAGTTCCAAAATAATCTATTCCCTAGGTAGGACATACAAGGCACACGTGCCATCGATTTCCATCCCGCATCCTTGGCAGACATCACTAATCCATCCAGGTATTAATGTCCTCAGAGCTGTTTTTTAACAAAGGGCTCTGGGCAAGCCTCTACCAAGCGGTTAGAACTGGCAGGAGAGACTCATCCTGCTTGCCAGCCCCTTCGTTTCCCGTATGCAAAGAGCAGGCCCCAGCTAAGTCTGTCTCATCAGGAATCCAGGCTGCAAACGCCGGCAGGGCCAGAATGAGGTCACATGACCCCTGGGACGCTTGTGTAACCATGGTTAAGTTCTGGGGAAACCTCAAGTGGGTGATGGCATCATTAACGAAGAGGCTGCTGGGCCAGGGCAGCTGCACCCTTGCCAGTGTGTCACCTCAGATACGGTGGGAGTGGGGTGCAGGGAAGTCTGCTGAGCTCCTTGGCTTCTGCGCTGGAGAGGTCCCAAAACGGGGAGAAATGAAGGGACAGTGGAACAGAGACAGAGAGGGGCTCTCGGTGTGTGTGTTTGTGTGTGTGTATGTGTGTGTGTGTGTAAGTGTGTGTAAGTGTGAGTGTGCGTGAGCTTCCAGCGGGGAGGAGGAGGGAGGAGGGCACGGCCCTGACAGAGGCATCTTGTCTGCCTGCCCCTGCACAGGCTTGTTTTCTTCCCAAGCTATTAATGTCTCTGCAGCTTCAAAAGCCGGGTGACCTTTACACCCGGAGCCTCCTCCTCTTGCCCAAGGCACGGAAACGGCTTAATGGGAACTCCCACAGCCATAGCCGCTGAGGCCGCCACAAAGCCATCCTCATTCCCTAGGTGCCTGGAGCACCTGGGCAGCCACACCTGTGCCCACCTCCAGGGTGGGGCTGTGAGTCAGGGAGGGCAGAGGACCCTTGGACACAGCAGTTGGGGAAAGCAGGCCTGGGTGGACCTGAGAGGAGGAGGAGAGGGAGAGACAGACTCAGCTCTGCCAGGCCCTGCTGTGTGATGCTGGGTTAGCCATTGACCTCTCTGAGCCATCCCCCATCATTTAGTCTAAACTAAGGGTGGGGGGGATCTTCTTCCCCTGAAAAAAAAATCCTTTAAAATTCTATAGAAGAAGAAAAGGGGGGACGCCCTGGCCAGGTGGCTCAGTTGGTTGGAGCATCATCCCATGCACCAAAAGGATGCGGGTTCAATCCCAGGTCAGGGCACATACGGGAGGCAACCAGTCAATGTTTCTCTCTCTCTCTCTCTTTATTTTTAAAGATTTTATTTATTTTTTAGAGAGAGGGGAAGAGAAGGAGAAAGACAGGGAGAAACACATCAATGTGTGGTTGCTTCTCACATGCCCCCTTCCAGGGACCTGGCCCACAACCCAGGCATGTGCCCTGACGGAATCAAATCAGTGACCCTTTGGTTCGCAGCCCGTGCTCAATCCACTGAGCCATACCAGCCAGGGAGTCTCTTATATCGATGTTTCTCTCTCTCTGTCTCTCCTGACATTCTCTCTCTCTAAAATCAATAAACATATCCTTGGGTAAGGGTTAAAAAAAAACAATAAGGAAAAAAAGACACTTTCCCTCCTAATTTTTTTTCTCCCTCGCCCCAACTTCCGTGGCCAGGTCTGTAGCCCACGGGGGCAGTCTAAAGGAAGAGGTGGCAAAGGAAGGTAATAAAATCCTTCAAATGTGAAGGACTGTCCCGCAGCCTCAGTCCTAAGGACACCATCACTCACGTCTGCTCCTGAGGCCCAACTATCAGGCTTGGCTGCATAAAAGGCACGATCAAGAAGCCCAACTCTGCCTTCCAGTTGAAAAGATCCCAGATGAAGCTCCTCAGGCCTGAGGACCATGTAATTTGTTTGGCTCATTTTGGTAGCTAATGATGGTAATAATAACAACAATAACAACATAACCTACTTCCTGCCTCTTGATGTGCCAACCACTATTCCAAGTGCATTCTGCATGTTACCTCTCTGCATCCTCCCTCCAGCCCTGTGAGGTACATATCACCACTGCTATCTCCTCTTTATAGACAGAAAAATGAGGCACAGAAGAGTCGAGTAACTTGTTTAAGGTCACACAGTTAAGTGCCACGCTGACAGTTGAGCCCAGGAAGTCTGACTCCAGCATCCGCACTCTCTCTCTCTCCTTTTTTTTTTTTTTTTGCCTGTCACACACCCCCAACTGGGGACCTGGCCCGAAACCCAGGCATGTGCCCTGACTGGGAACTGAATCAGCAACCCTTTGGTTCCCAGGCCAGCGCTCAATCCACTGAGCCACACTGTCCAGGGCAGCCTCGGCACTCTTAATCTACGGGTTTGACCATCCCTCCGAGGTCCCTTGAGCGGCGCGTGGAACTGGGCACATGGCAAACACTCAGCAACTGTGAGCTGAAGTGAGTCCCTAACTGGGCACAGCTGCCCCTGGAGAGGCTAGGGGAGTCTTCACACAAAGCCTCAGGAAGTAAGAACCCTGGTCGTTTCCTTACAAATCTGTTTCCCACCCCACCAAGGTTATCAAGTTGCCAGGACTGTTTTCCACCTCTGTCTGAGACAGTTGGGACTGTTGCCACAACAATCCCTCTCTCCATCCACAAACACCACCAGCTGGGCCAAGACACTCAACCCAGATGCCTGGGAGGAGATCAAACCTTACCACCTTACCTGGAAGCCCTAGGTCTGAGCAGGCCCTCTGGACTGGCCCGGATTGCGTGTACCTGCTCTAACCTGGGAGAAGGGGACCACTGGCAGCTCAGGTGCATGGCAGTGAGGCTGGGCTGGATCCGGGCAGGAGCTCATGCTGGCCCAGCCCCTTGGGAAAGAGGAGCCAGCTGCCCCTCCCCAGGCCTCTCCTTTAGGCAGTTAGGGGTAGGTCCCCACACAGGGGAGGCCTGCATGGTCTGGGGCTGAGCCCCGACTCTGGACAGCCCCAGGAGATGTCTCTGGGCCCCTGGGACAGGTGGCCAGTTGATGATCCCACGTTTAGTATTTACTGTAATTTAGCATGTGAGCATGCCCAGGTAGCCCAGGCCAAGGAACCAAGATCAGGGATAGGCACGAAGGGTGAGCAGGGGAGTGTCCTGGGAACAGAAGTCCCAACTCCTGCTCCCTCCTACCCCACCCCCACTAACGCATACTTCTTTGCTTCTACCCACTGATCCTAACTCCATTTCCATGGAATTCAGATAATGCATGTAACGGAACACTGTACAACAGTAAACTGAAATGAGGCATCTCAGAATGACTCTATGTCCGAGGCTCACTGCCAAGGGGAACGATGCAAGGCACAAACCCGAGTCTAGTCCCTGCAGGCACACCTCGGAGCTGCTGGGGGCTCAGTTCCAGACCGCCGTAATAAAGGGACTACCGTGATTGAGTGGTGATCTTTGCAAACAATGCAACATCCGTGAAGGGCGATAAAGTGATGCGCAATGAAACAAGCTCTGCCTGTGCACTGTGGTGCATGCGGGGTGTGTGTGTCTGTAGGTGGGGGGGGGCGGGCGGGGGGGCGAGCCCTCTGAAAACGGCCGTACGAAACCAGTAACACAGGCTGCTGCTGGGGAGCATTAGGTCATGAGAGACAGGTCAGGGGAACTTTTCTCTGTAAACCCTTGTATATCTTTTAAATTTGCTTCATGTTTATTTATTAATTTTAAAGTAAAACTAGCAAATAACCTCTAAAGAATATCAAAATGACAGCCTTGCCAGTGTTTTTTTTTAATGCTCTTTTTGCATTATCTGCAATGGACATGAATTACTTTTTAACAATAATTGTAGCAAATGTCTATGAGCACGTGCTATGTGGCAGGTGCTTTCCAAGCACTTGGCAGGTATAATCTCACGACAGCCCCACAGGAAATGAAGTGTCATACCCACTTCACAGAATGGGAAACTGAGGCTCAGAGAGTTTAAGTAACTCATGTAGGGTCACACAGTCAGGGACAGACAAAATCTGAACCCCAACAGCCTGCCCCCCACCCATAGTCCATGCTCTACCTAACTTCCACCTTATGTTGTCTCTTTAATTAAAAAATAAAATAAAACCCAAACAAACAAAAACTGAATGACTATAGAAAAATATCTTTAGAAAAAATAGAAAAAAGTGAACCATACAGCCTCCAGGGCTTTATAACCCTGAGAATCCTATAAAACTTTTATAATCCTGAGAACCTCAATGCCATCCTCCCTGCCTTCCTATCTCAGAAGGCCTCCTCCAGTCTTGCCTCAGTGGGAACCAGGCTCGGCCCCTGGCGCACTGCATCCCGCACCCCTCCCCGTCAGAGACCCATCCACTTCCTGTGGAAGCTGCCCGGGAGAATAAGGCCCAGTGGGCAAGATGATGGCCGGGGCCACAGCTCTTTCAGAGGTCAGACTACAGCCTCGAGGGCCCATGGGGTGGAGCAGGGTCGGGTCTGACCAGGAAGCGCCTCATGGAGGAGGAACCACAAGCTGGTTTTTACGGGGCTGAGTTTGGGGTAAGAGGCCACAGAGCACAGTGGTTAAGGTGGGGCCAAGCTCAGCTTACATCCTGATGCCCACTCCTGGGGCGGGGGGCAGGGTGAGAGACCTTCTGCAAGTGAGTTTTCATCTGTAGAATGGGATCTGCACTCCTCAGAGGGCTGCTTCGGGGAGCTCAAGTGATGGGCACACACAGGCTCCACACCTGGGTGCGGGGCCTAAGGCCACATCAGTCTCTGGGGCTGAGTCTACAGGGCCCAGGAGTCAGGCCTGGGGTTACATCCGACTCCAGCCCTGAAAGGGGTGTGTGCAGCACAAAGGCCTCCCCTCAGAGGACTCCAGGACCACAGGCTACAGAGCTCTGGGGCTCCAGAGTATAGCAGGGAGCTGGGCCAACAGCCCCATTCCTGCCTCCACTCTGCCCCTAGAGAAGCTTCCCAGGGAAAGAGAAGTGAAGTGACTGGAATATTCCACAGGCCCTGGGTTGCCCAGGCCTCCCACCCCTGCTGGGGCTGGAGGATAGGGGGTGGTCTGACAGGGCCTGACCCCTTAGGGACAGGTTCCCCTCACCCTGGGCAGCAGGGGTACAGGTACAAGGCATACAGGCACAGTGACCTTCTCAGAAGTGCTGCCTAAGGCAGCTGAGGAATGCAAGTCCATTGCTGGGAGCAGGGGCTTGGGGAGGGGGTGGTTGGCTCTGAGCTTCAAAAGAGCAGGAGGTGGCCTGACCAGTGTGGCTCAGTCGGTTGCCCATCATCCTGCAAAGCGAAAGATTGCAGGTTCGGTTCCCAATCCCAGTCATAGGAGAGGAAACCAACTGACGTTTCCCTTCCTCCCTTCCCCTCTCTCTAAAAATAAATAAAGTCTTTAAACAAACTTTTAAAAAGTTAAAAAGGAAAAAGAGCAGAGGCAGCTGTGGCTGGGAGGGCCATCGCCCCCAACGGAGGTGGCCAGGACACCATCAGAAATTCCACCCCAGAGAGAAGGGCCCAAAGGGCCCAGCCCAGACAGCCGATGAGGTTGTTTAGAGCCGCTTACCAGGCCGGCTTCTTCCTCCAACCACAGACTGCTCCCTCCTCCTCGCCTCTGCCCGTTCTGCCCCTTCTCCACCTGTGTAGCAGCAAAGCTGCCCTTCCACAGCTGCCACAGAAGTGCCCAGAGGCCAGCTGCCAGGCCTCCTCCACCCACCTGAAGCCCTCCCTCATCCACATGGCCTCGCCTCTGCATACCCACGCGCCCACACATGCCCTCTGGAGAGGCCGTGGTTAGAAAGGCAGGAAGAAACCGCATGTTCTCACTTCCAGGTGGTGCGTGTTGCCAGAGGTCACATAGCTCAATAGACTCAGAGCTGGGATTTGAACCCGGCACTCGAGATTCCTGGGCCAGTGCTCTCTCCCTGTGTGGGCCCACACACCTGCACGCTCCAAACCAGCTCAGGGGCCGGTGGGTGTCTGTCGCACCAGCTCACTCAAACCCATTTACACATACACAGTGCCACATGCTGGTCTCAGGCCCTCAGCCACAGGACACAGGCACCTGCTTGAGATTTTTCCTGAACTCTCCCATCCAGCCCAGGCACTCAGTCCACTTCTCTCTTCACCCAACTCTGAAGCTGTGTTTTTAAAATTACAGCCAGTCTCCTAAACCCACATTATTGTGCACTAACAGCACCCTCACCCTGCCCACAGCCCACCCTGCAAGCCACTCCCTTCTCTCTGCTGACAGCAGGGCCAGATGTGGCCCCGGATCCCTGTCTCTTCCTCATCTTTGCCCAGAATGGTTTTCACAGCATCTGGTAGAGTGCCAGTGAGGTTGGGCTGACCTGACTTGCAGCAAAACTGACCAGAACTGGAAAGTGGCACACCCTGGCCAAGGCATCGGCTTCCCGGTTGCCTGCAGGACCAGCTCCTGGAAGGGAGCTCAAGGAAGGGCCTCCGGCCAGTGGGACTGGGGCTGGGGGGCCTAGCCCTCCTGTCTGACAGTCTGGGGGAGGAGGCAGGAGCTCCTAGGGGTCCCATAACCTTCCTTCTTTGCCTCCAGGGGGCCTCAGTCTCCACCTCTAGAAAATGGAGAGATACAGTCCCTACTGAGTCTGACCTTTCCCATCCCTGAAACCTCTCTCCCAGGGATGCAGGGACATGGGTGGGGGTGGGAGGATGGATCAGGGTCAGAGAAAGGCACCACTGCACTAGGTACAAACCATGATGATGTCTCTGCAGAAGGAGGTGGCTGTGCCCCAGTCCCCCACAGTTGGAAGGCCCCGTGCCCTTTGTTTAGCTACAGAACCAGACCCCTTTCCTGAAATGAAACCCTCAGCAGAAGCCTGCCCTCACCCACTTCCTCCAGCAATTATGTGTAATCAGAGAGCCTGCCGTTTGCTAAGCGCCAGTCAGTGTTCCCGGTGCATGACGTCAGCTAATGCTCATGATAACCCAGTGCTGTAGACTACCATCTTCTATCTTTATCAGAGCCATTTCACAGGTAGGGACGCTGAGCTTTGTGTGACCTGGAGGCTGTCCAGGATTGTGCCACATCCAAAGTGCATGCCTGTGCAGGGCAGAGACCAGGGCACCTGTCAAATCTCCTGACACAGCAGGTACTTGCAAGCGTGGTAAAGCCTGGGTTTAGCCCCATATGCTCTCATCTCCCCACTGCTACCACGCTGCTCTTCTGGAGATGAAAGTGTATTTTTCTAGCAGTCTCAGAAGCAAATGCTCTTTGTGCTGCAGCATTGCATCTCAGGGTAGTGAGACTTCATCAGACTCCCCTGAAGTGTTTGCTAAGAACACATATTCTCCAGCCCACTATTAAGTCAGAATCTCTGGGGGTGTGGCCTGGGAATCTGCATGTTACCAAGCTCCCAGGGTTTGTCTGACACCCAGTAAAGTGTGAGGACCATCACCTTACAGGGTGATGCAGTTCAGAGCCCTGGGTTCTGGTTTTAGCTCTATCACAAACCAGCCAACTGACCTTAGGCAAGTCATTTCTCCTCCTGGACCTTCAGGTGCCCATCTGAGAAATGGGCAGGAAGCACGGTACAATCTCCAAGACCCTGTTCACCCCTGACATCCTCTGGGTCCAACCTGAGTCCCCAGATGGTCCGTAGGTGTATGAACTGAGACTCGTGGACTGTTCAGTCCCTGTCGCAGCCAATGCACACTGTAGGCACACATTGAAAAAGAGTTCCTAACTGTTTGATTTAGGAAGATCTGCAAAAATACCTTGCCTCTGACTTTAAGCCCTAAACAAATGCCTTTTGGATTACCCATGGCACCTCCCTGCCCCCACGAATATCTATTTTCTCCATTCCAGACTGAGCCAGCCGAATTCTGTAAACATTAGGTCCCACACCTGAGCTTAGTCAACAGCCATCAAACAAAGGCACTGCCAAGTCACCCTACAAGCCCAAACTCATCCAGCTCTGTCATGGGGAAGCAGCAGCCTGGGATGAGTGGACCCTGTCCCTTCCGCCTGCCATAGAATGGGAGTGAGGGGCAGGTCAGAGAGAGGGTGTAGCCAAAATGGCTCCAGCCTACAAGCGGGTTACAAGGTTATCCAGACTTAAGGGATATGAGGTGACGGCATGGGAAGTATCCAGCAGTAAACACGACCTTCCAAAAGCAGTTAGACATCCGTCATTCCAGTAAAACATGTGTTCAGCCCTGGCTGGTGTGGCTCAGTGGATTGAGAGCAGACCTGCGAACCAAAACGTTGCCAGTTCAATTCCCAGTCAGGGCACATGCCTGGGTTGCAGGCCAGGTCCCCAGTGGGGGCATGTGAGAGGCAAACAATTGATATATCTCTCACACATTGATGTTTCTCTCCCCCTCCTTCTCCTTCCCTTCCCCTCCCCTCTTTCTAATAAATAAATAAATTTCAAAACACGTGCTTAGCTAGTGCTCAAGCATTGCTTGATAGCGGCAAATGTATGACCCATTTGTCCTTTAAGCTCTACGAATCCTTGGGTCTGATAACCCATAGCCCATGGACACGGGTGAATTCTGATTCTTGCTACCTTTGTGTGTGGTCAGCCTGCGTGTGCTCGTGCCCATGTGCAAAACAACCAAAGGGAAATACCTGTGAGTTGTACCCAGGGTCTGCCAATCCCAGTTATTTAAGAATCCTGCAATAGATCATCCTCTCACCCTGAGCATGCCGACTGCCCCAAGTGACTGTGTCTTACATGTGTACAGCACTTCACGGTTTACAATGCTGGGGAACTGTCCACGAGCCCTTTCCATTCACTCAGCTGGGCTCCAGCCTGGGCACACGCCCCATTCAGCAGGGTGCTCACCCCGGCACCATGTGAGGATCACCACTACGTGGAACCCTCATAACAGAACTTCGAGGAAGGAAGTGTTCTTTTGCAATGAGGAAATTGAGGCACAGAGGAATTAAATAACTTGCCCAAAGTCTCAGCCAGGAAGTGGTGGAGCCAGGATTCCACCCCAAAGCCCACACTGTCAACCACTTACCGCACTGTCACCCTGTTTACAGCGGTGAGCCTCTGCAGCTCTGCATGGGGCCAAGAGAGAAACTGAGGCTCCAGAAGGACGGGGAACACAGGGGCAGCCTGGCAACAGTCCCGCCTCCAGGCAGCCTGGAGCAGGAGAGAAGCGGCTGTGTGGAGTAGGCCCAGAAGCAGGGAGATGGAAAAAACGTGGGTGCACCCAGCTGAGAGCTGGGCAGGCCAGTCCCACCACATGCCTCCTCAGCACCACAGGTGTCCCAGGCCAGGAGGGGACCGCTCTGGGCTCCCCCTCTCACCCCAGCAGGGCCTCCCTGTCCCAGTCTGGGCTCTGGTCAAGTTGTGTTTCCATCCCAACCACACCGGCAGCAGCCTGAGTGAGTCAAGGTCTGGCAGGAGGAAGTGGCCACACTTGAAAATCATTAACATGCCGGGCTGAGTTTGGGGCCTTTGTTCTTGAGCAAGGACTGGAGCGTTTCACTTTCAGGAAGGAGCTGGGAGGGTGGGGCGGGCTCAGAATTGCACAACCAAAGGCACAGGCTCAGACACACTCAGGTCCCACTTGGAAATCATGGAAATCGGCTTAAAGGGCCCCCGAGGGAAAACACCCGCAAACCCTCGGCCCTCACACCCAGGGGTCCACACAGAGAGAATGCCAGCCAAGCTCGCTCCACTGCTTCTCAAGTCAGAGAGGCCTTCCAGCCACCTCAGGGAAACCAAGCGAGGGAAGGAAGCAGAAAGGCACCAGAGGAAGAGTGGGGGGAGCTCAGGCCCCGTACCACAACCATGGTGGGAGCCCCAGGTCCCAGAGATGAATGACGCCCCCACATCTGGCTGGGAGGGGCAACCCCAGCTCTGGGAAGACTGCCTTCCTGCACCGTCCCCCTTCTCAAAACACGCATCCCTCTTCCAATCCTGTAGGTGTCACATGTCCCCAGTATCTCCCAGGTGCAGGCAAGAACAGCAAACAGCACTCACGGGCAGCCCTGCGGCCCAGAAACACTGTCCAGGGCAATGTATTTGAGGGAGACAAGTCAGTCATCAGGGAAAAAATCTGTTTTTAAAAATGTAATACAAACAAGAATCAAACAGGCTTTGAGCACGCCCCACAGGCCCTGGGAAGCATCCCGGGGAATGGGCCCTGCTCCCCTCCCTGCCTCGAAGGGGTCAGTCCAAGGCTAAGGTTTCACTCTGCTCCCTCCTGCTCCTCATTAGAGCTTAACCTCCAGGCCCTTGAGGAAATTGGGAGAAATGGGACTCTTGTCATTTGTCAATTACAAAGTAAACAGCTCTCTGGGGGACTGCCCTCTTTGGGGAGGGGGTCTTCTCACAGTCTCAGACCCCTCCTTCCCACCTCCCCTCGGATCCACTGTAGGAGGCAGCCTGTTTAGGGAAGCTGCTGCCCTTTCCGTCCGTGTTGTGGGACCTCTGCCTGGCGGGAGCAGGCCACCCAGCAGGTCCCACACACCCCCCTCAAAGCCTCTCTGTCTGTAAAGGGCTTTCGGGGACAGGAAGCAATAAAGAGAGTCAGGTGGCCAAGATGCAGGGGCTGATTATGCAGTTTGTGGATTTTCCAGGCCTCTGTATACTCTCCCAGCAGCTGCCTGGGGCTCTGGGGAGAAAGGTGCTGGCAGAAGACAGGCTGGTCTTTGGTTTGAAAGGTGGTCTTTTGACAGGACCAAGCTGGGTCTTTCCCAGCATATGTGAGGGGCCTGCAGGCCTCGATGGCTCCACGCATACCTTCTCAGAGCCGCAAAGAGAAAAAGAGGAACCTCCGTAACCAGACCCCAGCCTGCTAATACCTACAACTCTCTCTCCAGCCCCTGCTCACCTCTCTACTCAGCTCTGATTTACTTCCTCACTTCCAAGGAGACTCCCAGAGGGGAAGGTGTGCCTGACCAAGCTGCCAGCTAGCTCAGGCCAGGTGGGTGGCCCACCTTGACAAAGGAGCTCACAGCTCAGCTTAGTTTAGCTGCCCTGGGAGTGGAGAGCAACCTGGGAAAAGTTGAGACTCGGTAGGGAAGGTGCTGCTGAGCAGCCCGGCCTCCCCAGTGCCAGGCTCGACTCACATTCCCCAAAGGGGCTGCGAGCTGGGGAAACGGTGACCCACATGTGCAAAGCCGTGAGTGTACATCGCTTTGTGGCAGCAAAAAAAGTAGGAACATTCCTTCTTGTCCCTCAAGAGGCAGTAGCCAATAAATAACACAGGGCACATCCACGAAATGGAAAGGCATGCAGCCAAGACCTTGGCATGCAGTGCCAACCTGGAATGACATGCAAAACCAAGTTGCAGAGGCACATGGACATGACAATTTGGTTCAAGTGTCCTTGTGTATTTGGATCCGCACAGAAAGTGAAGACATTTGAGTGGAGACACCCCAAACACGAAGTGGTGGTTATCTAAGGAGTAGGGCTGTGTGCTGTTTACTGCCTGCAACCCCTGCATCCTTTGAAGTTTTTACAACAAACACGCATTATATTTCTGCAGCTTAAAATTAAGAATTAAAAAAAACAGTTACAAGGCTGGTAGGGATGTAAGATGGCACAGCTGCTTTGGAAAAGTTGGGTGGTTCCTCAAAATGTTAAGCCTAGAATTACCCCATGATCCAGCAATTCCACTCCCAGATCTGTACTCTGAAGAACTGAACGCCGGGCTTCAAACAGATATTTGTGCATTCACGTTCGTAGAGGCATTACTCAACAAAGCCCAAGCGTCAGTCAACAGGTGGGCGGATAAACAAAGTGCGGTATATACCTGTGATAGACTATTATTCAGCCATAAAAAGGGACTGCAATTCTGGTATACGCTACAACACGGAAGAACCTTGAAAACGTGCTGATATAAGCCAGACACAAAAGGGCACATACTGTATGATTCCACTTTATGAAGCCCCCACAATAGGCATATTCACAGAGGCAGACACTGGAAGAGAGGTGGGCGGGGGCTGAGGGGATGGGGGCACGGAGAGCTTTGTTTAACTGGCACAGGTTTTCGGTTTGGGAAGATGGACGAGTTCTAGAAATGGACAGTGGTGACAACTGTACAACACTGTAAGTATAACAGCGCCACTGACCTGCCACTTAAAAAAATGGTTCAAACGGTCAATTTTGCGTTACACCTATCTTATCACAATAAAAATAAATGCAGAGGTGTTGAGCAGGACGAGGCCCTGGGCTGCAGGAGAGACTGTGAGTCCCTGGACAGAAGGGGCACACAGGAAATCCTGCCCACACAGAGCAGCTCTGTCCCCATCTGCACTGAGTGGGCCAGGGGACAATGGCACCCCTGTTGATGAAGACTGTTCACATGGTCTGTAGAGTCACACGGGCCACAAGGCTGGGGGGAGGTGGCAGTGCAGGGATTCTTTCTGAGACATTAGGAATTGCTGGGCTGTAATACATTAGAAAAGGCTAGTGCTAGAACCTGAAGCCCGTACTGGAGAGTGCTGGACATGAGGGGATAGACGGTCTGCTTATACTTCAGGGGGACAGGAAGGGAAGGTCAGGAGAGAGCGAGAGAGAATAAGCGGAGGTCCACCCTAGACGGTGCCCTGGCAGGCAGAAATCTCACTCATTCATCAATCACTCAATAAACATCACAGGGCACTCCAGGCGCTAGGCAGTGGGGAAGCGGGGATGGGGGCAATAGGAGGACCCACTCATCTTGTAAATACCTGAGTGTACTTTCAGTCCCACCACCCACCTTGCTCAAAAAGAAATACACATATGAAGAGAAACCAAAAGCTGCGCCCGCCTCCACCTTCTCACAGAAAGTGAAAACCCCTCTTACTTAAGGCCAAGCATTTCCATCCAGAATGGGAAATACGATCAAAACTGCCAGCATGGGTTGGTCTCCCTGGTAACTGGGCCTTATTCACACAGGCGTGGCCTGTCCACCAGTTACCAGGCATCGACGGATACACCAGGTTCTTTCTTCCCAAAGGAGAAAGGCAAAGAGAGGGGCATGGGCATGCCGGGCTGGGACACCAGGTTTGGAGGCTGGGACTGCAGAACACAGACTTCTCCGGTCAATGGTTTCCTGAGTTCTTACCTGCTTATCTCCAGTTGCGCAAGGACAGAGGAGCTGTGGCCTCGGTGGGGGGAGGGGGACATCTGTGGTCAGTAGCAGCTCTGCCTCACTGGAGATAAAACTTTGTAAACAGAGGGCTTCGTTGTGAAAGAGCACCGCATCCAGGCCTTCCTGGAACGAGTGATGTGTGTGTGTGCGCGCACGCACTGGCAGAGGAGGCAGCTGGCTCGGAAACGTCTCCACTCGGCTACTTGGGGCCTTTCACAGGGACCCACTCAGAGAACTGCACTGTCCGCTAAGGCAGCCACTAGTCACACATGGCAACATATATTGAAATTTTAGTGGATGAAAAGTAAATCAATGTACAACTCCGATCCTCAGTCGCATCACCACGTTTCAAGGGCTCAGTAGCCACCCAGGCTCACAGCCACCCCACCGACAGTCCATTTTCCACAGTGCAGGAAACTCTATCAGCGCTGTTCCAGAACCCAACAGGGAGCCCTCCTCCTTAACAGTATGATGGTTGGGGGGCTTTACTACAATCATTTGGGGGACACCCAGGGCTGTGGACTCTGACGCCCAACAGAGGAGCCCTTTTACGTCCTTCTGGGAAGGGTGGGTAAGCGCAAAGACCCCTTCTCCAGGGCAGGCAGAGCTCAGGTGAGCACTAGGTCCTCCTCACCCAAGGTCGAAGCTTTAGCCTGGTTCCTGTGAAACTTGACACACACCCCAGGCAGGAGAAGCAGAAGTCCTGTTAGGAGCCCAAGTTCTGGTTGCAACATGCACAGGACTCAAGGCCCTCCCATGTGCTTTGCCAGGAGGAAGGGGATGCTGAGCATTGTCAGGGGCCATCCACTGTCCCCACTCCAGGGTGTGCCCCATGGTGGCCCTGGCACTGCTTCCTTGGGCTTCTCCAGAGCGATGGGAAGGAGTCAGAGGAAAAGGGCAGCTGAGGCAGGGGTGTGTGGGTGGGGGGCAGGGGGTGTCAGGTGGGCGGTGCTTATTAAAGAAAAAAACATCATTTCAAGGGACCTGATGCGTCAGTCTAAGGAAATCAATGGAAAGGGGTTCTGAGAATGCAAATGATGGCTGGGTGTTTGCACCAGAATTTCTGAACTAACCAGAGAGAGAAAAATTGGTCAAACACCCCTGTAACACCCACCAATATGATGATATGAAATGGCTGAGACACCTTCACTCTTAGCAAATCTCCTAAAGAATTTCCCCATTTGAGTCAAAGGGGTATCACCATTCCCCTCCCTTAGTTGTCTCAGCTTAGCCCTGAAGGTCAACCAACACGAGCTATAAATCTGCGATGTTTCCGGCAAACCCCAGATTCAAGGCTGGAGGCTGGGCGGGGAGTGAGCCGACTGCCCACAGCATGTGGGAACGGTGGAAATGAAAACGGAGGGAGAAACGGGGAACCTGGGCTCTGGTCCTGCTCTGCCACAGGGAGCCAGTTCCTTTTACCTTTTAACCTTTTTAGAGATAACAATAAAAAAATAAAACAGATACAGAAAACTGCACGAAACAAATGTCAGTTTAATGAATGACTTCAATGAGTAAGGCAAACACCTTTGTAGCCACTCATGTCCAGAAATGAAATTTTGCCTGCCACTCCAAAGCCCTCTCCACGTGCCAGCAGCTGATTTTTGTAGTCGTCACTCCCTTGCATGTTTTTGTCACTTAAATGTATATCCCTGGACATGACAGGTGATTTTTATCTACAGATTCTCCCTTTATCCCCCTTTTTTTCCTTATAATTTATGAGTTGAAGAACCCAGGCCATTTGACTACCAACTTCCCAGCTGTCTGAAGTTCAAAGAGCAAGATTCCTTTTCTCTCTGACCCTCAGTTACTTCCTCTAGACCAGCGACCAGTGCTGTCCTGCCCAGTTTATGGGGCTCCTGTGACAATAAAAGAGACAGCCTGGAAGCTCATCAGGAAACACGTATTTTGTTAAGCAAAGAATGCAGGATGCAAACGCATATGTACGATGTGCTTTCAACCTCATAAAGAAAAAATGCAGAGGAAAAAGGACCGGAAGGAGACGGGCTAACGTATCAATAGTTGTACTGGTGGTAGAATTCTGTGTGCTCCCCTTTTTTCTTTCTTAATTTTTTCCACAATTGGCATATAACAGTGTGATAGGGAACAGGCCATTTTTAAACATTTTAAAGAAAACAGGGCTCTTAAAAGTGTGGAACAAGGTCAAATGTGCCACCAAGCTTGTCCACTCTCGCTTCACAGGACCACCTGGCCTCGCTCCCTGTCCCCACGGCCGCCACCCATCCAGGTGACCCCCTCAGCACCCCAGGCCTGCTTCCTTTGATGCCTCCTAGCTTGTCTTCCCGTCTCCCTCCTGTCTTCCATCCACGCCAGCAATGGAAACTTAGAACAAGCCAGGTCACTTGCAGCTCTCCCATCTCTCACGGGAGGATCAGACTCCTTTCTTTTCCTGCATCAGCGATCACCACACTCCAGGAGCATTGGGGTGACCTGCAGGGCTTGTCAGACACACATTGTGGGGTTCTACCCCCAGAGCTCCTGGTTCCCTAGGTCTGGGGTGGGGCCCCAAATTTTGCACATCCAGCAGGTTCTCAGGTGATGCCGATGCCGCTCGTTCTGGGGCCACACCAGAACACTGATTCATACGGCTCCTCTGTACTCCTGAGCAAGCCCCGGTCAGCTTTCAAGACCTGGCTCAAGTTCCTCCTTTCAACGAGGGAGTCTCTGGAAACTTCAGCCAGTACTGATCTCTCTTTGCTCTTCCAGACCACCTCTAGCACTTAGTGTCCTGGTGGTCTGAAAGAGGGGACAGGGCACTCAGTGGCCTTCATGAGGGCCAATGCGGCACTTCATCACTTTCTGTCTCCCTCCATCATACCAGGCCTTAAGGGCAAAGGCACATTTCAGGGGCCCCACGTTACCCAGAGGGTATTCTGCATGTCCCAGGTAAACCAAATCTGCTTCTTTCGCAGGCATCCCAGTGACACCCACTCATTCATTCGCTGTCAGTCAAAACCCCTTAGTGAGCACGTACTGTATGCCAGAATGCACATGATAAAAATCTCTTTTCTTCATGGAGACTAAGAATGAATTACAACAGAAGAGTGCAGAAGGGCCTCTGGGAAAGACCCTTCCAACTGCAGCCAAACACGGCCCCTCCTCCAGCCCCAGAGACTGCTACCTTGCGTGTGTACACACACACAACTTGGCTGAGGCTCAGGGGCCAGTGCCCGCCAGCAAACACATTCAGTTGTGGTCACACCCTGGTGTAGCCATGGTGAAGGCTTGGCCGCCAGTTGCAGACTTCATTGTTCCCAGGGAAGCCACCCTGTACTCGGGGACAGGATTTATGGGCAGATATTGTTAGAAGAACAGATGTCCAGGCAAGAAATCAGAGCAGCAAGAACAGTGGTTGCGACTGTGCAGGCCTGGGCCCCCAGAGGGAGACAAAAGACACCGCCTCCTCATGACAAGGCAGTGAGTGTGAGGGGCAGACCCCCTGCCCCATCCCTCAAACCCATGGGGCTCCGGACACTTAGGCCTCTGAAGGACATTTGCAGCCAGTTTCTGGGGGACCCGGGGCAACTTTTACTTCTGTGTGTCCCAGTTCCACTGTCTAAGCCGAAGAACAAGATGATAGAGATCCCTTTTGGCAGAGCGCAAGGTGAGAAGAAAGAACACTCGTGCCAATAAAAAAACTAAGAGCAATAACGCCACTCTGCAAAAGAAAAAGAAAGGAATGCAAAGAGACAGGTAGGGAAGACCCGTCTACTCCTGCTGGGGAAGCCAAGAGGTACACAGGCTCTCAGGAGCAGGGACCTCAGCTGGAGGGCACAGCAGGGTCTCTGGGGAGCTTTGGAAGACAAAGGCCCGGAGTCCCTCCTGAGTCAGCATCCCCTGGCGCACACAATCCCCATCCTCCAAGCCCAAGTAAGTGGCAGAGGTTCAAGTATTCTAGGTCACTCCCACTTAAGAGACACTACCCCGGCGGTGGGTAGTGAATCACCATCTGAGAGGGGAGGAGGGCAAGGCAGGGGACACAAGGGCTGTAAAGTGCCACCGGTGCCCAGAGACCCAGTGGGGAGGAGAAGGACATCCACATGGACCGTTTCATCCCAGACTGCTCCTCCCTGTGGCCACCAGCCCACCCCAGCACATCTCCCTGGGCCTGCACCCTAATGCCTTGGCCCCAGCAGCTGCTCCCTGACCAACGGTGGCTCTTTCAGGATTCAGTCTTCAGACCTCCTCCTTCAGGAAGTCTTGCCAGATTCACTCCTTGGCTAACCGACACACAGCCTCAGCCTGTTAGATTCTTACTCCTCCTGCACAATCAACATGGCAGCCCTAAGCACACGATATCACAATCATTAGGGTGCTAGTTGGTGGCCCCTACAGACAGAATCCACGTGGAGGGCAGGGCTTTTATTTTATTTTTCATCCATTGAGCTCTCTGTCCCCAACACCTAGCTCAGAGCCCAGCAGAGAGCAAGCACAGAGCAGGTCAATACTATGTAGATTCATGCTGATCGGGAGAAAGGGAGAAGAGGAAATTTTAAATCAAACAGCTCCACCAGCCACTGCTTCAGAACTCTGGGGAAATTGCAGCAAAACACTTCCTAAGCGCCACAGAGAAGAGTGAGACACGGGGAGGCAAGTGTGCCCACAGTGGCAGGGCTGGGCAAGAGCCGGGCACTCTGGCTCCACAGTCCTTGTGCTCGACCACTCTGCTCTGGCATCTGTGGTTCAGGAGAGAAAGATTTTTTTAGTCTGGAAAAAACCCAGCTACCTCTGAAGTCCTTGCTGTCTGTGGCTTTGGAGTCACAGCGGCTCCATACTTCACCCTTGGGACAAAGCACCGACCCAGGTGGCTGTCCACAGGAGCAAGAGCAGGTTGTCTCTGCCACAGACTCCTCTCAGAGGTACCAAGGACACTGCTGCATCCATCTGGGAGAGCCAGGGGTCCGTGGTCCCAGGCAGGAATTCTTGGAGGCCAATCTAGAACTGGACACAAGGAAAATGCCCTCCAGGGCCTTGGCTGAAAAGGCCTTTCACTCCGATGCCCAAGTCTCCTGGTCCTTGGGTTAGGGAGCAGCAGAGGGGTGTGGCTCGCACCTCCCCACCCCCCCACGACCTCTCTGGGCCCAGAAAAGGCCAGTGAGGAGGACGTCCCTCTCGCCCAGGGGCTTTACCCAGCAGAGGCTGTGAAGAAAAGCAGGAACCCCGAGTGGCACGAAAGTAGGCGGGAAATAAAATGTATTCTGAGTCAACTAGAGTAGCTGAAAATGAACCATATGCCAGGCACTTGGCGAGGTACATCCCCATGGTCTTTATTTAATTTTCACACCAGCCAGTGAGGCAGTTACTTGTCTCCTTGTCTTACCAACAGGAAAGTTGAGCACTGTTCTGCTGGAAGCAGAGAAAGGGAGGAGGCAACCTCAAAGACTGGAAGTGTTTGGCCAAGGCTGAGGAGAGAGTTAAGGGTTTCTGAGTCAAGCCTTAAAGATAATTGCTCTTTGTCCTCTTTCTTAAAGACAGACCAAATAAAACAGGATTTAGGTTAGATTCCAGAACAAACTTCTTGACTGTGAAGAGGCGTCACAGAGTTCACTTCCCGGGATAGATTCCCCAGAAGGGGCAGCTCCATCTACTGCCTGTTCTGCAGGCAGAAGACTGGACAACTTGACCTTTACCACCACGAGAGCATCACCTAACACGCACCGAGGTCTCCTTGGGCAGCCCGGCTTCGGCTCTGGCTCGTCTCGAGGGAGACTTTTAAACAATGCAAAATCTGAGGCTAAACACATCCTTTGCTAAATTTAACAAGTAGATGGGCCTAGAGAGTTCAGATATTAAAATGAAGAGTTCAGATATTAAAACGAAGTGTGGGGTTCGTGGATTTAATCTAGGAGGTTAACATGACTGCACTGAAGTTAGCACAAGTGCAGTGTTGCTGCAAGTCCACTGTTTCCCTGTTGGATGACGCGGTTTTTAAGCCAGCAGTGACAGAGGTAGCTATGGGAAGTGTGGCAGGCAAACAGCTCAGGCAGAAAACTGCGGTCTGGGCTCCGGAAACCCCGTCCTGCATGGGGCACCCTCGCCCACTCCCTGCTGAAACACTGGGGGGCCCGTGAGGACGCAGGTAGATCTGGGCTGCCCCTGGCTGCTCAGGCCGACAGTTGTGCTTTGGCCTGGAACAGAAGGCTCCCCAAATAGGCTGTGGTTGGCGTGGAATGTAGAACACCCCAGGCAGAAGGTGGGGGAACCTTTGGGGGCTCGATTATGAGCAAGATGCTCAGTCAGAAGAGAAGTTCCTGGTTCTGAATGTTTCATTTCAAACCAGGCTTTGCTGGTTTGAATCAGACACAGGATTGACTATGCATCGTAAAATAATCACATGCCGATAGCGTTGCAGAGTTTACCCAGATGTGGGGTTTCCTTACAGTAAAAGGAGTTGCATTATTACTGAGATTCAAAGCCTCTCAACCCCCGCAGGAGAAACCAAGGCCCAGAAAGGTTAAAGGCCTCACCCTCAAGGTCCCACCAAAAAAAATCAGAGCTGGTGCCCAGCTCTCCCACCCAGTGTCCCACCGCAGGTGGCCAGCAGTCGCCCTAATGAGGAGAACCCAGGGGGACGAAGAGTGTCTGTAAACCGCCGCACACTGCGCTCTGTCCGATGGCCTCCTGAGGCACTCCAGGTGTGACCACACAGGGCAGGCCAGGCCAGGCACCACACCTGGCTGGGACTGACCATAGCTCCCCCCTGCCAGGGCGTTCCAGGCCACTCCAAGGCCTCCTGTCAATCCCTGCACTGCCCCCACCTCCTCCTTTGATCCCCAAAAGGGGAGGGGGCTGGAGAGTAAAGAATAACCTTCACTGGGCATCGATTTGCCCAAAGCAAAGGCAACACAAAGGCTGTACCTGTTTCCATGGAGACACGATTGGCTAAGCAGAGGAACAGAGGGAGAAACACAAGCCTGTCACCACCTTCCGGGCCAGAGTGATGGATGTTGGCAGGCCAGAGGCCTGACAGGAAGACAGCGGGAAGATTAAAGGTAATCAGAAGATCTAGAAGCCTTACCAGGAGTCCTTTCAGTTAGTAGAGGAGGTGGCCCCCACTCTTGAGAAAGATCCTGAACAACAACAACAAAAAATCCCAAAGAGAAATCCAAAGTGAGTGATTTATTCACCTTACAAAAGGATTCTTTGCTTGACAAAGGGATTCCTTGAAACACCGAAACTTCTCGGTGCCTTGGAATGCTTGTTTTGTTTCACTACTTGCTCCTTGGAGACTGAGGAAGACAGGCGAGTAACTTCCAGTTAGAAGTTTGTAAGAAAAGATGACAAAATTCCTAAGGGGGAGGGAGGAGAGGTGGGGACAAGACATCTGTTTATAAGACATTGGTTGGGAGCGGCCCACAAGAAACTGAGACAGGCGGCTTTAAAACAGAAGGGGGCCCGAGCTGAGCACCTGTGTCCAGTCGCACCGAGGGCACGGGGGCCTAGATTATGCCAAAGAGGCTGGGTAGCCTCAGGTTTCCAACAGGCCCCCCAAAGCACGGCACTCTCAAAGCCATTAGGTAAGAGCAAGCGTGGGGAGCAGCAGGGGGCAGCCCTCATCCCTCCATGGCATCAAGAAGGCCAGAGGCTGGAAGTGCTCCTGGATGAGGGCCTGAGGAAAACGCCAACAGCAGGCTCAGCAGACGGCTGGGGCTCAAGAGCTGTAACAGGAGCCTCCCGGCTTGTTCTCACCATTCAACAGGGGACACGTATTAAGCGCCTCTTCGCACATGTTGTCATCCTGGGAACAATGCCACACACCCGCACAGCCCTGCCCTTGGGGAGTCTACCCAGGCCTGCACTCCACTCGGTTTTTTCTGACTGTAATTCCTACAGAGGACAAAAAAACAAGTGGGACAACACTATGTACTGCGCATGTCATGTGGGTCCGATACTAAACAGCCATTGTCTCATGTATCCTCTCAACCACCCCATGAGAGAGAGACGATTCTCATTGCCACTTACCGACGGGGGAGACAGGCACGGAGAGGTAAGTCATTTGCCCAAAGTCCAGCAGCTGGTACACAAACACAGCGGCCCAACCTCAGAGCCTGTGGACACCAGGCTCCACGCCTGCCGCATCGGCCCACTTAACAGAGAGAGACGCTGAAGACGACAGAACGCAAGAAACTTGCACTGAGGCTGGGGCCTGACTCTGAAGAACTGCTCTCCGGACCCACCCAAGGCATTTTTGCCTTGCGATGCCTCCCCTGGGAAGGTCAGCCGGCTTTCTTGGTGGGATATGTGAACTACTCTGTGGCCATGAAGTTGCGCTCCTGTCCTGGACCCATTTTTCTGTAACAAGGAGGCATTATTACAGTGTGAGCCCCCACCATCCCACTGAAAGAAGAGGAGCTGGGGAGAAACATAAGGCAGAGATGTCCAAGGTGTCACCAGGGAGCCCACGGGAGACTAGGACTAGGCTCAGTCCTAGCTCTAGAAAAAGATTCCCAAAGCTCCATGAGCTCTGGAGTGGGCCATGGCAAAAGCGAGAGTCATCTCCCAGAGGCATCAGGTTCAATGGTCTTCCCACCAGGGTACGCTTGGGCAACCTGGGGACTCCCTGGGGGGTGTCTGACACAGCTGGCTTTCCGGAACTCTACTTCCAAAATCTCCACTTCCATGTGGAATCCTTCTTCAAATTGAGGTGCTGGGAACCGTCTGGCCTACCTGTTCTCCTTCCATAAGGACTCACCTAAATCCTTCCCAAAGGAAAGGACAACCCCTAGGCATCTCAAATGTACCCTCATGATCTTCCCTGGGGTGTAAAAGCCACCAAACAAAGAGACAACTGGGGAATGCAGCACTCCGGGGAGGAGGGTGGAGCCTTATCTATCTTATCTACCCATCTGTTTATTTTAGAATTAAATTAGGAAGTAAGGAAGCTGCCACAGGGACACCTGTTTAACACATTTATTGGAATAAAAAAGAGGAGTTCCACTTTTTCTGACCGAAAGCATGATCTAGCTGACAGCTCTAACAATGAGGTCCAGCTTGGCCGATAGAGAGTGATGGCCGGCAATCCCATAAATGCTGGGCTGAGTTTGCCACTCTAAGGCTATGACAAAAATATATTCTAAGCAAGTATATGACATGCAATAGGCCTGGACGTGCACTCTACTTAAAGTTATGATCAAAAATTTTATATGTGAATTTTTAAATGTGTCAGGGATGGAAGCAAAAAAAGTTTGAAGCCTGTTAAGTCTCTTCCCCGGGGCCATGTTCAAAAGCAGTAACTTCAACGCCACCAACAGACCCCCTGGGCCACGCACGCAGGAGGTTCTCAGGAGAAGGCAGCCACAGTGTCCGTGACCAGCACTAGACCTGGAACCTGGGTGTAAGTGTGTTTCTGCAGCTTCTCAGCTGTGTGGGTCTGGTTGTCACCAAACTCTGTGAGCCTCAGTTTCCCCCCAAGTAAATGAGACTAATACCATAGAAGGCATATTAAAAATCCTCATGATGGCCCTGGCTGGTGTAGCTCAGTGGATTGAGCACAGGCCTGTGAAGCAAAGGGTCACCGTTTTGATTCCCAGTGAGGGCACATGCCTGGGTTGCAGGCCAGGCCCCCAGTTGGGGACACATGAGAAGCAACCACACACTCATGTTTCTCTCCCTCTCTTTCTCCCTCCCTTCCCTTTTCTCTAAAAATAAATAAATGAAATTTTAAAAAAATCCTGATGATGATGATGATGATATTAAATGAATAATGGAAAAGTGCATCAGTATAAACAGTCCCAAAGAGTAGCTAATGAGCAAGCATTTTCTGTTGGGCTTGGACAACTTCATGGTATTTTTTTCTAGATAATGCTAATACCTGATATTTATTGATCACTCACTATGTGCCAGGCACAGGTCTAAGTGCTTCACAGGCCCCCACTCATTTGTTCTCATAACAATCCTATGGGTACAGTGTCATTCTTATCCCCGATTTATAAGGACAGAAAACTTACATGCTTGCCCAGCTCAGTCAGCTAGCAACGAAAAGCTCAGGGGTCTGTTTGATTCCAGAGCCTGTGCTCTAAACCTTCCTACTCAAAGTGTGGCCTGCAACCAGCAGCATCTGCACCACCTGGGACCTTATTAGAAATGCAGGGTCATGGACCTGCCCAGGTAGCTCGTTGGTTAGAGCATTGTCACACACCAAGGTCACAGATTCGATCCTCGGTTAGGGCACACACAAGAATCAGCCAACAAATGCATAAATAAGTGGAATAACAACTTGAGGTCTCTTTCTCTCACTTTCTAAAATCAATTTTTAAAAAAGGAAACGCAGGGTCCTAGGATCCATTCCAAACCTACTGACTCAGAATCTGCATTTTCATTTATAGGTGATTTCTATGCACCTCCAAGTTGGAGAGTCACTACTCCGACCCACCAGTCTGGCTGATTTACCATCCTGGTGTCGTCTTGCTGAAGGTAACATTAGAATGTTTGCTTTCTCCTCGAAAACACCCAGCTGGCAATTAAAGCTAGCAAGATGGTTGGGGATTATGATAATCCATCACTAACACACACAAAAAGCATTTTGTTAAATGGGCTAGGAAGATCCACATCAAACTGTCATCAGAGGTTCCCTCTGAGGAGTGGGAAGGGATTGGGAGAGAAGGTAGTCAAAGGGGTTTTCTGTTTGTATTATTTGAAATGTTTAATAGAAATAAAGTAGTTGTTTGTTGGTTATGGAATTAAAAAGGAAAGCATGTTTTAAAATACAAGTACAGGTCACTGGAAATTGACTGTACGTTATAAGCTACATCTGTCCCAGGCTATTGAAGATTCCCTGCCTCAGGCCCTCCGAGGTCAGGTCGGGAGAGGAAGTCAGCAGGGAAGCGTTGATGGAAGAAAAAGAGCGCTGTGCCTGGAGTCAGAGACCCAGGCTGAAGTCCAGCCTCTGCCCCTAATCCTCTGAGCGACCTCAAGGTTCTCCTTTAGCGTGTGTGGGCCTGTGTCTCCTCCGCTGTGAAATGGGGGTCACCGTGCATTTCACTGTATGGAAGGGCGTATGACCCCCTTCCCGCCCCATAGATTTGGTACAGGCCTAACCATACAGGGAAATGTAGTAAAGGCCCCCATGAACTGCAAGGTGCTGTGCAACGCGAGGGCCAAGTGTTTTCTTAAAAAGAAAAGCGATGAAAAAAAGCAGTGAAACATTCACTCACTCATTCCATTCCCTAAACACAGATAGTCCATGACTTTATAAGGAAGATATACAGAGCAACCTGGATTTAGATTCTGCGAGCCTCAGTCTGATTTTCAAATCCTTATTCGAACTTAAAAGTTAGTTTGGACGTGGTTCAAAACAGGAGAAGAGAGGGCTGTTTCTCTGTCTGGCCCATTTTCTCTGCGCTTGTCACCGGCTTCCTCTGCAGGCTCCCAGCTCCCTGGAGGTTCTGTTGCAGGGTCCTGTGGACTTCCAATGTGGGCACAGCGGCTGCACTCTCCTGCGCTTTCTATGACTCACGGGCAACCATCCTCAGTGTGGCCTCCCAGCGGCTCTTAGCACAAAAGACTTGGGGTTCACCGTTTGGTTCACTTCTCACCAATGCCTTAGGTTTCCCCTGATTTTATCTTACAGCTCGGATTTGCAGAACTGGAAAGAGCAGCAAGAGTCACCCCTCGCTCCTCTGGGGAGTGTGGAGTACGGGTACGGAGAGATATAAAGTGACTTGCTCAAACTCACATAGTTACTTCAAAATAAATAGGGCTGGATCAGGTCTCTATGACCTTTGGAAATACGGCCTTTCCTTAAGATTCCTCTGTCATTCGTTTGCAACTTGTCTGTCACTGACCTTGCCTTCTGTCTCTTCATTCTAGGACACAGAGGAACCCAAGGACTAAAAGCCACTGTGATTTTCGTCATGCTGAATGATCCTAAAACCACACAATCTAAAAGTATCCTTGAAACTGAGCCAGAAAAGAATCCCCTGAAAAAAATTTAAAGAAAAAAAAAAAAGAATCCCCTGACAGATTTTGCAAAGAGAGCCAGGTCCTTCTAAACATTATGAGCTTCAGTTACAGCAAAATAATGCCAAAAGACGCCCCAGGGCAGACAGGTCCAGCCCCATTGCTTACGTGTTAAACAGGGAGAGCCCTACCACCTGTCAGGCCTGGAAAGAAGATTCCAGATAAGAACAAAGCCCTTCATGCAGAGTAGGAGCTCAAACAGCAACTGTTACCATCATGATCATCCTCCCAAAGACCGGAGTCCAAATCTAGCAGCACGCACGTTAGACTTGCCTAGGAAAGTGTTTCCTTTGTCTGACACTAATGTCCAGATTTACCCTCAGGGATTCTGATTCAGTGGTTTGGGGTGAGTCCTAGGAAATCAGTACTTTTTTTCTTTTTAAGATATTGTTTTATTGAGATGAAATTCACATACCATATAATTCAGTCATTTAAAGTATATAATTCAACGGTTTTTAGTACATTCACAGATATGTGCGACCATCGCCACAATTAATTTTAGAATATTTTCATAAAAGGGAAGGAAGGAAAGAAGGAAGGATGGAAGGACGGAAGGGAGGAAGGTCTATTAGCTATCACCCATCTTGCTGTGGTTTATCTTTTAAAATCCTACCAATTCTTACTGTATGGTATTTTTATCATGATATCAGTGTTTTATCTTTCTAATTCTATTGACAAGCTTATGGTTCTTTTAACCTATAGAGATAGAAAATGCTGTTGACAAATTTTTATACTACTGGATAAACACAGTTAAGGTATGGAGTTCTATTGTATACACAAGCTGGATTTGAGTTTTTAAATACTTTATTTCAGACTGCATTTACCTTCACAAACAAACAGGTAAGGTGACTGGGTGTTGGGCAGTGCTCAGGCACTCGGGATGGTCAGGGATGAAGCAAAGACCCCGCTTCTGCAGCTGCATTCTGCTCTGCATTCTGCTTTCTGCACACTGTCCCTGCCTGGCTGTGGTTTCAAGGATATTTTTAATAGCTCTCTAGGTGATTCTAATGGGGGCCTCTGGCTGAGAACTGTGCTCTAAATCAATGCTTCCCATCCTGATGGGTGTGGCTTAGTTGGCTGGGCATCATTCCGCAAAGCAAAGGGTTGCCAGTTCAATTCCTGGTCAGGGCACATACCCAGGTTGTGGGTTCAGTCCCCAGTTGGGGCATGAGGAAGAGGCAACCGATCAATGTTTCTCTCTCATATCAATGTTTCTCTCCCTCTCTTTCTCCCTCTTTTCCCTTCTCTCTAAAACTAAATAAATAACATTTTTAAACCAGTGCTTCTTGACCTTTAGCATGCATACAAGTCTCCTAAGGATCTTGCTGAAATCCAAGTTCTGACTCAGTAGGTTTGGTGTGAGGTCCGAGATTCTGCATTTCCAACTAGTTCCCAGGGGAGGAGGCCCATGCAGCTGGTCCATGGCCTCAGGAGGAATGGCACCCAAAACTCAAGGTCTTGGGGCAGATGCCTGGAAAGTTTATAAGATTCTTATAAAGGCAGTCTCAAAGGCCAGCTCTGTCTGGCCAGGCTAGAGTCCACTGCCTCCTGGAAGCAGACAGCCAATGGTATGACCTCAGACTGGGGCACAAGGACCCAGAACCAAAGCCTGTCCTCAGATGACTCTCTCTTTGGCTTCCTGTTGGCTTTTTGCGTTCTAGCAAGAGCCTGCAGACAAGTGCAGCTACAAAGACTCACTAGCAAATTAATCATGACACCACACCCTGCATTCACACGGAGTTGCCTTCTCAACGCCATCCAAGGGAAAAGCCAGAAGGAAAGGGCCCTAGTTACTTTCACTTGGATGAGCGGAGTGCAGGAGAACATGGCCTGACTTGGCAGGATGTCCCAGCCAGAAGGAGCTGCAAACAATAGCAACTCTCATCAGCCAGACTCCTGTGATCAGCCAAGCACGAAAGCTTCCTGCCTGGAGCTGGCTGGGTAAGCGCACAGTTGAAGGGACTCCAGGAAACATGAGCAGGGAAGGGGCTGGTGGGCAAGTCCCTTCTGGCTTTGAGATTGGTGCATTCTGTGACCCTGCACAACAACAACATCACAAAACAGCACTTACTGGGCGCCTACTGTGTACCAGGGAATTTTACAGAAATACTTCCATGGGATCCTCACATCAACTTTGTAACCCAGGCAGCAATGCTTTCATTGGATAGAGGAGAAAACTGAGGCTTAACGCTTAAGTGACAACAGAACTTACAGAGAACAGAGGTAGGACTGGAACTCAAACCCGGCCAATCCTTCCCACTTCTTTACATGCTGCTCGAAACACTCACATCTCTCAGCCCCCTACTTCCCCTCTCACCAGGACAGGGAAAAAAGGAAAAAGGACAGAAATCAACAGAACTGAAAAAGGCTTTGGGTCTCCAAGAAGAAAGGAAAATGCTTATTATCATTATGCTAATTATTACTCATTATCATCATTAGAAATGTAATTAAGAGACACTGGGAGAAAAGCTTGGTGTCTCTCCTGACATTTAGGGTGGTTCAGCAAGGTGCTGGCCCCAGGCAGTTTCTAGCAGTCCAGGTCGCTGCAGTCCCCTGTCCTTCTGAGAGAGGGTGAATAACACCTGCTGACTCCAGGGCAACTACCCAGGAGCCTTTGGGGGAAGACTCTGTGGGGGAGAATGACTCTAAAAACCCAACACTCAAGGAAGGAGACCAAGTTGGGTCACAGCACACCTGGGTCAGCATGCCAGGCCCAAGGCTGAAACTGAGGTTCAACTAATGCATCAGTGAGCCCTGAGAGCAAACCTGAACCAGCATCCCAAAGGCTCACCCCTGCAGAAGCCACAAGTTTCTTGAAGCAATCAAAGGCCACTCCAAATGACTGCCACAGTTTCAGGACCAGGGACCCAAGGAATGAAGACACCACACCAAGAGTCCCGGACCTATAGCCAAGCCAGGTAAGGTAAGCAATGGTGGAGCCAATACCTCACTGGACGAAAGAGCAGACAGCCATTTAAAGTGGTTTAAAACTATACCATTCATTAAAATTGCTCATTAGGTAGCATTACATGAAAATGCTATATACAAAAGGACATAATCAGTAAGAGCACAGCTATTATTTTTTTATTCTATGCACATAAAACAAGGACAGAAGGAAATAAAACCAAATGTTACCCGTGACAATTTTTAAATGATCAGAATAATCACTCTGTGTTGGAAGTTAAGCATCTTCCTTTTTCTGCAATGAACATGTAAACTACACAGGGGCAAGAGGAACACGGAGACGAGACTCCGTGTGTGAGGCAGGTGGGGTGAGGACCTGCTATGACAGCACACACCCCGCCCCACGCTGGGCAGCCCACAGCCTTGATAGGGAACAGACACAGCTACGATCCAGAGGCCTTAGGACAAGTAAGCCAATGGGGTGCCCTTTCCAAGGGGCTGAAATGCTCCAGGGAACATAACAAAAAGCCCATTGGCCCTTAAAGTGCTCTTAAGGATTTGGGGGAAAGACGCCAAAGTGCCCCAGGCAGGGAGGCAAAAGACAGCTGCCACTATGGGGACTGATGTCCCTTGGAGACCCCAAGTAGATGAGGATTCCTGTTCACTACACCTCCCCCCACCCCAGCACAAGGATATAAAATAGACAAACTTCACCATATGGGGCTCAGGGGCCTCTTGGGAATGTCAGTGGGAGGGAGAATAGCAGGTCCCTAAGCCGTGTGCAAATATGAGTAAGGACGGGGTTTAAAGAGTAGGAACTGCACCAGCTGTCCCTAAAAGGAAACTAATTGCAGGGGCTGCTCTGCCTGAACAAGACCTGGTACTGAAGCAAAGATCCTCCCAGGGAGGAGGCCCAGCAGCCACCCGGCTGCCTGTGCGTGGCTGTCTGTGGCTGGCCCTGTGGCTGGCCCAGAGGCTGGCGCAGGAATCCGGTTGGGGCTAAAGGCCTGCCACCACCTCCGGCTGCACAGGGAAGCCCAGGTCCACAAAGCAGCCTCCCTGGAAGTCTGCAGCATAAGGTCATGAGGCCTATGCCCTGTGCCAGACTGGGAGACTGAACTAGAAATTTCCTTCTCTGGAAATTCTAAAGACCAAAGCATCTGGAATAGTTCAACATTGAAAAGGGGGGAGTGATGTCCTCATCCCTTGAAGCTGGGAAGGGGGCCGTCAAATAAGAGGCATTAAAAATGCAAGTTCTCAGGGGTCCCTCACTCAGGACTCACGGCAAGGGGCTCAAGTTCACCATCACTGACGGGGCCCCTCTTGGATGTCCTCCTGCTGCCAGCATCTCTGCTGAGACCCTAGGGAGAACTGAAAAGGCCCACCCCAAGAAGCCAAGGAGGCAGGGAGTCAGAGGGGGTCTCGTGCCTGTTTTGCAGTTTCTTAGCTGGGGGGTTGCGGGCAAGTTCCTCACTCCCCTGAATGAGGTGCAAGTGATATCCATCCTAGCTACCACATGAAAGATGTTTGCAGAGAAAATGTATGGGATAGTCCTCCTAAAAACTATCCAACTCTAAATAAATGGAAGGTGTCATTATGATTAGTGGGGTGTCATTATGATTAGTGGGGTGTCATTATAAAGTGGGAGCACTTTGCTTCCCTTTCACGACAACATGCAAATGAGAAGCGAAATCAAATGAGCACATTAATTTTTTTCACACCATTCACTGATCTGCTCTAAAACAGGATCGGAGAGGGCTACCTCAGGAACACAGGAAACTGGGCTCAGAGGCTGCTACAGGCCACACGGGGCCAGCCTCGGGAACCAGGGGGAGCGGAACGGCTCAGGGAGAAAGGGGGAAAAAAAGGAGTAAACAAAGCCAACGAAACCAGGGAAGAAGTAAAAAGGTCAGAACCGAGATTCCTCCCTCCTGGGAATGAGCTTCATCCCTGAGAAAGAGGCCCAGATGAAAGGGAGGCGCAGCTGGGGAAAATAGGCTGTGAGAACAGAAGGGCGATTGTTCCCCAGGACAGACCGGGCCCTGCACCCGAGCAGCCGGCCTGCACTGCTGCTTTGTGCCCTAATGTAATTAAGGGCCCGGTGGGGGCCAATGTTTGGAATCCTTTAACTCCTCGTCCTTCTCACACAACAGCTGAGCCAGAGCGTGCGGGGGTAACTGCGGGCGACTCTGGGTTTCTGAGCAGCTCAGCTAAAAGGGGGCATCACGGGGCAGGCGAGCCAGGGCAGCAGGAGGTGAAGCCCTCATTCAGGGCTTGTGAGGCACTTCCTCCTCCTCAGCACTGTCCCCAGGAGTTCCCTGAAGCCCTGCCACTGCCCTGACCCCAGTTAACACGCCCACTAATTGCCGAGGTTGCAGAGAATCTGAAAGCCGGAGGAGCAAAAGAGTCAGAGTTAATTAAGGAGAGAAAAAAAGTCTGCTTCTCAGTTTTTCATTTCCCTCCTCCCCACACGCTCTGGGTTGGGCGTCTAGTTTCAGGGAAGCTCCGGAGGCAGGGATCTCCGAGCCGGGAGCCAAAACCAACAACAGCACATGGAAATTATTGAGCAGGAGCAGCTGCAATTAGAGGGCTCCTAGGAGCCTTGCTCCACAGCTCTCCAACCCTGAAAATTTCCCAGAGGTATGGTCAAGGGGTCCACTCCCCTGCCATCCAAAGGAGAGCCTCCCGTTCCCAGAGGGCAATGGGACGTTCTGTAGGCTAAACCACAATAATGCAACGTAAGCATCTGACCAATGTTACATTGTCTAATCTCACAACTACCCTCTGAGGTAGTTTACTATTCTTATCCCCACTTTACAGACGGGGACACTGAGGCTTACATGCGACAAGTGCGTACCCAAGGTCAGCAAGCTAGCAAGTAGCAGAGGACTGATTCCATCGCCTGGCACCCTGACTCCAAACCCTGACCCCTACCATGCTGAGAGTCACTCAGATATTCTAGTACACCAGAGGCAAGGCTTAGGAAGCTTACAACCTGACAGAAAGGTCTTAGCCAAAGGTCCTTCAGGTTTTGATGAGACCCTTGAACCACTCCCTCCCCCGAGATCAAATGCACAATTGAAGGTGTTTGTGTGCTCATGCACTTTTCAGACTGGAAGAGGGATGTCAAAGTTCTCTTTAGATTATCCAAGGGGTCTGGGACCCAAAAAGAGGTTAAGAACCGTGGCCGACAGGGTTTGCCAAGTTGAGTCTAGAACACTGAACCTCTGCTTTGAGTCCTCTACTGTTTCACTTCGCCTCTTTGCTTTGAAGAACAGCCAAGAGGCAGCCCGAACGTCTCCAGTGAGGGAGGAAAGGCAATTCAAAATTTGGCAACTTGGCACTGAAAACTCACCCAGCCTGCTTGGGAGAGGGCACCGGGAGACACACTGTGGGAGAGGAGAGGGAAAGGGTGACAGCTGGGCCCTGCAGGATAAAAGGGATTTCCTACAAGGTGTTTATTACTTCTTTCCATCAACTTACAAACAATTTCCATCATTGTCCCAATTCGGATCCTGGATTTTTCTTGGATCCACATAAAGGAAAATTCATTACTGGAAGCCCCAAACCATCAGAAATTATCAGGGGGGAAATTTTCTATTCCAAACTAACTTGCTACAGTTTTAAGACCATTGTCTGTCTTGAAACAAAAGTATCCCTTAACTGAGGCCACTGCCCTCATTTTCAGATGCTCCGAGATAGCAAATAGTGATGCTACTGCTGCCCACTCGTGACAGTCAGCATCATCGAGGGCACATTCTGTGCACTGGCTCCACGCTGTCCCCACATTTATCTCATTTAATCCTCACCTCAGCCCTAGGAGACAGGGCTATTATTATCTCTAACTTCCAGAGGACAAAATTAAGGCTCAGAGAAGTTAAACAGCTGCCCAAGAACACACAGCAAGTAAGCAACAGAGCCAGGATTCAAGCCCAGGTTGACTTGACCCTAAGAGACGGGGCTCTAGACCAGGGCCACTAAGAGTGAGACCACAGACCATCCGCACACTACTAGTTATGGGTCCTTTAAGTACAGGGTGGGGGGGTGTAGGGAAGCAAGGATTTAGAGACATTTCTAGCAACTGGACATCGCTACAGCCTCTGAGCATGTGACCATGGACTTCCTCTTTGGACAGGTTACACGTAGAGCAGTTCGGTCGCTGTCACCCTTGTGCAGACTGCTCGTGCTCACTGGGACCACCTATGAGAATGCATGCCCAAATGAATGAAGACAACAACCTGTCTTCCACTTCAGGTAGTTTACAAAGCGCTGTTCCGAAGAATGCTGCAAAGGCAGGGGCGTGTAGGGCACTCACACGAGGCCCCGGCATGCAAAGGTTTCTGGCACAGCACTTCTTGGACCTGAATGTGCACACAAACCACCCGGGGATCTTGTTAGAATGCAGACTGCCTTGGGCCTGACACCCTCCATTTCTAACCTGGTGAGGCTGGTATGGCAGGTCTGGGACCAGACTTTGAGCAGCAAGGCTCTGATTGGACAGATGCACTGGGGCAGGTGAGCCAGTGTGTGAAATTCCACTGGGCTCAGCGCACAGACAGCCCTTCCCACACACCTTTTCCCACTGCGGCCTGAGACTGGGATGCCCAAGCGCCCTTTCTGCCTGCGTTGAAGAAACGGAAGCCCTGTCTGTCCTAAGGGCTTGACAGAAGGCAGAGAAAAGCAGCTCAGGAGCATCTGCAAACATTCAGAGGAATCCACCTGTGGTTACCTGAGGAGAGGTGCCCTGGGAAAACTTCCACCTTGCTCCTGCTCGTGCTGGACCACAGCGGGGCCTCGGACAGCGATGCCCTGGGAGGATCACTACACACACACACACACACACATTGGACCAGCACTCTTCACTTCCTAAAAAAGAAGTGAGTGCCAAGAAACCTAACTAAGAGCTAAACCTCTGAGCAAGGGGCACAATGTGGGTCACTCCAGGAGGGCAGAAATGGCCCCCGGTTGCCACTCCTGCAGCTGGAAAGGGCCACGAGCAGATTACCTCCAAAAGGGGACAGTCCCTACTTCCCCCAGGTAACCTTCAGATTACCTGTCCTGTTTCCTGGAAATTCTTGGCAGTAGAGACCTTCCTCCTTTTTACCAATCTCAGTTTCTCCTAATTCAACTTCTCGGTACAAGGACTAGAGGACTATGGACTCATTAAAGAGGCAAATATCAGTAAAAGCCCCAGATCTCCTTTTCATTCAGGGGGTTCACTCATCCATTCATGTATGGAGCAACTGCCACATGCCAGGCACCATTAGAAAGTGGGCATACAGCGTGGATTCAGAAGCCCAGGGCCCTCTTCCCCCCTTCCCTAAGAATCAGGGAATCCATGACAGAAAGGGCCACAGCCCATCAACTAAGGCAAAGGGCACCACCTGCTCCTGGAACCAAAGGGAAAGTGAGTTCACATACCCACTGACTCAGGGAAAGTCAGCCTGTGGGTGGACCTGGGCATTTGAAGTTGGTGGCACTAGACAGGGCTCCTGCATGACTCACACAAGGCGAAGAAAGGCCCAAGGGTCACTGACATACACAGCAACCAGTCAGAGGGGCTTGATGCCCCAACCAAAAATGTCTGCACAAGATGACAGCCCAACTCCAAAGAGCATCAGGCTGAAAACCTCCTCTGGATCTCAGATGGCATCCATGAAACCGCAAAGCTCCATCTCCTTTGCAAAAACCAAATCACACTCTCCTAGTTCCCAACTCTGCCATAGACTAGTTCCCTACCTGACGACCCCATCCCGCTCCTCTCTACCCAAACTCACCCTTCCCTCTCTCAGAATTAAAACAAATCTCCAGGCACTAAAGCTGGGTTTCTCAGTCTTGGGCACTATTGACATTTGGTGCCAGGCAATTCTCTGGGAAGTTGTCCTGTCCATTGGAAAATGTTTAGCATCACCATCCCTGGCCTGTACCCACAAATGCCAGTAGCACCACCACCCCCAGTCGTGACAACCAGAAAGATCTCCAGACACTACCGACGTCTCCAGGGGGACAAAATCATTTCCCAGCTGCACCTGAGAAACACCTGGGAAGCTTATGAAACTCACCCAATGCCTGCGCCTCACCCCACACATTCTGGTTCTGGTCCCAATTCTACAAGTAAACAAGAATGTCTGTCACTCTGGAAGTCCTTAACATTCTTTTAAGGTGTTGGCTAGGTCATCCAGAATCTCTCCAGAAGCACAAACTAGATCTTCTTTCTTTCCTCTCTTCACAAAGTTCTAGGCAGTGCTCCACGAGGTTCCTCCTATTTTATGCTAGTCAGAAAACTTCGGAAAGTTATTGAGTCTCCTTCACCCCTACTTCAGATGAAGAAGTCACTTTAAGTAGCCCAAATTCAACAGCATATGACAAGGAAGAATTTACAAACTTCCAAATTTCAAAGGGCAGGGGGGTGGTGTCCGAAGAGATAAGGGACCATGAGAATCTAGCCACCTGACTTTGGTTCTGGTGTCCAACCTCTAAATGAGGAGGTCCCCTTCAGGCTCTCCCTTGGGTGCAAGGCAACTGCTGCGTGGCCAGGGTGCCAGCTGCGTAAAATCACATTCATTGAGCCCCACACCTCCTGACCAGAATGGAAGGCATGAGGCTGGGGGTCAGCAACTGTGGATGAAACTCCAGTCTACCAGGCTGGACACCGCCGGTTTCCTCGGGCTGCCAGTGATGCAAGAATACATTCACGCAGACCCAGAATCCGCTCCTTCCTCAGCCCAAAGTCCAGGATCTTTTCCCACACCTCCCTTAAGAATCCCCAGGAGGATCTGGAGAGTTGACCAAGAGGGGCCTGGCCAGTGTGAACAGATGGAGTCAGGTCTATGCCCTGCCTCCCCTCCTCCCCACACCTGAGGCTGCCCCCACTTGCCACCTCTTCAGACAAAAACAAAGAGGAATGCAGTGTCGAGGGAGAAGATGGGGTTATTAACCCCTATCTTCCCTAAGAACTGGAAATGCATTCATCACTCACTCATTCAGTAACAAATATGGAGAGAATACCTTGTAAGTGACCTATGTTCTTAGACAGCAGACGTGCATCCTCCCTGATGTCTACTTGAGTCAGTGCAAAGACAAACCGATGGGAGGAGAGTCCAGGGACCGAGCTCCCTTGAAGACAGCAAAGGCTGTTCAAGCTCTCGAGTCAGCTTTCTCGCCACAATTCTCTGGCTAATACGTAAGAATGCACACTGACAATGTGGTTACACTATGTTTAATGAATGATTTAGAGTTTTTTTCTGAGATTATACTCGTTTGATCTTCGTTGCCAACAGGATGAGCCAGTCTTCATGATCTGCTCCAGGTGGCCCTGGCTGGCCAGCTTGTTGAATCAGTCTAGGTGCCCAGCGGGACAGTGACTTTTTTCAAGCTTCCTTCCCTCTCTCCATTACACACACACACACACACACACACACACACACACACACACACGGTTGCTTAGAGACGAAACACATTCCTGATGCTTACATTTCTTTTCATCCTCCAGAAGCTGGAGCTTTGGAAACAGGGCCTCCAGAAAACATGCCTGAAGCAGGGGAGAGGAGAACCCAGAGCAACATTTCCTCACAAGAGGCCCCCCGCCCCCTCCCCGCCGCTACCCTCCCTTTTCTCCCCAGGGTTGAAAGCCCCAGCAGGCTGGCACTGAAGGGCTCCCACAAGGAACAAGGCCCCTTTTGAGAGCTGTGTTTACCCCAGCCCAGGGCTAGGGTTGCCATGGACACCAGCCACCTTGGAAGCCCAGAGCCGGCCTCAGGCCAGGAACTAGCCCTGAACTCCTTCTAGGGGACGCTACTGCCCCCCAACACTCCTCTCCTGAGCTCCTGCAACTGCTGGAAACGCTGATTTTTTTCTTTCCTGTTTCATTTCATTTATTTTATTTTTAAAAGTATTTATTGAATGTACTGGGCTGACATTAATAAAATGATAAAGGTTTCAGGTGTACCATTCTAGAATACATCATCTCATCTGTACACTGTCTTGTTGGAAACACTGATGTTCATCAAGTACTCCGCTGAAAACATAATCCTGAAGGGAAGGAAAGAGGATTAAAGCTCCTCCCAGAGCCTTCCTCACGGCTCCCCAGAGAAAGGCCAGGCGACTTGACCTGCCTGCTGCCTGCTAAGGCCAGAGACCTGGGGGCCGGGCTGAGAGAGGTGACTGGCCAGTGACACCAGCCTCCCCCTCGGCCTTGCCTCCTTGCCCCAACCCGTGCAGCTGCTAATGGCAATGACTTATTTATGTAATTCATTATCGCTGCGCCCAGGAGCCAAGCAAGGCCCAGCGAGACCTGAGCAGCAGAGGCAGGGCAAGGCGGAGGGCCAGGCCTGTGTCTTGAGGGCCCGGGAATTCAGCCCTCGCTGGCCCCACATTCCTCCCTTGTCCTTTTCCCCAGGAGGAGCCAGAGGGAGCTGAGCCTCTAAATAATTCAGCCCTCAAATTGCTCTGTGGTCAGGAGGGTTCCTTCATTTATTTTTTAACTCTCCAGGCTCTGCAGTTTCACAGCAGGAAGCACTTGAATCCCAAACCTGGACCTGGCTTTTGAGCCAGGACTGAGGTGAAGGAGCCACTCAACTTCTAAGTTTCTCCAGTCATCTGGAATTCAACAAATTGCTGGGTCCCAGCCACGGTGGCTGGGAAGCAGATGGGGCGGTGGGAGGAGGGACCACAGGCACTCGGGGCTGTGGGGCTGTGTCCGCACGGCAGCGGAACTGCCAGCAGCCTGCTAGGCTGGCCTCCCTGTCAGCAGTCTCCCCGACCTCTAGCTTCCTAGCCTCTCTCAGGCTTCTTCCTGCAACACCCCCTCACTGCCCCAACCCCTATCCAGCCCTCAGGTTCGCTCCAAGTCCCACAGGGCCAGGGCACAGTATTACCACACAGCTGCAGGGCCCTAGAATTGGCCGGCTTGGCCTTTTATTAATAATCTGATTATTAATTGGCTGTTATTAATTGAGCACAGATGTCATGTAATCCCCACAGTAACTATATGAGGTAGGACTACAAATATCCTCATTTCACAAGTGCGTAAACCGAGAGACGCAAGGAAGTTAAGAAATCCCCCCAGGTCATTCCGCTAGCAGATGAAGAACGAGAATTCAGGCCCAGCTGTCGAACTCCAGACGCCATGCCTTCATCCCCACATTACAGACACATGCAGATGTGCACACACAGAATCTGCAAAGAGCAGAACTAAACCCAGAGATGTGAAGTAACTTGCCCGTAGTCACACAGCCAGCTGGGGCAGTTGGTTGGACAAGTGCCATAATCAGGGCAAACATCTTTCCACATCACAGTTTCAACTACAGAAGCATCCATATTTATCCAAGTGAGAGCAGACTCTGGTGCTCCCTCTTTTACCGTGTAATGGTCTAATGGCCTGTAAACCTAGCTTGACCACTGGCCGTGCCCGCGCTAGTGCCGCCCACCCCCTCAGGCCCTTGCTCCACCACCTTCCAACAAACAGCTGCCCTGCTTCCACCAAGACTTTTCAATTCTCTCACAGCGTTATAATCTGCCCCACCTCCGTGTAGGAGAATGCAACAACTTCCAAGATTCCTAAGGAGAAACCCCACACCACCATGCCAGCTCACATTTATGCAGTTTTCTTAGATATTATCTAATCAATGTGAGGTGAGCTTGGGTACTTTTTTGAGGACTGCCTCTGGTCCCATTTATAGGGAAGACCCCCCCCCCCCGCCCCAAGCCCTGGTGGTACTATAGGCCATGCCCTCCAGGCTACAGTGGATTGGACCAATGGGAGACAGCTGACACAAATGGGCCAATCAGATTCTTTCCCTGGGAATTTGAATCAAGGTTCTGAGATTCTGTTCTGTCCAGGATGCGGTGGGTGTTGTTGGGAGCTGACTGCCATGACGTCTGGGGCATAGCTGCAGAAGCGGTGGCACCCTGCAGCTCCAGGCCCTTCGAAGGTCTGTCATAGTTCTTGCCTTGGTTCTTCCATTCCCCTGTGGCTTCCAATAGCTCAGGCTGGTTTCTGTTACTTGCAGTCAGTAGAGTCGGAACTAAAAGATGGGCTGGATTTATTATCCTCCTTTTACAGATGAGGAAAGAGGCTCACCGAGGTGAAGGGACTAAATGAGTGTCACATGACCAACATGTCATACAGGAGAGCTTCAGTCCCTGCCTGCTGTGTGACTTTCCTTCAGTGCTGTCCCATGCCTTCTTCCCCGGATTAAAGGAAGTGACAGGTGTTCCCTTCCGGTAAGTGTGAAAACATGCTGAGGATGAGTGATTAGCCAGAGGCACTCCAAGGATGCAAGCCAGGGACAAGAAATACAAAATCCTCTCCTTGAAACCATCAAGCCCTTTGCCCCTCTACATTTCCCAGTGTCCCTGGCAGCTAGGTTGCAGTGGTGTGACTAGTTCTGGCCGATGAAACAGAGATGGAAGAAAGAAGTGTCAGTTCCTTGCCAAGGCAGTCCAAAGCCAGGGGCTGCCTCGGTCTCCCTCGTCCCCTCCCGTGGTGTAACCCTGAAGGCCCCATATTTCACAAGGTGCAGTGCCAGGGGGAGGAGGACGGCCCTAACCCACATCAGACTTCCCGTGAGCACAGAGTTAATCTAGGCTGTGTCAAGCCACTGGGATGGCCAGACCTGATTATTAACACAGCACAGTCTAGCCTCTCCTGGCTGAAGTGGACCAATTACTCACCCTGGGCCCTTCAGCACACTGCTCTGGTCTGCAGGATGCTACATTTGTTTGTTTAATATCCACTTGTTAAACAAATATTTCTAGAGCACCAATGCCAGATGGTGTAATGGGTACCCCCAAGAGCACAAGAGTAAAAAAGACCCGGTCCTTCCCCTTAAGATCCCTATCTGACGACACCCAGGCCCCACTATGGGACTAAAAGGAACAGTTGTATAGGCGTGAAAGCAGGACCTCCCACCCTGCCCCTGGCTAAATTGAGCCTGGAGAAAAGGTAAGCTGCCAGGAGACAAAGACAGCTTGTCCCAGCGACTCCAGGAGGGTGGCAGCCAAGAGTGAGTTCATACCAGGCTTTCACACCCTGGGCTCTACCAGCTCGCCTCCTGCCAGCCTCATGGCCACACACAGTGTTTCCTTCACCCAGGGCACAGAACAGAGGAGAGAGGGCGTCAAGCAGGAGTCATCAAGAGAGCAGGTGGCGGGTAGAAAACAGAAGTAGTGAAAGGCACAGCTCAGCTGACCTCACCCTTCTCTACAACAGAAGTCTCTCCTCTGGGACTCATCCCCCTGCTTAATTTATTTTAGCCCCCAAGCCCCAATGACTGAGCTTTTCTCCCCTTACCTCACATAGTTAAGGACCAATTAGAGAAATCATCACTCTGTCAGGAACTGCCGTCTCATTCCACTCTTTCATGCCAAAAGCTAGATGCAAGTTAAGCAGGCAGGGTTGCCATCCATACACAGTTGTGTGGGCTATTCCCTGCACAAGGTGCCCGCGCAAAGGGGTCAGTGGGGCTGGAATCCGGCCTGTGCTCTGCTTACCCAGCTATGTACCAGGGGAAGGGGTCCCTTCTTCTAGTCCATAAAAGCTGTCTGCTACATGCCATAGCCATGCAAGCACTGGAGCTGGGGCTCTTCCATAACGAGTGAAGTTTGGGGGTGGGTGAATGGGAATTGACTATACTAGTCTCTCTACTTTTGTGTATATTTGAAAATTTCACAACAAAAGGTTAAAACAAAAAATGAAAAAAATATCTTGCCCAGGAAGTGGCTGTGTTATTCGGACAAGTTATAGGCAGGCGGTCCTCCAATAACATGGTCGTTTTGTTCAAGGTCATTTCATTACAAGGTTGAAGAGATGCTGGAGGAACTTACCTCTTGTTTATATCAATTGGTCTAGTTATCTGTTATTTTGCCATAGGTCCAAGAACCTGTGGATGATGTTAAGCGAAGACTTCCTGTACTTTACCCCTTAGCCCTCTGCCTCACCTCCCATATCTCAAATGACCATAATTCCAGGCTCATAGTGTTGGTATAAAGACTCAATTAAATAAAGTGAAATGCTTGACACAGAGTACATCCTCTTACAAATGGGAGCTGTTGACAGTAGTTGCTGCCGATGACTCGGGGCAGGAAGGAAATTGAGGCAGAAGCGGGGCACAGGGGCAATGCCGAGAAAAGCAAACACCCTGAGAAATGTGTGCCAAGAAGCCAGAGAGGGTCTGAAAACACAACCACACTATTAATTAACGTGCCTACGTTGGGCTTCCAGGGGGCTGGTGAGATGGAGGAAGTTTTCTCGCCACCCCTTCCTCTGAGGCCATCTTTACACTCCTGAGGGGACCCCAGCCTCAGCTCAGAATCCAAATTAAGGTCCACAGAAAGGTCAGAAAGAGTAGCTCAGAAAAGGATGTGCTCCCCGGCTTCCCGGCAAACTCAGAGAACAGAGCAGCTGGTGGGTGGGGCTTGGTGGGCAGGAAGCCCTTGCTCCTGGAAGGCTCCTTTCTGGAGTCACAGAAGAGAGCCAGAGTTCCCCAAAATGTCCCAGGGGTCAAGCGCCAGGCACAGGGAGGGCCCCTGCCAACTTCACTGGTCGGAGCATGAGTAGCCAGCCATTCACATCTCCGAAGGTCAAAGGCTACTTTTGAATTGTCTATTTTTATGTAATACATTTTTGCGTTAGTGTCTTCAAAAGTATCACTGCTGTGTGTGAATTTCCCCAGGGGTTTGTTAGTAGAAAATGACACACTGCTATCCATTTCCCCTGAAGGTTCATGCCCCAAACCTCACAGGGATGGAGAGGGCTGAGGGTGGCAGTGACAGGAAGCTGGGACTCCTTCCCAAAGGCCCTGGAGGGACCTCACCCCTGGCTCCAATCACCAAGGGCCTGTGTGTCGGCCTGGACTGTGCCCCGGGAGGCCGACACCGGAGGCTTCTGGTTTCGGTCAAATGCCATCTCGCTCACTCACTGTCTCCTTTCTTTTTTCTTTTCCAGCATGAAAGCTAATAGGGTGATTCATTCTCTTATTAAGTCGAACTCATGAGAAAAAGGGAAGTCACCCAAGTTCCCAGTCCTCTGTCTGTTGAACACAAGCCTCTGCCTGGCTCATCCCCATGTGCACTTTGTAGAAATGCAGCAACAGAAATTCCACTAAAAAAGCCCACCCTTCACCTCTCCTTTCACGTCCCAAGAATTCACTGCACTTGGTGGTTTGCTAAGTTTCTAAAGCTGTCACAGCTGAGGGTTGCGTTGGGCTTTAAAGACAGGCTTCCAAATAAAATGTGATAGGACAGGAAAGAGACACGTGGCCCTCAAATCCGCAGACAGAGCAATCCCTCATGGCAGATAGTAAAAATCCTCCCAAGAAAACGTCCTTCTCTGTCCCCGCTGGCTCTCTTCAGTCGGTCCCAAACTTAGAAACAGCTGTTTCCCTATAACTCCAAAAAAAGCTCTCATATGCTCCATCTCCTCATTCTTTCCAACACTGTGATCTGTACACTTAATCTACCTCCAGGCTCAGCTTCTCCTCCCTCAGCTCAAGTAAGAGGAGGAGCAGTCCCAGAGTAAGAAGCACAGTCTGCAAGGTTGGAAAGACTTCCCGTAAGCACCCTGTCCAGGCTCAGCAGCCTGGCTGTCTGAGTTCCAATCGCAGCTCCACCACTCACAGCTGTGTGGCCTTGGGCACCTTGACTTAACCCTTTGCATCCTGGTCTCCTCATATGTAGAAGTGTTGATACTATCTTTGTAGGTTTGAGTAATTAAGTTAATACTCTTAAAATCCTTAGAAAGGTTCCTAGCATGCAGTATGCATGTAATAAGTGCTGGTTATTATTATTAGACGTGATTATTATAACCAGCTCTGTTTAATTGATCTGTTCAATAGCCACTTTTTATTGTGAGTATAATAATAGATTAAGCTCAAGAAAAGTACAAATTAAGAAGTTGCCCTGGCTGGTGTAGCTCAGTGGATTGAGCTTGGGTTGTAAACCAGAAGGTCACTGGTTCGATTCCCAGTCAGGGCACATGCCTGAGTTGCAGGCTAGGTTCCCAGTGGGAGCCATATGAGAGGCAACCACATATTGATGTTTCTCTCCCTCTCTTTCTCCCTCCTTTCCCCTCTCTCTAAATAAATAAATAAATAAATAAATAAATAAATAAATAATTCCAAAAAAAAGGAGTTAAGTAATCTGCTCAGAATGACAGTCCAGACATTTCTGAGCTGAGATGGGATCTCTGGTCTTTTATTTTAAATGTTTTTAAATTTAGTGATTGGTTTTTAGAGAGAGGAAGGGAGACAGAGAGAAACATAAATTTGCTGTTCCATTTATTTATGCATTTATTGATTCTTGTATATGCTCTGACCTGGGATCAAACCCACAATTTTGGTGTATTGGGATGATGCACTAACCAACTGAGCTACCCAGCCAGGGCTTGGATCTCTGCTCTCGAACTGCACATTGCACACACACAAATTTCACACTTTAGAACTAGCCCTCCCTCAGGCATGAAAATTTGAAAAGTCCAGTGGATCGGCATCAGAAACATTTTTCAATTCTGTAATGCCCAGAGAGTGGCAGTATCTCAAAAGAGTGCTGCAGGATTTGCCAGACAAAATTAATTTCCGTTTCTTTTCAGATTCCAAGAAAATACACCAACTCTGCTTACAGGAGTGGGTGCCACCCCACCCAGGGTGTCAAAAGACCCCACAAGGCTGAAAGTCACACTGGCCTCCAGAATGTTTCAGACTAAAAGGGCTCCCCAGGGAGGCTCCTACTCCCTAGGCTGTCAACGATTTGCAAAAAAGGTCAGTGCAAACCATTTGGGAGTGCATTATACAGGCATGGCCTAAGACATGTGGACTTCTGCCAAGCCCATATTTTTTAAAAACATGCACTGTCTTCACCCTTGATTAATAGCAGCCAGGCTACAGAAATATTTCCATTATATCCAAAAGCCTTCGTGCCACGACAACTCACTGAGGTGGACGTTTCCAATTCGAACAGAACTCCTCAATAAAAACATCTCAAACCACCCCAACCTTTCCAGCAGAGGTAACAGATTGGAAGTTCTAAACATTCGTAAATGATATTTGTAGAAATAAATGATGTAAACACACAACCTCACGCCCAAAGTTTAATTGCATCTGACAGATGGATTAAGCTCATCTTCTAGCTCTATTATGAACATTCATTAGATTTCTACACAAGCACCTTTCGTGAATGTTCTTCATGTATTTCAAGGCTGTGATGAAATCTCCTCATGGCCATGCTGGAGAGAACTAGGAATAAAAAGAGTCTAGCATTGCAGCCCTGTCTCTCCCACTAACTAGCCATGTGATTACCTGAAATGCTAATAACAACAACAACAATAATAATAACAGCAGCAGCACTTAACGTCTATTGAGGACTTACAATACAGCAAACCTGTGCTCAGGGCTTTGTAAGTACTGAATCCTCAGCAGCAACCACTGGGGACTATTATTCCTCCCACTGCGTGGGTCAGGGAACTCAGACTCAGAGAGACTGAGTGCCTTGCCCCAGGAACACAGCAGCGACCAGCAGAGGCTGGACTTAGAGAAGGGTGGTCTGACCTGGTGTTCTTAACCACATACCATGGGTCTTTTCAAGGTGCTTAACGACCCAGGACCCCAAATTCCTCTAGGGGCCATCTGGATGATCTTCGAAATCCTCTCCAGCTTTAAGATTCAATGATTCTCTCTTTTAGAAATCAAATGAATTTACGACTGTGAGAAATAAAACCCAGGGATGCTCTAGCACTGCTGAAGTGGAGTGAAACGTCTGTGTGTGCCCCACCTGGATCTAGTCCGGAGAGGAAGCGGCTGCTTTTCTAGGATAATGATCCTGCGAAAGAACCACACAGGCCCCAGACCACTCCTGGAAAACGACAGCTTGAGGTTCTTACAGGATGCACAAGTGCAAAGGTCTGCAAGTTCTCAACTATCATCAGCTCTCAAACCTTAATTAGACCTTTTTTTTCCCCCTTTAAGGAAAGTCAAATGCAAGAAAATACTGCACAGCAGGGGTGAGTGCAGTTCTTGTGGCTTACTTAACCTTTTGCTTGCCTCTCAGGTCTACACCCACCCATGGAAAAACTACCTCATCAGGTCATCTGTGTTTTATGGCTTCCCCATGTCCTTGTAGCCCTGTAACTGCACAGGGCTTTGTCCCATGCACACCTGCTGATAGATGTCCTTATACGCTTCCTCCCTCTCCACCCGGCCCAGTCTGCAGACACAAGCTCAGTGGGCAGCCTTCCTGAGTCCACCTCTGATTGATCGTCTTCCTCTCCCTGCCCAGCACTGGAGTTCTCTGACCACCCACCAAGCCAGGAGTTGACACAGCCAAGGGTGAAACATTCTCCCAGCTCACCCTCCTCTTGTTCTCCACAGCTCACTCTCTCAGCTCCTGGTACAGCCTGAAACCAAACCAAATCTCAAATCTGAGCGAAATGAAATCATTTCCTACACCCAATCATCCAACGTGACCACAGAGAATCTTCTCCTCAAACGAGCTCGAAACCCAGCTTGCTGGTCACCCAAAGAAACCGAGCTCTGCAGGGTCCCTCCTAGAACCTAACACTTCCTTAATGAACAGGGATGACAGGGTTAGGGAAGAAGCAAGAGTTTGTGCCGTGGTGTTTTCTGCTGCCACTTCTCTTCGATTTGCACAAGCGATCTAACTTCTCCCTAGGAACTGCAGTTCACCTCCCAGTATATTAAACTCATTGTCCAGCGTCGGTTCATATTTGGCGCATTCTCAATATGATTCTCTTCTGAGAGCAAGTCTCATTCTTTGCGGAGATCTCTATAGCCATTTTACTGAATGCAGCTTAGATTGCTATATGTTTTCCTCAATTTGAAAAATGCCACCTTTACTTCTGTGCAAGGAACAACAAAAAAACTAAAACAGATAAAGCAAGTCAACATAAACAAACATTCACGTCAGCCATGATGATCCTTCAAAGAATTCTACATTTTGGGAAAGATCCTAAACTATGTTTTGTTGGTTACCCTTGCTCGCAGCACAACTTCAGGTGCCCTTCTCTGTTGCTGGGAGCATGTTACATAATGATAATGCTTTTGGCTGAAGCAAAACAGAATGGGAAGCAAAACAGACTGGCCCTACAAGTGGCGGGTAAAAGAGTAATAGCTTTCGGATTGTGTGCTATTTTATTCTTCATTCAACAGAGGTTCCAGAGAGCCCCGTATGGGTGGGTGCCTGAAGCTCTTCTAGGTGCTGGGCCAGGCGGGTGAATGAGGTGGCCTGCTAGCCCCAGCTGGGCACGCCATTCTCAGGAACATCTGAGTAGGAGCTGATGCTGTCTCTAGTTTCAACAGCCAGACAAATGGTCAGAACAGGTTTTCTACAGCCCTCTTCACAAGGCTTGGTTGGGCTCCATCCACTAGGGTGCCGGGCACTGCAAGGAAGCATCACCCCCTCTGACAGGATCAGTGAAGGCCGACCCTCTCCGCTCCTTCTTGGGCAGATAAGGTTTGGGTCTTGGCTCACTAATGAATGGGTGAGCCTCTCAACGGTACTGCACAATCTCCAGTCACTTCAATGGTAAAATGAGGGGTTAGGCCAGATATCAGCAACCTTCTAGCTCAAAAATTCCAGCTCCTTTCACCTCGTATCACTGAGCTGACACAGACCTCTCTGGGCCTTTATTTCATCTTCCTGTCTCCTGATGAAACCTTTAAACCACAAAGACAAATGGAACTGGTTCCCATTTCTAAAGACCTTTGCGGGAGGCCATTCCCCTCCACTCCTATGAGTCACTTGCTCTCACATCCTCTCTGGAACCTTGTCCTCAAACCTCACTGGAGTCCTTCCTCCGCAGCTTGCATTCATTTGCCTCTGGTTATCCTTCTAAGTACGCAGACAAGAGTGAATCACTGTTCTGAGCAGTAACTCTAACGAGATTTTTATTTCTTCAGCATATTCACAGGCATTACAGGCAGTGACTATTAAAAACCACCAAGACATCAAGGAAGCCAACCACACTTCCCAGTTCCTGCCTTATCCAGAAAATGTGACCCTAGGTTACACTCTGAGTTCACAGAGTAGGAGAATAATGTCACTGCCCCCTGGGCAGATCAAAAAGCCCTGGAAATAGCAGCCACTCTGACCCTCACTCAGCCCAAGTACCCCTCTTCCAGGAAGCCTTCCCTGCTCCAACTCCTCTTCTGGATGGCAAAGCAACCTCTCCTCAGTGTTCACCTCACTGCAGCACTTGCCATGACAACTACTAGACCACAAGCATCGTGCAGGCAGGGGCCATGTCCTCGTGACCTCTGCTCTCAGGGACAGGTTCCAGTAGAGCATCTGGCACTCCGCCAGGGATTCCCAGCAGACTGTGCTAGCCTGATCCCTCCAGACAAGTTCCCATGATGCCTGAAAACTGACAGTCCTTCAAGCAGAGCACCAAAGTCCCCCTACCCTCCATCCCCCAGCTTAGTAAGGGTCTCTCTGAGAATTTCTCTGAGAATGTACACTCTGCAGCCTGGGCCTCTTAGGTTCAAATCCTGGCTCTGCCACTTTCTAGCCATGTGGTCTTGGGCAAATTATTTCACCTCTTTATGTCTCTGTTTCTTCACTGGAAAACAGAGGTAGTATCTCTTAGGGTCCCATGAGGATTAAATGAGCTGACCCACAAGGAGCATTTGGAATGGGGTCTGACCCATAGCATGTGCTCAGTGAGAACTGGACTTATTATTTCCCAGGTCTATTACTTTATGGAAACCCCCACCCACCATCCGCAGCTTCCACTCTTGTCTATCTAGTGCCACACCCTCCCCCACCTCCAGGACCCTTTGCCCTGTTCCTCCAGCACCAATGGCAGCAGCAACATAAGAAGCCATTCACCCCTCCTCACTGATTATGATCTTCTCCCCAGCCCACCTCTACCAGCTTACAAGGTACATTCTCCAGAGAGAAGGGAGAAGAGCTGGTTCCACGGCAGGGCTATAAATGCTGAGTCATTCTGCCCCCACTGTGCCTCTCTATCCATCACCCTTGACGTCTCAGTCTCCCCAGCTTCCCACTGTGTGGTCCCCTCTGCTCATAAGAGCGAGCCTCACTCCAGCCCAACCCACCCTTATCCACCCCTCCAAAGGCCAGGCTCAGCCTCTACAGTGTCTATCAAAGATTTTCCTTAACAACAAGGAGCCTCAGAACCTTCGCACCATGTGCAGAAAGAAAAATAACAGTGTCTGCTCCAAAAGTGTTTACTGGTGGTTGCCAGATAGGAGGGGATTGGGGGCGGAGCTGGGTGGAAAAGGTGAAAGGAGTATTAAAAGTACAGATTGGCAGTTATAAACTAGTCGCAGGGATGTAAAGTGCAGCAAAGGGAACACAGTCAGTAATATTCTGATAACTATGTATGGTGCCAGGTGGGTGCAGGATTTATGGGGGGGTCGCTCTGTGAGTAACGCAGATGTCTAACACTATGTTGTACCTAAAATTAATGTAATACTGTATGTCAACTGCAACCAAAAAATAAATACAATTTTAAAAAAAGGAATGCTTCCTCTTTGTGTGGCATACATGCTAGATCTCCTTTAACTCTTCCTAGAGCTGAGAAAAGGAGGCACGAAGTCACAGAGTAAGGTGGGAGGCAGGGTTCTAACAGGGGATGTGCAACCTCAGAGCCTGTACTCTGTCACAATGGGCGCAAAGTGGCCGGTTTGCCTGCAGGCGTGGAGGTTCAATCAACGGAACTGGAACTTTTGTACCCCACCGATCATTCCTCAAAGATGCGCGGTGCCACCATAATGAAAATGAAAGGGTCACATTTTACGAAGACAGAGTTTATGTTTACAGGCATTGTTGCCGAATTTATCACTACAACTTGTGTTAAAGATAAAGATAAGAGCGATGGCACATTCTCAGGAGTCCACCTATTGCTCTGACACATTGGGGGCACTTACTGGGAGGCTGGAAGCAGAGGGCGTCAGAGAAGCGCTGAGAAAGCAGACACAAACCAGCGTCCTAACCTCACCAACCTGTGGCAGCCAGGGCAGCAGCAGGCAGACAAGTCCTGGCCACTGAGGAATGTGAATCATGAGTCACTGCCACGGAGCCCTGACACCCCACTTAGACAACTTCCACAAGGCAGGGATCGCTGCTGGACCACAGCATCTCCAACGGCCCTTTATGGCTTTCCCTTCCCATAAGTGTTAAGAGCCAACAAAACAGAGGCAGCACATCCTCTGGGCCTCCTGAATAGTCAGAGGTGATCTCTATCTGACTCCCAGCTTCCTGCCTCCACGGCTCCAGAATACTTCTACCTGTGTTGCTTACTGCCAGAGTGGGAATAATCCATCAGGCAGAGTAAACGTAGGAAGCTCTGAAGGAAGAAAAACCGTGAGTGCTCCTATACGCCAAACACTGTGCTTGCTATTTAAACAAGGAAAATCCCCATGAGCTACCTCGGTCTGGAGGCCCTGGAGCCTAAGAAGGGCTTCTCATTACCAAGGCAAAGAAGTTGCAGATGGCAGACTCTACCAAAGGCTCTTCCAGATCCCCAGCAAGGGTAGATGTCACAAACACCTGAGTGGCAGCCAGGGCACAGTGAGCTTTGGCTGAGAAACAGAAGGCGGGCCAGACCTCCCCAGATGTCCTGGGGATGGTGACAGCCATCTTCTCTGGCCCCCACATGCCTTTTAAAGTCCAGAGGGATCTAAGGAGCCTACAATACGTAGACCTCAGTCTTGGACAGCTCTACCCCAAGACCTCCTCAAGAGGAAGTGCATCTTTCACATTTAAACTTTCCACCGACGTACCTTCTCCCTTCTTCCCCAAGAATGAGCTGGAGCTCTTCAACAACTTAGATCCTATACTCAGCTGAAACACCTGACCTTATCCCCGCATTTACCTTTAATTCAATAGCCCTGTGACCCCAGCCCAGTGCTGGGCCTGAGCCTTCCCACCACAAAGATAGCAGAACAGCCCTGGAGAAGTGTTCCCCATCTGTCCCACCCTCTGGCTAACTGCAGGAGCCTGGAATCTAGTCCAGAGTTTACAGGTCTCTACGGCCACAAGCCCAAAGTGGCATCAGAAGGTCATGAGAAAAGACCTCCTGAGAGGTCTAGTCCTCACACTCTGGGGTTACTCACTGATCAGCCACAAAGGAGGGAAATGTTCTGAATGGCTTAGGCTGGACCACAGACTCTAGGTCAGGGGGTATTCTAGGGCCCCAGTTCCAAAGAGTACAGTAGCCCTCTGATACTGCATACAGAACGTGTCCCTGCATTGTGTGCACGTTTGGGGAGTGGGGAGGGGTTCGAGTTTTCATCTCAAAGGGGCACATGATCCCAATCCCCTGACTCCAAGTTCCCCCCAATTCACCTTGTCATCTCTAGGACCTCCCTAGCTCTCCAAGGTCTCTCTCCTATTCAAGGATGCACCGGGGCCTAAGGCACCACTACCGTTACCTTGCCCCCTGCTCCTTCCAGCGGCAGAAAGTGGACAGGGGCCTTCAAACCCAACCCTCCCCCACACAGCCTCCAGCTTCCAGGTGACCTGAACCAGGTTTCTCTCTCCATTCCAGAGAAGCCACCCTCCATTCAAACTGAGGTCTCAACAGCATCCACAGCTCCCAGCAGAGAGGGCGGGATTTCACACTCAATCCCACAGAGGCCAAATCTCCCGGTGAGATGACTTCCGCCAGGAGTTCTCTCCTGGCGTCCCTGACCTCCTTCTGCCACACCGAGCTATAGCTGACTCCGCCCAGGCTGTAAAGATGAGCACGCTTGGCAGAGAAGAGTGATGAAAGGCCAGAAAATCTTCCTGAGTCCTTTCTCTTGGCTAGGTGGTCAGAGTGCGGCAGGATAACCAACAGGAAGGCTTGTTCCCCATGTCCCATTACCCGGAATCTTTGGTGATGCTCCTGCCTGAGGGTCAGGTGAGGAGTGACAAGATCTGTCTGTAGTCTGCATCACTTCTAGTACAACTTATTTCGAAATTCCTAGTCCTTCCCCTCCCCCTCCACCCCGGAGGGGTGGGGAGAAGAAAGAAAAAAAAATCAGAAACCTCTCTCCCCCTGAAATAAACTCCTCTCCATGAATGTAATTTTAGTATAAATGTCTTGAAGATAAAACTTCTTATAAGGGGGAAAGAAATGGGCAAGCCATTCCTAAGTGTAAGGCAACAACGCAAGGAGAAAATGAGGAGGAAAGAATGAATTAACGCAAACGTCCCCCCACCCCCCAGAGCTTAGAGCCCGGGCCACAGACAGCGGGAGGGGCGGGGGAGCAGGGGCGGGGACAGTGCTTTCTGAACTTTCCCTAGCTAAGACGCCGGGAGATGCAGCTCCCAGGGGACCGGGTGGGACCAGGGCAGGCTGAGGAGACCTGTAACTTCGGCGGGGGCAGGAAGCGAACCTCCCATCCTCCTAAAAAGAGCTCTGCTCAGCAAGCGCCCCAGCCAGCCGCCGCCAAACAGCTAGAGCCCCCAGGCCGGGGCAAAGCGGGGAGGGGCGCCGACACAAAAAGGGGAGCGGCTGCAAAAGGGACTCCGGGCGGCGCCCGCTGGGGGAGGCCTCGCTACCCTGCCCGGCGCTGCCCGCCCGCGCCCACCCTTTAATCCCGCGCCCGGCTCCCAGTCCCCAGAAGCCCGCACCCTCCGCGCGCCCACAGCCGGGAATGAGGTGGGGTCTCGGGAGGGAAGCGAGCCCGGGACCCGCCGCACGCGGCTGGGCTCCCGGGAAGCCGCGGCGGCAGCACCGGGAATCAAACTCGTGCCGGCCCGGCCCTCCCGGCGGTGCCTCGGCGATCGGTACCGAGAAGGTGGGGCCGCCGGGCCGGGGCCGGGATGGCGCGCCGGGCGGCCGGCTGGGGCCGCGGCCGGGAACGAAAGGGAGGTCTTACCGAGCAGCCGCCACGCGCGTCCGCGCCCCGCGGGCCGGTGGAGCCGGCGGGCTGGGGGAGGGGCGGCGATCCCGCGGCGGCGGCAGCGGCGGCGGCGGGCCGGGCGCGGCGGCGCGGCTGGGGCGCGGGAGGCGGAGAAAGCGAGGCGAGGCCAGCTTCCTAGCGGCGGGCGGCTAGAAATGCAGCTGTCCTCGCACGCCTGCCGGCGGGGCCACAAGTGGGGCCGCGCGGGGAGGAGCGGGGCTGCGGGCGGGGCGGGGGCCCTGCGGCGGCGACCCCAGACCCTCTCGGACGCGGGACCCCTTTAGAGCGGGAAAGCAACGCGGTGGCGGGGGCTGGGGGTCGCCGGGTGAAAATAGGAAAATCCCAGCCGCGTCGTCCCTCTCCGGCCGGCGGGCAGGAGGGCGTGAGCAAGGAGCCTCGGTATCCCGGGCAGAGCCGGGTGCCTGGCGTCCTGCCCTACAGGCTCGCGGAGCGGCGCTGAGACGGCGCACCCCGGAGAGAGCGGCGCGGGAAGACCTCGACTCCGAGGGGAACCGAATAGCAGGGCTGCCCCGAGAAGGTTGGGAATGTGGACCCACATATGGGGCCTGGGACTACCGAGGGGTGGGGGAGAGGCAGCCCCCAGGGAGTTAGGACTCAGGAAAGGAAACAAAATAAAATGCCGGGGCCAGAGGAGATGGTAGGCAGGAGGTCAGGACGTCAAAGATTATTACCCATTCCCACCATCAGCTACCCCCTGCCATCTCCCCGTCGCATCCCCAACACCCCTGGCCGTTTCAGGGGCTTCTGAGACCTGAGGAGATTTTTCACAAAATTTGTTCAATAAATGGAAAATCAACTTTGACTATTCTTTTTCCATGTGGTTTGGTTTAAAACGCCACTTTGGGGGAGGGTAGGATGGGGCAGGGGGCCATCACCAAGCACCTGCCTGGAAGAGGAGCTACATTGGGGATCTAAGGAGGATGAAGGCCAGAATGCAGTTCCAGCTCTGCCCCCCCCCCCCACCCCCGACTTCTTGCAAAGCAGTCTCCTGGATAAGCCTGCCTCAGGGACCTGCCTGCTCACCTGGGCCCAGACCTCAAGGAGGAGCCCCTCTCCCCTCTGCTTCTGAGGACTTGCAGTCCCCTAGCTCTGCTGAGACAAATCGATGTGCTCAGCCACAGAGACATCTGATGGTGAAAACCGCAAACCAAAGCACCCAGACGCCATGTGTTTCCATCATTGACATGTCAAGAGGAAGTTCCTTCAGCAAACTGGGACCCTGGGATGGAGAGAAACCTCAGAACCGCACCCTTCCTGGGGAGGCCCCACATTAGGTTAGCATGTTGAGTGGGTCCAGACCCCTCAGGACATCACCCCTCTCCCATCCCCTCTCTCCTGCTCCTTCACTTGTTGGTACATTCCACTGGGGGAAGCAGAGATTGAAACTCCCAGGAGGTGATCCCATCAACCCCAGAGTAAATATACTTAATCTGGAGACTGACACATGCCCACTCCTGGCTCCCGTCCCGAAATTGTGACCGAGAGCTCGGGCTTCATTCTCCTTGCTGGTCATCTAGATCACGTTTTCACGTGTGTTACCTCACACTTGCCCACAGAGCAGTTCAACGGCCACTTTTCTGCTGACTTGCAAGACCTTCCCTGTCACCTTGGGATTTGGGGGGCCAGGAGAAAGCATCTTCGAGCATGGAGCTGTCCTTGTTTGTACTCCGCTCTGAGTGCTCATTAAAGCATTTAATATATTATTAATATAGTTATCAAGTGAAATTAGTCACTGTAATGGACGCTGTTCCTTGAAGAATTCCTTTCAGAGCTGTCTTCCCGGAAGCTTTCCTCAGAGCCCTTTCCTGCCTTTCCGACACCGACACCAGGGGAACCTCCCTAACGCCCACCACTGCCTCTGAGCTGAGAGTTCCCCAGGGTCCCAGGCCAGACCTCCCTCCTGCACTCCAGCCCATCATGCACAGCTGCCCACAGAGGCTCTCCACCTGCGGGCCCCTCAGACACCACACCACACAGAGGCTAAAAGCAAACTCGAACTCAGAGTCCTTTTTTCCCCAAGCTTCCTCCTCATCCTCTGGTTTAGCAGCTGGAAATCAGTCTTCGTGTGACTTCCCCTGAATTCTTTTGGTTATCAGGTTCTATTTGTTCCTCCTTCCCTTCACTCCCTTATTCCTCCAGCTTCTGCCCTGGTTCGGCACCCCACCCCCACCCCCAAGTGTCTCTGCTCATCTCGGAGACTGAAATGTCCCCTTTGCTTTCAAGCCCAACCCTCCTGACTGCTACTGGAGACAGTCAGTTCTTCCCCCACCCTTCTCTGCTTGCAACCAACAGACACTACAGGATGCCCCCTTCTAAGAAACTCTGCCCCAACTCTGCCCCACCCGCAGGCCACTGCCCTAGTTCTCTCTTGCCCATTCATCTGCTTCCTCTAAGAAACCACACATACTCTCTCTGCTTCTTCAGTTCCCACTTAATCCTCACTCTTCTACAATCTGGCTTTCTTCCCTGTCATTCCACTGGCACTCAGTCTTTTCCACCTGTGGGCCCCCTCCCTCCTCTACTCCTTGGACCCCTTGCAGCCCTGGATGAAGGTAACGCCTCCTTGAAATGACTCCCACCCCCACAGCTTGGCTTCTTCCAACCCTCTTGGTTCCCAACTACATTGCTTCAGCTCTGCCTGCGCAAGGGGCTTCTCCAGGGTGCAATCCTCTTAACTGTTCCATAGACCTCACAGTTCTCAGGATGTTCTCACAGAGGGAATAGAGGGGAGCAGGCACCAACCCCGGCGTGCTCCATTTGCCGGCAGCATAACTTTGGGCCAGTTACCTAACTCTCTCTGTGCCTCACTTTCCTCTCCTGTATTTGGGGCTCACAACAGTGCCCACCCCAAAAGACTGTGGTGAGAACTAAACAAACCCACACACGTGAAGTGCCCAGAACAGTGCCTGGCACATGAACTGGTCAGTAAGTGCTAGTATTGCTACTGATAACATTACCGCCTCTGCTGTCAGGTGGAGTGTTTTGAGGACTGATTCCTGCACGTGTTCCCTCCCCCTGGCTCCAGACTGGAATGTGTGGCTGCCATTGGACAGGCTGTCCTACAGTCACCTCACCATCAGCATGACAAGCCTGGAATCCATCATCTCCACATCTTCCTTTGCGAGAAATCTCTGTCCGGGAGAAGTGCACCTCCCACTCACCTGCGCTACCAATTTCACATGTCACCACCCTTCTCTCCCACATTCAAACCCCTACGTAAACTCAGGCCTTTCTACTGCCTGAATTTCTCTGGACTCTGCCCCATCTCCATTCATTCCTGGTTCAGGCCACCAGGCCCCTGCCTTTCAATCCATCCTCTTCAATGCCAGCAGTTTTTTTCTGAAGTGTAGACTGGAGATGCATGTCTCCTTCTTGTTGAAAAGATGGATGACTCCCCACTGCTTGGATAATGAAATTTAAACAATTTGGAGAGGCTCTTCCCAGCCCGCCCTTAACCTATGACCCAGCCCCTCTCCTTTCCTGTGCTCGCCCCACCTGCCCACCCCCAGGCTAGAACAGCTAAGGCCACTTGTTGTTCCCAATCAGTACATGGGAAGCCAGGAAAGCCTCTTGCTAAGACTCTGGGCACATTTAGCACAGATAGCTGGAAGTGCGTCTGCCATGTCTCCTCCACACCGTGAAAATGAGGCTGCTAGGGAGCTGCGGGACTCAGTCTTGGAAAGAGTGGGTTCCAGCTGGATCACAGGGAGAAGAGGACATTTCCCTTCTGGGACTTCCCCAGCCCAGGACGAAAGCAGGGTACACACTATGCACAAGAACACGCACCAACAGCTTAGGAACAAACCACACTGTCCCAGCCCCCAGGGGCCCTCTCCCCTCCTCCAACCACCACAGGCAGCAAGAAGACCCAAGGCAGAAAAGAAAGTGGTGGAAATATCCAGATAATTTGGGTAATCCTTCCTCCATCTTCACCATTTGACTAAGAAACTCAGAGGAAACTTTGAAAGAATTGGTGTTATCCCGTGGGGATTTTGAATGAAAACATCGGTGACAGGTGGAGGCAGTGATGTCCCCAGAAGTGAGTAAACGACCCCCTTCTGGGAGAACAAGTAGAGGGATGCCTGTAGGACTGCCAATCTCAACCCCAGTTTAGAGAGGGCTTTCAGGGGCCCTCTGCCTCCCCCAGCGTGCCAGCACCAATGTCATGCCTGTGGCACTCTCTTTGGACCTTTCTTCTCTTGCATAACAAACCTCTCCCTCCCAGTCCCTTTGTCCATTCTGCCAGCCTAACTACAGCACGTGACACTGTAGCTAGGCCCTGTGTGCGTTCCAGGGGGGTAGGGGCTGCCTTCTGTCTCAGTGGCTGAACGTCCCAGCCAGAGGTCTGGCAGGCCCAGGAGTGAGTAAATATTTGCCAAAGGGCCGACTTCTGACAGGTGGGCGAGATCTGCCTGGTTTGCCCTCCCCAAAACCACGTGTCTTCCCTTCCCTGGTAATAGTTAGTGAGGCTCCGGGGGTCCTGCCCGTGGTACAGAGGCTGCCAGCTCGTCCTGTACAAGGTGGTGAGGTGGAAAGGAAGCATAAATAAATGGAATTCCATGTAACCATAAAAAATGCTTTTAAAGAATATTTAATGCCTATAAAACTGTTACGACATGTTACAGGAAAGGGAGGCTACAAACCAGTATATGCAGTATGAGCCAATTTATTTTTATTTAGTTATAAACATAGAAGAAAATATGCCAACATGTTAACAATTGTTAGATGAGAGTTTTATAGGTAACTTTTACTTTGTTATTAATATTTTCTCCAGATTTTCAAATTTCTCCCATTGTAGAACATACATTGATGTATGTTCAAATTTATTCCATTGAACATACATTCCTTTAAATATATATATATGCCTATATTTAACCATCAAGATCAGTATGATTGGAAGGAAGAAAGTTAAACATAACTAACTTTCCTCCATAATGATGCATAACTTAGGCTATTTTAGTCCAGTTCCATGACCATCCTCCAAGATGAGCAATAGGTACCCCTCTCTGTCCCCCAAGTCTAAGGGGAAGGGAGATGCAGAGCAGCCAGCAAGTAACACCAGGCAGAGTGTGACACTCGCTAAAATGAAGGTGTGAGCAGAGGGCTCTGGAGCTGCCCGAGGAAGGTGTGGTTAATTCTCGTGGGGAAGGGGTCAGAGAGGGCATCTTTGAACAGCTGGCTTTTGAGCTGGGCCTCGAGAGTTGAATCCTTTTAACTGGGGTTAAGGGTCCACATCATCTGGGCCACGGCATCAGCTAAGGCACATTGGGATGTGGGTGAACGTCCACGGTGGCCAGGGTGCAGGGGGCATGGCGACAGTGAGGGTGGGAGGTGTCAGATAGTGAGACGAGGCTGGAAAGTTGAGGGGGCTGTGACAGTGAATGAACGGCCTGCAACACCAAACTAAGGAATCTATACAGGAGTGTGCTACAGGCTCCAGACTGAACTTCCAAACAGAATATTAACACTGACTTTGACTTTCCTGGCAACACCACGAGTTGAGGCACTAAGGTCTTCCACTCCTGCCCCTGACCAGCTCCTGGGAAAAGCCAGGCTGGATGGAGTTAAGCATTTGCTACAAATAATTCACAGAGGCTTAGAGATTCAAATCCCAGCTTGGATCAGCAGAGTTTAGTTCCTCCTAAACACCCTCTCAGCCTGATCAGTATAGTGTAGTGACTCAGTGCCGATCAGACCAGGGGACAACTAAATCCCTGCTGTACCCACTTTCAAGCTGGGTGACTTTGGGTGTGTTACTGAACCTCTCTGAGTTTCCATTTCCTCACCTCTAAAATGATGATAAGAATATTACCTTTCTCCTTATTAGATAAAAAATAATAGTAAGTGATAGTTTCTTGAACACTTACAATGTATCTCTCCCTGTTTTAAGTACTTTTGCACATGTTATTTCATGTTATTTTCAGAAAAGCCTTAAGAGGCAAGGATTATTACGACTTCTGTTTTGCAGATGTGGAAACTGAGACACAGAGAGGTCAAAAATCTTGCTCAAGTTCCCACAGTAAGTGGTAGAAACAAGATGCAAACCCAGACCATGATGCTAGAGTCCACCACTCCACTATGCCCCAGGAGATCACAATTACAGTAGTTACAAAAGCACATACACAGTGCTTACAGTATGCCAGTTAATGTTTACATTGTAAACTCCTTTACTCCTCAGCGGCCCTGTAGTAGGTATCACCACAGGCCCTGTCTACAGATTAGGAAGCTGAGGCACAGAGATATTAAGTAACTTGCCCAAGTTTCTTCACAGAGCCAGGATAGGAACTCAGGGGGTTTGGCAGCCTTGCCTGCTCCTCCTCATTCTAATACACTCAATAAACAATGTCTCTTTTATTTACTGTCATTTTTATAATTCCAAGGAGGCCTACCTGCAATTAAAATAGTCCAGATGTTCAGGTCTGTTTCTTCTCAGGAATGAAGATCCAGGGAGGGCGTTGGGGATGGGGCAGGGTGGATATTTCTGAGTGGGACTTGGGGAGCAAGGGCCCAGGTAGAGGAGCCTGTGGGCTTGGGGGTACTGGGTGGGTTCCTTCCTGCTTGGAGGGAAGGAAGGAGAGGAAGCTGGCATGACCTCATTTTTCTAGTCCCTGAGCAGGGCTCGGGGCACTATTGGAAATGGTAAAAATGTCTTATTCTTTGGCAGAAGAATATCCCTGGGATTGTACCATAGCCAGTTCCAGGGTGGGGGTGGTGGGCAAAGGACCCAAGAGGATTGAGTGATGTCTCTGAGGGAGATTTCACATTCTGGGTGTGTCTTTATAATAGAGAAAACAGAAACCTGTCCCTGAGGCAAGACTGGGAGACAAGAGGGACAAGAGGATGCTGAGGCTATGACGAGACTAAGTTCCCAGGGTCTAGACCCTCAGCCCCAGGTCTCACACTTGAGCCTGCATTTGGGGCTGGGTGGAGGTGTGGTCAAGGCTCAGTTCAGGCGGTTCCCTAGTCAAGGAAGTGTCACGTGATGGTGGCTGGTCCGAGTTGTGGCGCAACCAGTATCATACATAACACAGAGGGGCCAGCTACCACTGCAGGGCTGGTTCACCGGAAGGCTGAACTGAGATTTAAAGGAGCAGGAAAACACAGTAATTTATTTATTTATGTATTCATGGATTATTACATTCCTTCAATAGCTTATAATTTCTCATTACCATGATTTCTTTTGATGCTTAAATTGTTCCAGATTTGGTCACTTGATAGCTCCTGTGTTCTTTTGATACACTCTCATCTTCTTTGATACATTCCCACCCTTAATTTCTTGTACAAAGAGACCTTTTCACCATCACGGTAAAGATTGCATCAGACCACCGATGGATGCTAAATCTACGGGGAAATTTTGATGAGGAGTAGAATATTCGAATAGTCTTAAAGTGTTTCCCCACAGACTTCTTATTAGTTGCAAGGGGAATGGGGGTGGAATAATTATACAATAGGGAAACTGGGAGTCACCTAGACTGGGTGATTTATATTAGCATCATTTACGAGGGATACAGAGAGATCGTGTGCCTCCAACTGTGATATCCTGCAAACACATGCCTCAGCAGTTTGCCAGCTGAGAATGCATAATCTCAATTTAATCATGGAGCAACATCAAACACAAAATGAGGAATATTCTATTTTTTTTAAAGACAGGGGTCTGTAATTTTAATTTTTAAAAAGCCAGCTATGTGAATGCTTCAGGAGACTAAAGAGACTCATCAACTAAATGCAATACTAGACCATGTACTAGAGGGGAGAAAATGCTATCAAGGACACAATTAGATTAATTCACAAAATTAGAATATGCATGGTAGATTAAATAAAAGTATTCATATCATACAAATATAAAGGTGTAAAGTTAAAAACTGGCCTGTGATTTAAGAACACAATAGGTGAATTTGGGTAAAGAGTATATAGGTGTTTCTTGTATGATTTTCATTTTTGCAACTTTTTGTGAGCTTGCAATTATTTCCAAATAAAAAGTTTTCCAAAAATATTCCGGGTTCACTTTGTGTTTTTTCCTGCTCAAACCTTGCAATCAGCTTTTTCTCCAGAGGATCTCCAGAGCAGGAGTATTTAACCACATTGAAAAAATAAAATAAAATAAAATAAAATAAAATAAAATAAAATAAAATAAAATAAAATAAAATAAAATAAAATAAAATAAAATAAAGTATTCCTAGCATGTGGAAGAGTATGACCAAAGGCAAGGAAATGTGAAATGTAAGTGTAGATGATAGAAAGGACAGGTTCTAGCAAAAGTGGGCCTTCTGAAAGGAAACCGAGGATAAACTGTGGCCTCCCCCGGGGATGCAAACCGCGGCCCCCAACAGCTTCCCACAAGCCTCTCCCCATTCTCTGGCACATGTGTGATTTGTATATAGGACACAGTAAGCGGACAGATTTGCCCGCTTCCTTTAGAGAGCCAACACTGTATTCGGGGGCACGTCAACTGTGGAAACCACAGAACTGAATTTTCTCTATTTAATTGAATGCGTACAAATATCGTTCAGAGTCTAGGAAGGGAAGCCGCACTGGAGGTGGAAACTTCAGCAGAATGCTACCCGACCAATCAGAACTCAGGAGATATCAACCAATCACAGCTCGGCAATGCTCTAGCCGGGGCGGGGTCGACCCGCCCAGAGTTGTTAGTGTACCACAGCTCCCGCCAGCCCAGCTCGGACGCTAGACTACCCTGGGGAAAATTGCAGAGAGGAAGCCCGCAAAGTACAATAGATTAGGCTAAAGGGCGGAGGGCCTCGGATGCTAGGGCTGGTAGTATTGATGCTAGGGTACCACAAGATGTTGACTGATCCAGCCCTGGCACAACCTACGTTTGCCGCGCGCTCTGCGGGGTCCCTCAGGCGCTGGAGTCCACGGCGCTGTCGGGAGAGCAAGTGGAGGTGATGAGAGCTGACTGCAGAGCGAGCAGGTCTGAGAAAGATGTCAGGCTTCTCCTCCCCATTCGGCCTGGGTAGGTGGTGGTGCTCCCTGTCCTCTTGGAAAGGCAGGAGGTGAGGCCTGTGCCATTCTTGCAGCTAGCACTACGAACAAACTTTCTGACAGGATGGTGTGATTGCAGAGCGAAGCAGTGCAGGCACCTTCTCTGGATATAGCGCATGGCGGGGGAATGATGCTGGATGGAACGACTTGCCTGAAACAGGGTGCACCATTCCCAGATAGGCACATTTTCAGGACACTTTTTCCAGGTCTCCCAGTCTGGCGATTCTTCCCTGGGTCTAATCCGAACCCTTCCTGCCACATCTCTGGCCAGCTGCTTTTGAGAGGTCTTCCATCTAACTCTCATTCGTGGGATAAGGCTCTGGTTCCCATGCTGGGTACCCATCTTCAAAATCTCAGTCTGAGGTGGGGAAGCCATGCAGGAAGGCATTCAGTTCCTTTGCAGCTCTTTCAGAGAATGGGGTTGGTGCCTCCAAGCCAAATGACTGTCCTTACCAATATAGGAAATAGGAGGACCAGGTGGAGGTAGGGTACATCGCATCTGTGGCTCCTTTCTCTGTACTGGGCTCTGTGCTAAGCACTTTAGATGAATTAGATCCTCAAAAACTTTACTAGGTTGGAACTATCATCCTTATTTTACAGCCAAGGAAATAGGCCAGAGAGGTTATTATTTGCTCCAAGTGACCCAGCCTGGATTTACACCCAGGCCTGGTGGATTCCAAGCCTCTTCTGCTCTTGATTACAACCCTGTCTCACAGCACCTACTGGCTGGCTGGCCTTTCTCCCAGGTCCTGCTCTGCTCTGGGTCCTCTGGGGGCCTCTCTGACCTTTTGTTGCTATTTCTGGCCTTGGTGCTTGGTTCCTCCTTGTATTTCAGGGTTCTGAAAGGAAAGTCAGTAAAAACCACAGGTTGCCATGGCCCCATTAATTTGGAACCAGAGATTTAGGGGACATGGCAAAACATTTGGAAATAGTATAGTCAAACTTAGGAACCAGCCTTCCTTCTGGGGGTGGCACTGGATTACCTCTACTGTATTTGTACACTGAGGAGGAATCAACTAACTGCCTAAGGTTACAGGGAAGGTTTCAGAGGGATCAACATTTATTTATTTATTTGTTTTTAAAGATTTTATTTACTTGTTTTTAGAGAGAGGGGAAGGGAGGGAGAAAGAGAGGGAGAGAAACATCAAGGCGAGAGAGGAACATGGATTGGTTACCTCTCGCACATGCCCTGTCTGGGGACTGAATCATCACCCAGGCACGTGCCCTGACCGGAAATTGAACTGGTGACCTTTTGCTTTGCGGGATGATGCTCCAACCAACTGAGCCACACCGGTCAGGGCGTAAAGGATCAACATTTAAGTTGGGCTTTGCAGGACATCTAGGGGTTCACAATGGAGAAAACGTTGGAGGGTTTCTTGTGGGGAGGCCATTCTAGGCACAGGAAACAGCATACACAAAAGTCCTGTTGTCACTTTCTCTTTCCCCAACTTGCCCCTTGACCCATTTGTCTCCCTCAGAGATCCTTGACAGCCACACAGCTTCTGGGGTTGACAACATGACAGGACCTCCCTTGTGTTAGACAGGCCACCCTGGAGTCAGGGCCTACTTTCTTGGGATAAAGTTCTGAGAATCCAAGAGAGGGGAGGGAGCCCTACTTCTTCAGCTGGAAGGGGTTCATGGGTCCCCACTGCAGGGGCGATTCTCTAATAATCGCTTGAATCTTACCTGTTTCTTCAGCCACTGATTTTGTTCTTTTTCTGGCTAAGAAGGACACATCTTTTCTTCTGCCCATTGACTGAAGCTGAAATAATTACAGCTGGATTCTACTAGCAGCCTAGAGTCCTCAGAGCAATCATGCCCAGCACAGGGTGGATGCGTGGAGAGGGAAGGGCCTCAGCGTGGGGTTACACCACGGGAAGCACAAGGACATTTTCTCCAAAACCTCTTCCTTTCCAGGGCCTCTTCCCAACTTCCAAGTTCCCCCTTTCCCTCCTCCCTCTCCCCTCTAAACAAAGTTGATTTCTCTCTGGCTCTTTACCCACCATTTACAAAGTTAGGAGTTTCTTGGCTTATGAGCAGGGACCTTGGGGACCCAGGCTTCTTCAAGCCAGATCTGAGTGGATTTAGGCTGACACTGTAGGAACTGTGGCTTTGGTGGCCTCCAATTGCCCCCAAGACTGACAAAAGACTTGGCTTCCAGTCTCGTCTCTGAGGCTGCCTCCCCTCTCAATGAACAGCCTCTAGAAATGACACATCTGCTCCCAGTGTTGGACCTGGGTACTCACTGCCAGACAGAGCTACTGGACCAGTCACTGGAAGAGCATGTCCCTTCCATTCCCTTGGTCTCATCCTTTTCAGCTGCCATGACAAAGGAATAGCTTACCTGCAGAAGAAAATGTGGTCCTCAAATGCCTATCTTTAGCCTAGTAGTTCTTTCAGACTCTACAGATGCCTTTAGGAAAAAGTGACATCCAGGTAATGGCTGATGCAGGTGGACCTCGCCTTGAGAAAACTTCATGAACAATGTGAATTTACCAAAACACCCCAGAGAATTCTTCCTGCATGGTTGGCAGTTACATGTCAGAAAGAATTTACTCCCATAAGAATAGTGATTTTCTTATTTATGCACTCTTCAAAGAGATATTTAGGTGTTGGGAGGAAAGTGGAATGCCAACCTAAAGAAGATAATCAGGGATGAAGAAATTTCTGAAATTATGATGCAAGTCAGTGGTGATAGAGAACCTGAAGTGAACATCCATTCCTTTACTGTAAGGCAGTTTTAATAAAGTGAAGTATACTTGACCCTCATGATCTGGGCCCAAGATCTGGGTCAAGTGCCTGTCTTGGGAAGAGGAAAGCTAACTAGCCAACGCCTGAAGGGTTGGCCCAAGGAGAGGGTTAGATTACAGAGATCCAAAGCAAAGCCCTTGACCTTCCTTCCATTCCTTTCTTGGGAATTACATGGGCCTTAGATTGCCCCAAAGTGGGCAGCCAAGAAAAGCTGGAGTCCAGATCGATGCAAAACCTGTTATTGTTCAGCCCTGAACCTGCCTGCCCCCACTACTTTTAGAGGACCCGAGGAGATTATCCAGTAATCTGCCAGGGTCAGAGCAGCTGTGGGGAAGATTTATGGACCCAAATGGGGTCAATCAAATCGTCTTCTTTCAGGCTGAGTTCTTCAAGAAGGAAATGGAGAAAGTGCAGGACTGAGGCCCAGATTTATTATGGCAGGGAGGGGAAAGTGATTACCATCCCATGAACACATTGGACTGTCTTTTAGCCCAATGATCTTTGAGGCTAAATGATCAATGATCTTTTTACAGAAAAAGCCTCCACTATTCCATCTACATCCCAAACCCAGGTCTCTCCAGAGAAGACCAAACTACAGGATCCTTTGAGAAGGGCAGGGACACCTGGACAGCCAGGACTGGAAAGATTCACTAGCAACTCAGTGAACACATGTTCCAAGACAAAAGCAACACCAGGAACTCTTTTTCTCCAGCTGTTTTCACCGAGTCAATAAAGATACCAAAGCAATTACCAGAAGTTTGGGAAGCCTCAATTCTGTGTAAAACAGATGTAGGTATCCACAGCTTTTTCATGAAATGGTCAGATTCATCTTGATTTGCTGTGCAGTGATACCCTCACTTGGGTACTTGTCATCTCTCTTAAGAGCCTTTGTCTTCATCACTTTTACATGTCCGTTAGTACTTAACGGTGCCTGATACACTGTTGGCAATCAAATGATGAATCTAGCTGAACACAAGTGGGTTGGGAATCCAGCCTAAAGCCCCTTTCAAGCAAATGAACAGTTCTGGAGCATGAGAAGAAATGTTTTAAGCCCACCTCTTTTGGGTAGAACTGGGGCTAAGCTTGCAGCCACTCCTAAGGCCTGGCTCCCTGGGCTTTTATTCCAGCTGATTGGCAGGGGTACGTCTGCAGTCAGTCTGGTGCATCTCCACCCTCCCACAGTATCTCAATACCAACCAGCCTGACAGTTCCTCCAGCCCAGTTCCAACTTGTGTGCACCTGGAGAAGCAGTGCTGCAACAATTTCTCTATCATAGTGAGTTGGTGAAGCTTCTGAGGTATTAAGCAATCAATCATAACATTTGTGACCGGTTAACTTTAATTTGTCAAAATAAATCTGCAGTATTTTGCATGTTAGTAATACAGTGCTGGTATTGACAGGAAAAATCATCATCTGCTTACATAGAAACCTTCATTTAGGAGCACACCTTGGGAGGGAAATGAATACACAATGAAAGGCAAATGCAGGCCAAGCAGCAAGCCCTAGAGCATAACAGGCTGATGTCAGATTTGAGGATTATCTAATACAACTGTTTAGCTGCTAATCTGATAAAGGGGTCGCTCTCAACCAGGTTACAACCAGAAGGAGAAAACAAAATCTCTGCTTTTTCGTAGAGTGGTGGCCGTTGTGCCTTCAACACTTGGTTGAATCAGTTCATCAGCATCAAAACTCAATTCCAGTTCCAAGACACAGGAGAATTTCACCACACAACCTACTAGGTACCCCCTTCAGTGGTCCACCGCCACCCCCATCCTGCCAACTCTCTTCCTCCCAAAAGAAGACACAACGTGGCTTTATTATTGCAGACAAGCTTCTTAAGTGAGTAAAGAATGCATACAAAATAGTATTTTAACTGAAGTCATACAATGAAGTCTCACTCCTGTTTATTATACAATGAGTTGATAAAACAATCATTTCTAGTATATATCTTTTTTTTTAAAAGAACTAATAGTTTCAGGGTTCTTACAACCACACTCTAGCCTAGGGCTAGGGTCCACACCTGCCCCCACTGAGTACTGTTCCTTGGGCCACTGTGGAGGAGGCCGGGGCTGTTTGAATCATGGAGGATTGTGATTACCAGCCTAGTCAGAGGTGACAGGTCCCAGCAAGCAGAGCCAGAACCCAGTCCTGGGGCTGCATGCCAGGAAGTGTGGGCTTCCTCCAAACGTGGCCACCACCTGCCCAATCCAAGCCTCAGTAGGGCCACGCATGGGCCTTCCCTACATGAGTCCTTCCAGTAGTCCACACATAATGCTCTACATATTAAAAACAAACCATCTTTGTACTGTGGATAGGAACAGTTGTAACAAAGTCATAGCTACATATTTTTCTCTACATTTTGTTTATTGAGACAAACTAATTAAAAGGCACAAACATAGGGTATGTTTACATGGACATTATAACAAACATATACATTAAAAGTGTAGGAATGTGGTGCCTTCCTGCTAAACAGAAAGTTCCTAAGCTTTTATATATACAAAAGTTGTACAATTTAATGTCCTAAAGTACAAAAGATCATTTATAAAATTATTTTACACTAAGTACTATTTATTTCATTTTTTACTATGTAGTTCAACCCCCTCGAACTGCTTGTATAATGACACACAGATACCTATCCCTGATGTAGGAAGTCTGACTCAGATACAAGGTATTTTGATGCTTGAACTGACACAGTGGGGCATAAACGGAAGTCATCCAGTTTGATAGTCAGTCCTGCAAACATTCTGCAAGATTACTACAACTAATTTCCATTTCTCTTAACTGTAAGATTAAAAAGAGAAAAAAACCCAAAACATATTGTAACTTAAAAAAAAATCACAGCGTCTTGGTTTTAGTAACCAGTTTTAAAACACAACGCTTTAAAAACATTAATGTGTGGCATGATGGTGTAAAGGGTATCTGTTTCCCTAGCTTTTGGTTTCTACTTTATGTACAGAGATAAAGTATCCTGCTAATAAAAAGCACATGTCTTAACGTGCACAATCATTGCTGGTTTCTACAGGGAGAGCAGACAGATAGCTGTCTCCCTGAAAACACCACAAAGCCGATACAAGTGTTTTCCTCGAAGAAAAAAAGTGATATCCATATTTACAAAGTTGAATAAATCTGCCCAATACTTGATTATGAAAGGAGAAATGAAAAAAATACACTCTGCTTGTTCTGAAGGGGCATACTACCTAGTTAGTGGTTAGAATAAAAACTGTATACAATTTAATATAAGACATAAACTCTAGTGAGCAACTAACTTATCTTTCCCTGTTGTAACACCAACAGGCTCTGATTGGGAGAGAGGGGCGTATCACATCCCAGTGCCTCCAGCGTCTTCCAATTTAAAGCAGTAATTTTAAATGTTCCAAAGCATTCCTTGGCTCCTGAACAGGAGTCCCATTAGCCTCCATTTGTTAGGAGTCTGCCTGTCCGCACACTTGACTTCTCCTGTCAGTTGCAGCCTTTTTTTACCAAAACACAATTGATATATTTTGTTTTTTTTTTTTTTAATTTTTTTAAAAAGTCAACTACAGTGCTATATTCCATCAGGATTAATATGCTGAGCAATATTTACATCTCCAAATATCAGGTCACAATCCCTATTATATGTTGAAGTTAGAATGATAAATTATCATATGCTTTGCATATCAGAGCTGGTATCACCTTTCCCATAGGGAATGCTGCCTGAAATTAACATATTCCCAAAGGTAAAATGCATATTCTCTGAAATGCATTTTATTATGACAATGCATGTATTTCATAAAAACAATAAACACAGACAATTCTACACTAGCTCTCAATTTGTGGATTTAGAACTTCAGGTTAAAATCAGCCATCCACTTATATTGAGAGAAGAGTTCTGCTAGTGTTTACAATAAAATGATTTCTTGGGATTAGAAACTAATGCTTTTTTAAATTTTGAAATGGGTTTTGTTTTTTATGATTGGTTTTAATTCTGGCATTTCATCTTACCAACTACTATCCTGTTTAAGCAATGGTGTAAGCTAAAAGGAATTTCTCATTAAACTAAAATGGTCCAGTGATAAGTTCCACACACACCCTACTTTGAACAATCCCAGCCAAATTGGAGAAAAATGCTACTACACTATTATTAACTAATGTAATAAAACCTCCCAATTTCATGGTTTACTTTTTGCTTTCCTAAAAATTGCTGGTAAATATTTACTTTAACCCATATTTTGATTTTATAATACTGTTTACCAAGGTGGTGATGTAGGCAAAGCTTGGGGTAAGAAAGGCATGCTCTCTACAGGCCTCATTGCTATATTGAGAGGGGCAGCTAAAGTCATAGGCGTGGGCAGGTTCATTGGAGATGTGATTGTGACAGGGTGTGCTATATTCACTGGAGCAGTGACAGGAGTGGGCAGATTGACTGGGGTAGTAAGCGTTAAAGGAGAAGTCATGGATAGTGGACTGGTTATAGTTACAGGGTGCCCTATGTTCATTGGGCTGGTTATATTAACTGCACTTGAAACATTTACGGGGCTTCTCATGCTCATTGCAGCTGCCACTGTGACTGGGTTTGACATAGTCCCAGACGACACAGAGGATGTTATATTGAATGGAGTAGTGAGAGTCACAGGCGTCGTAGCAGCCGTGGAGGTTTGGCACAGGTTAGCAGCTTCTAAAATAAGAACACAAAAGGGCCTTTAGATTCTCAAAACAGTGAACAAAATTCACAAACAGCTTCTGCCTCAATTTCTTTTAATTAAAAAGAACAAACATTTCATGAATTAAATTAGTTTTCTACCAAACAGTCAACAGGAAGGGAGGATTCTTCTGAGCATAAAACTAGGGGCCAGGAATCCCAGCATGTGCAAATCTCTCTTCTGATGCTGTATCTCCCTCAAGGACTTAGGCAACTCATTTAGCCCTGGCCCTTTTGGTTTGAAGTTTAGATTTACTTATTTACCTCACAGTGACACTGGGAACATGAGTTAGTTTCTGCAAGACACTTTGGGGGTAGGGGGAGAGATCAAGGAGGGCTAAAGTATTCTTATTACTACTTCATGCAGTTCCTCTGAGTTCTGAAGAATTTCCTGGGAAGAGCCAACCATGGCAGGTCAGGCAACAAGAGCTTGTTTACAAAGAGCTGGGCTGATGGTTACACAGTAACAGATAATCAAAAAAAATCTTCTCATAAGGCACCTTGTACCTAGCAGAGGGAGGTGAGGTGTGTATCCTCAGCGCTGTATTTACTTTTTAAAATTTTTATTTATTTTTTTAGAGAGGTGAAGGGAGGGAGAAAAGAGAGGGAGAGAAACATTAATGTGTGGTTGCCTCTCATGCACCCCCACTAGGGATCTGGCCTGCAGCCCAGGCATGTGCCCTGACTGGGAATCGAACCAGTGACCCTTTGGTTCACAGGCTGGCACTCAATCCATTGACCCATACCAGCCAGGGCTGTATTTACTCTTAAGCCTTCTCATTCTGCTAAGGTTTTTAAAATCCAAAGTAGAGGCAGATTAAACAAGCTATTTTAATATTATCTATTTATTTCAGTCTTAGAAAAATCATTTTTGTTAAATAATCCCATTGTTTCTGGTTATGTGTCCCTGTTTTAAAAAAGAAAAATTAGCCCTGGCTGGTGTAGCTCAGTGGATTGAGCGTGGGCTGCGAACCAAAGCATCACAGGTTCGATTCCTAGTCAGGGCACATGCCTGGGTTGCAGGCCAGGTCCCCAGTGGGGACCACATGAGAGGCAACCACACATTGATGTTTCTCTCTCTCTCCTTCTCCCTCCCTTCCCCTCCTCTAAAAATAAATAAATAAAATCTTAAAAAAAAAAAAAAAAGAAAGAAAAATTATCCCTCAGTAGGTTTATGCTCTGGTCCCAATACCATTTCTTCTCTTTCTGATACTACCAGTCACCTACTTTATGCTTAGAGTCACTTAACTACACATATTATACATACCACCAACCATACCAAGGAGGACTAACCAGGCCAGAAGACCATGCAGTGAGTTGAAGGGACCCCGGTCCTTGTTATCCAGCAAAACCTTCTTAAAAGAAAACTTCCTTCGGAGGTGAGACCCCCACCCCTCAACAAAATTAGGCACCACCTGCTGGTGTGTCACCAAAACACTAGTAAGAAGACCAATGGGTGGGCTGGCTGTGAGTTGACTGTCAAAATAAAAAAATGTATTTGAGACTAAAGATGGAGGTCTGAACACTTTCCTCATGTGGGTCAAATCACCTCAGGTAGACCCCTGAGTCAATAAGAAGCCCTTCCTTGATCATTATGATGTAACTTTGGCATACTCCGTACTCCACATCAAAGATTCCCAAATCTGGCTAATGATCAAAACCATTTAGGGAGCTTTTTAAAAAAATGGCTTCCCAGGAAATCCCATAGTGAGAGTTAGATATAACCTGGGAAATCTACGTTTTTTAAAAAGCTGCAAAGATGATGACTTGACTGTCTTCCAAGTTTGGGAACTTATATTACATTACTGATGCCTAATATTCAAAAGGAATATGCTGATTCAAATTTAGGCTTTCAGGTCAGAAGTTTCTTCTCCCTCAAAATGTGACATTTACTAATACAAATACAGAAGTTTCTAACATTAATTGGTCATTTCCAGAGAGATTCATGGTACAAATGGGAACACAATAACATTTTGTTTCATGGAGGTCAGAAGATGAACCAAACAATTGAGTCTTATTGTGCAAGCAAACTGAAATACAAAACCAAATAGAAGAGTGCAGAAAGAAACAAAGAATGACAGAAGCCAACTCACTTTTGAGATGATGGTACCCAGTTTTCACCAAAGAAGTTTTCACTCTGTCATCTACCACCTCCCCACATCCTCCTAACTTTTAAAAAATCTAATAGAGTCCTTTCCTGTGTCTTAAACATTTTCACTCTCACTCCTTCTCTAAGTCAGACATTCTTAATGGCATGCTTCCAACCTACTACGCAATTAACATAGCACACACATACACAACTTTTCTACCCCTTCTCCCACCATTCTCCACCCCTTTTCCTACCACAGTACATTTTAGCAAAGCAATGACAAATCTTCACTTGGGAGACAGGAACAAGCAGCACCTGAGGAAGGGCGGAAAGCCTATCTGGACTGCTGCATTCTTTTCTTCCAATGCCAGTAGAATTTATGAAAAAGGATGCTATTCCTTTTATCTTTATCGAAGTACGGAGGGTTTACAAGGGATCTGAGGAAGGGAACAGCCACACCACATGAAAGCAAAGGATGGAAGAAACTACACAGCAAAGGAATTATGGAGGAGCCTATATCCAGAAGATTCCACATAAGTTTAAAATGAAACAGTAAGACATAGTAGGGGTAGGGGCAGAAAATCTGTCCTGTGGTTGATGGTATATTGACAAAATGATTTACTTGAAATGGCTGCACAATAGTCCAGAAGCCAAACCTACAACTAGTAAGTTAAAAACTGTTGAAAACTAATACTCACTGATTCTTAGATACATGAGAGAAAAGCAGGCCATTCTTAATTATAACAGTATCTCTAAAAACTGAAGTACATACATGTTAAGCTAATGCCCAGTGACAGACTGAATGACATTAAGAGTGAGACCAAGAGAAAAGACATTGTATAATAAATACGTAATAAATAAAACAATACAGAAAGAACACTAAACAGCAGAAAATAGCACAGCTGTAAGAAAATGAATTTATATACACAAAAGGGTATTTCAGCCACCTCTAAAAGTACTAACATTTTAAGACGGAAAAAAGGAGTCCCTAATGCACAGAGGTTCACATAAAAATGGATTCTGAATATATATAGCAAAGGACCAAATTTGGTTCTAAATTTGTAACAAAAAGTAAATCAAAAGAAAGAACTTATGAAATACTAGTAAAAAAATTCTATTTAAAACAACAACAACAACTGTATCTGGAAGCTGGAAAGCGTTGTTGCCAATAATTTATATTTCCCAGCGTATATTTCTATGTTTCCATAAAGCTGGATCCCCTAAACTGAAAATACTTCTTAACCATACTTAGAGCACTAGAACGCCTCATCTTTCTTACCTTTCTTTCTTGCTTTGACAGCTTCTTCCCACAGTCTCAGTGTCTCTACCTGCTTCCCTGGCCAGCTTGTCACATGCTGCTGTTGCTGCTGCTGCTGCTGCTGCTTCTGGTTGCTGGTCTCATCATTCATGCATGCTACTCCAAAGACAAACCAGAAACACTACATTTACCTTGAAATTCAAGTATGGCTATTTTTTCAAAATCCAAAACTTTGATACTTTGACTCTTTGTGCCTCTATGGTCTTTATCATTTGACTTGCGAGTTTTTACCACACTGCATCTTTTTTTTGCTGTTCATGTCTATATTGGTCAAAATGGATAAATTAATAAAAATACTAGAGAGCTAGAGAAAACCAATATAAAAGAGAAAAGAATTCTTTGCTATATTAAAAAGCAAGCTTTAGAATGGACCTTAGGTAATATTACCATGGACTAATTAATGATCATCAAAATACCTGAAATACTTGATTAGTTGACCAAGGTGATGTACACTCTATAAAAGTAAATTTTTATAAAGTTACAAAGAATGACATACTAGATATTTACATGTACTTACAAATAAGCAAAAATGAATGAGATTAAAACACATTAAACATTATTTACCGTTGTCTACCTATTTTGAAAATTTTATGTTTCTGCTGTATAAAGTACATATATAATAGAATATGTAATAGAATAGAAGTAGGAAACTACTTTTTTCTGGTGGTTAGGAGATCTTAAAGAAAAAGCCTGGGTAAATGAAAATACTAAATTTTATTCATAAATCCCTGAAACATTCTATCTTCAACTCTGAATTTAAGGTAAGCAAAGAATTTAAACCTTAAAATGGATATGATACCTCATTTCTCTATGGACAGATTTGGGTTTGAAAAGCAAATTAATTAACAATGCTTTATCTTTAAGGTTATTAAGGACATATTAATAAAAATCAGGAGTTAGGAGACACTGATGCTTAAGAATCTTCCTAACATTAAATAAAAACAATTAAAATTGCCTGGATATGATGCAACTTCCTAATGTGGCTTTTGCTGCCACAGTTCTAACACACTAGATCTTTTTATTCAAACCCCAAAGGGACACACTGAAAAATAGCTATGGGGAAATTCTGCCTTTTTAAAAAAAAAAAGATTTTATTTACTTATTTTGAGAGAGAGAGAGGGAGAGTGAGAGAGAGAGAGAGAGAGAGAGAGAGAGAGAGAGAGAGAGAGAGAAACATCAATGTGTGGCTGCCTCTCACACATCCTCAACTGGAAGCCTGGCTCACAACCCAGGCATGTGCCCTGACTAGGAATTGATCCAGCAACTCGCTGGTTCGCAGGCCAGCGCTCAATCCAATGAGCCACACCAGCCAGGGCAAATTCTGCTTTTTTAAGATGGCTGCTATTAGATAAGCACAGGATTGCAAGCAAAATCAGTGCTGTTTGTACACGTGCATATGAAGTATATTTCTAATAACAACACATACTCTCCTTTACTGCATGTTTGCAGATGTTAGTAATAGCAGGAAACATGTAAGATGTACAATAATACACAGCAAAAACACCTTTGATACATTATAAAAACAATGCCAAAGAAATACAGTCTGAAGCTTCACTCACTTTTACTGATGCCTTGTTTGCACGTATTACAGTTGATACTTTGGCTCTGCCCATGTGTCTTTAGGTGGCTGGTGATGTATGCCGCACTCAGGAGCTTCCCGCAGATGTTACACGACACCTTGCCTTCGTGGCGCACCATGTGTGTCCGCAGTCTGTCTTTGGTGGCAAAGGCAGCAGTGCACGTCTGCATGAGGGAGGAAAACTTTTTTTAAATATAGACTATCCTGTTCTTCTCATTTTAAAGTACGTTATATTCTAGGCATTACCCTACCCATTAACAGCAAGCCGACTGAGTTAGCTGAATTTTAATTGTATGTGTTACCCAGAATCATAATCATAATAAAACACCTGGTAAATTTTAGACCCTTACATTTTAAGGGAAGAAAAAATATCAACACAGAGTAGTGAGAAGATGTAAGCTTTAGAGTTAAACCTAGATTTAAATCCAGCTCCCCAGTTCACCAAACAGTGGAACACTGAGCAAGTTAGTTAACCTATCTGAATTTGCCTCCTTATCTATAAAATAGTAATACCTACCTCACAAAATTACTGTTGGATTAAGAGCCTGACCCAAGGCCTCACGCACAGAAGGCACTCACTCAAAATGACACTACCTTTCTTTGTCCAACTGGGGTTTTCTTAGAATTCAAATCATTTACTCAATAAAATCAGTCATTAACAAATTTAACAAAAGGGAACACAAAAAAGACAACCAGCAACAAATGAGAATTACTGATACCTAAAACAATAATTTGACTTAGCAAGATTCTTATACCTTTTCATTATCACAATTTATGCTAAATAAAATTGTTAACATGAAAACATTTGTAAGCAACTAGAAAATGCTCCAATTTGGCAGTAGCTGACAAAAATCCATTTAATATCATTTAAAAATGATAACTTTTGGAAGAAAATTTATATTTTCTTCTATTACAATTAATACAACTTCAACCATCAACCCAGAAATTAATTTAAAGCACTTCATTCATTTATTTATTAAATAATACACAACCTTTGCAAGACTGTAATTATTTTCTCATAACAATAAATTGCTGTTGCCCAAGGAAAGGGAAATGCAGTTCAACAAAAACAACACATTTACATTTTAAATGATCTTGCCCCACAGAAATAGAAGCTGTCATCTATATTTTATAAAACTAGAATTCAAATGGATCACATTTACTCAAGTCAGTGATTTTTAACACTATTCAAGAATGGTGAGACTTGGTTGGCTCAGACCTTCGGGACAATGTGCATCAAGTGCTACACTAAGGATAAGTCATTTTAACTCTTACTTGGCATTTGAAGGGTCTTTCTGTTGAATGGACATGTTTTACGTGACAGCTTAAATGGTCAGGCCTGTGAAAGAGAGAGTTTCAACAGAAGATATAATGGAACACACATAGAGAAATGCTACTTACTGTGATGTACACATGCTTGGCAGATTTGGGTGGGGGACATTTTAAAGAAAGCTAGCAGAATTACCAAATCCCCCTCCACCCCCGTGCAAGCCTCCTTACCTCTCTTATCATAAACAAAAGTTTTACCTGTTTTCTCTCCTAGTCAACATCAAATCATATTAGGTCTTGATTCTTTACAATTACAAAATACCCAAAGTTTTAGTTAATACTTGCCAGAAACAGCTAGTACTATATATACACTTTATATTTTAAAAACCTTTAAAAATGGAAATTAGTGAAATGTTAGTAACCACACAAAAAAGGAAAAACATTCTCCTAAAATTTTTATTAAGAATATCCAAGGTCATCCCAACTTCCAAAAAATAAGTTTCTTTGATTTATGCAGTAAACCTCATGTCTAGTCACCCAACTGAATTGGCATCTGGTGGTTATGCAGTGATAAGAAGTATCCATGTGCCAAATGAAGGCCTGAGTCCACCAAGGTACTTCTTAAATGAAATAGTAAGTTAATCGCTATGTCACCACTTGTCAACCACATCAAACTGCAATTAGACCTGGAGATGAAACACTTTATCTATTGCCAGTCTCCTCTAATAACACAGGCCTGCCTGCATCTATTCTCATATAAACCTTCTAGAGCACAGAGAAACAAAACTGAAGTTCACTGAATACCATAATGAAAAAAAGCAAAGCAAAATGCAGTACCTCGAGAAGCCTTTCCCACAAACACTGCAAGTATAGGGTTTGGTGATGCCTCCTTCATGAGACCTCACATGGTAAGTCATCCGGTCCTTCCTCTTGAAGCGCTGGTTACAAATAGGACACTCGAAGGGCTTCTCATCTGAGTGGGAGAGCTTGTGTCGATTGAGGTGGTACACATCTCGGAAGGCCTTCCCACACATCTCGCAAGCATGGTTCTTCTTGACAGGCTTACTGGGTTTCTTGACAGACTGGGTCACAGGCATAGCTGTGGTGCTGGCACTGCTGCTGGGGTTGGTGCCCGAGGAAGATGTAGTGACTGTTGACAAGATGCCTGCAATAGTTGAGACCAGCGAAGTTCGGCTGCTGTCCCCAGCGATGGTGGAGATAAGAGGAACCACTGTAGTGGGGGTTTTCTTTGCCCGGGACACCAACTTGATCCCTGTATGGCAGGACTCGTGGCGCCTCAGGTGATAGCTGTCCCTGAAAGCTTTACTGCAGTAAGTGCACACAAATGAAGTTTTGGGTTTTTCTTTTTTAATCCCAATGGCATCCTTTAATGTTTCTGGTGCAGTCTGAGGTTTCTGAGTTATCGGTATTGGAAGTAATGGTTTCTGATCGGGGGGCTCCACAGCAGAGCTCAGGAGGGGCAGCAGGCTGTTTTGTGCTGCCTGCTGTTGGTGATGAGAGCCTTCATGGGTCTAAAACCAAACATTTATACTTCAGAAACTCAGCCTCTCACAATGACCTTCAAAATTCAACATGCTCCAAAACAATAGAGACCAGAGACCAGAAGAAACAATCAAAGAGCCTTTAAGGAACTCTCTACAGCAAAGATCCAGCAATCACCTAGCTCCTCTGAAGAGCTCCCAATATAAAGCATTAAAATCACTGTGCAGAGCCAAAACTTGCTCGACTAAGTTGCTGACAGTGATCTTGCTTTCAGACAGCTGACTAAACTACACTCCACCCTGGTTCATAAGGGACACAGCAGCTGATGAAATCAGTTTGCATTAGTCTGTCAGTGTTGAAACCAAGTTTAAATAACTTGTCAGAAAAATTACACTCCAGACTTATTTAACAGTACCTTACTACGGTAATGCACGAAACACACACAATCATCTACTTGTCTATTACCTAGGAAAAGAAAGGTATTATGGCTCTCCCTTTCCACGAGAAAGCTTTAGTGATTGAGGAGGGAGGCTGTTGCTAAGTGATAAAAGAAATCTAATTCTCTGAGCACACATGCTATTTAAGTTTACTTTTAAAATTGTTCACTTAACTCTACTAAAAGATATGGTTGAAGTGAAACCTGCTATTAGTAAACCTGGAAGGCATCTGTGAAGGTAGCCCACAGCAAAACACCTGCTAGTTGTCTCTCAGTTTATAGACGTCTGCATCCTTTAGCAATACTAGTTGTTCAAACCCTACACTCTCAAAGACCAAGAGAAAACAAACTATAAACAATTAAAATTCCTTTTATTTTCTTCTCCATCCAAGAATTGTAGGTTCTGTTAAAGTATTAGACGTTTAGCCTTGACTGGTGTGGCTCAGTTGGTTGGGCATCACCCTACAAGTGTAAGGTCACCGGTTTGATTCTGGGTCAGGGCACATGCCTGGGTTGTGGGCACGTGCAAGAGGCAACCGACTGACGTTTCTCCTCACACATCAAATGTTTCTCTCCCTCTCTCTCCCTCCCTCCCTCCGCCCTTCCTAAAAATAAAGAAATAAAATCTTTTTAAAAATGTTTTAAGAAAGTATTAGACATTTGCTGTTATAATGTGCTTCTACATTCCAAAACTGGGGGCTGGACATTGTCTGGAAATTTACTTAATTGCACTGAAACAAAAATTTCATCATGGATTAAGTTCGTGTTATTTATGAGTATTCTTTTGGTTTTGATTCTTTCAAAATCTCCATACCTCCATACTGATACACATTTAGGAAATGATGGGAAAGAATTTCTTAAAGAGTTCTTTCTAATATGTTGTACTTTACCAACATTATCTTTGAAACTCTAACAGTGAGCCCAAACCTCTATGCTTGAGTTTTGTAATCCTAAAAGGATACATGCACTCAGAGGTTAAGAGTTTCAAATACTTTAAGAATACATTGTTCTGGGAAGAGCCCATCCTACCATCTTAGACGCTCTAGATGCTTATTTACCCTTCTCACTCTATAACCACTAGTCCAACAGTTAACTTAAAGAGAAAAAAACAAGGAGAAAGACACACACACTCACACAGAGCTCCTCCCCTGATGGGTAAGAACATCTATCACAGCTCCATGTTTACTTTCCTGATGGCAGCACAACAGCTAAACCTGGAACCAGGCTCCCCCAAAGCATTAGAAGAGATATGGTATTCAGAGTTACCAGTTTCAATTTAATAATTCTGATTGAATCTCCCCTGAGTCCTGGAAGTACTCATAGAAATTTTGTGCTTACTTATGAGTATCTTTCTGGATTTAGCAATCATACTGAATTATAGTCCACTTTTAATTTATGGAGCTCTTGTAAATGTCAGTGTCTACCCAGATGACATTAGTAGAAACTATAGAATCTGGACTCTAATCTTACCCCCTTTCCAACCTGGCTGTAGGATACCCAAGTTTCCATACAGTACATAAACGGTTAATAGCTGAAGACAGCTCAAGATATACAATTTCAAAGGCAACAGATCAGATAATAGGGAATGCAAATCTTCTGGACAAAGTTCAGACTTACAGTGTTTAGAGGCATTTTTCAATTCTAAACAACCATTAGTTTGATGTAGTACTAAAAGCACTTACTGCCATTTTACCAATTCAGATGTCTGTGGCAACATAAAGTATTTTTACAGCATTGCTGAAGCTCACTCTCACACGAGGGTCACACCAGGTCCCTGCTTCTTGGGTGAAATGCTGTAGAATGCCTTGACCACTACGGAAATCTCTCTCTGAGGATTCCTAGGATCCCCACACTGCTACATGAAGCCTTCTAAGAGGGGAAGTGGGTTTCCCCAACTTGTTCTCTGGGGGAGAGACAGAGTAAAATAACAACCAAGGCCTGCCTTCAGTTAAGTGATTTAAAATATACACATAACTTATGGGTAGACTTTTATTTGACTAGCATCATCAAACCAAAGTTTTAGTTTTATCTCCCATCTCCTTCAAGACTTTTAAAAGCCTCCCAAGCTTTCCTTTTTGTGGGGCTGGCAAAAAGCAAAACAGAAATGTTATTTCATCACCCAGGGTGGTAGGATATGGCACCATGAAATCTCCGGTGCCAGAGGGTAAAAGATTTTATACTGAAACAAATTAGCATCAGTGAGTCATATCTTGAATGTCCTGTTAGGAGAATCATCCATCAAGCATTTTAACAACTATGGCTTTCACTTTCCGACGGTTATCTGGAAAGCAAGCATGTCTTAAATTGTTTTAAAAATATAAATTCAGTAGGATGCTCCAGGAAACAAAATAAGAGAGTTTAAGTCTCTATTTCCCCAGAGAAAATTTCTTAAAACTGGAACTAAGTCTATTCATACCTTTCCATAGAAAAGACTGAAATATTCTCTTTACCCATTCAACTGTCCTCAGCTCTAAATTCTAAGTTTTCCAACAATTTTCACTGTACACATTGCCAAGCCCAGGGTCAACTATGACCTTTCACACTCCTCCATCAGGTGGGGAAAAAGATTTTAATAGCTGAAAAAAAATTAAATAATGTAATATCTAATTAAACAGTTGATCAATAAATGCTTGGCATTTGCTTCATCTAGGAAAATAAGAATATTTCAAAAGATTTTTCAACTAGCTTTCCAAAAATTAGTTGTGGGTTTTTCCTGTACATAAAGAACTCCTGTTTTTTTCAACTTCCATTAAGTATATAGACAGCAGGTTTAATATGGTCCATCGAATTCACTGTTGTTCCCGTGAAAATCACTTCAATGGCCTATTAATCCCATATTTTAAAGTGACCATTTGAAAGCTTTTTCTGGAGATGGCATTTACCACCTTTACACCAACCTGGATGCCAGCTAGTTATATATCAATTATTTTCCAATGCATCTTTAAGTTCACTTATCACAATTAAGCTCATCAAAGCTGGATAAAACAATACTAGCTGAGAATGAGAAAGTGAGGATGTTTGTGAATTCCGTAATTTTTGAGTATCTTCAATTTTAAGAAGCCTGAATATAATTCAACAACTACTTAAAAATTACTCACATTTAAAATATATTTCTTAAAGTAATCAACCAACTCTACACAATAGGTAAGTAATGTTTGAATTATTCAATTCCCTATGTTAACTCCACTGGGATGGGTCCAGTGGCTCGGAGAAGTTTCTGAAAATTTTGCATCCGTTCCTGGTTAGTTCCAAGGTCTCAAAAGCCCAAGAAACGAGTTTGGGATTTCACTGAGTTATTCAAAGTAGGAAAATAACTCCGAGAGGCGGGAAGAACGCACTTAAAGTGACGAGCTTCCCAACCTCCGGTTTCGAAGTTTCTTCGTGAGCTCATCACTACTGCCCACTAAGTGTTTCGTTTGCAAACAGAAACCAAGCAGGAAAAATATACGTTCCAGCCCAGGTCTTCCAAATAGGGGTTCCTCACCCAAAGCGGGCTGGCCAGAGGACTGCCAACGTATTGGCTACAGTCACTTTGAAGTTTCCTGCAAAAAGTGAAGACCAACACCCCAACGAATGACTCATCTAGGGGCTTTGTAAGCGGACTGTTTGCTCTCTCTACTTTCTGTCTCCCCCACTTGGTTGGAGGAAACGTCGAGGTGGGAAGAAGAGAGAAAAGCGCTCCGGGAGGAGGTCGGGCCTCCCGGAGTCCCGGCCCCCACCGCTCCCAGCCCCGGCCCGGCGGGGGGAATCCCCCGGCTGAATGGGCCGGCGGAAGAGCTGGACAGAGGGAGAGGGTGTCAACTGCCAAGACTTGGGCAGGGGCTTGGGCAAGAAAAAATGTTAATCCAGTGAAAAAGTTTGCGGGAGGAAACACACACAACACCCCCAACTGGATAAACACGAGGTGGGGCGGCGGGAAGGGGGAGTGGCGGGGAACCCAGGGATACCCGCTATTCACAGGGATGGGGGGGGTCAGAAAGTCACCATACGCAAAAACAGAGGGAGATGAAAAAGGAGAGGGAGCGAAAGTGAGCGTGTGAGTGTTTGTGTGTGTGTGTGTGTTGGGGGTGTCTGAGAGTAGGACCTGGGGTCCGCCCTCACCCCACAGTGCGGGCCGGGCCCGGCGCGCCGTGACCGAACGGCCCGCGCTATCCAGCGGCCCGGCGCCCTCCTTTCTCTGGGCCGCGGGTGGTGACAGCGACCGGCCTCCTCCCTTCCCTTTCAGGGCGGGAGGGAAGGGTGTGTGCGTGTGCGTGAGTGTGCAGGGGGGGGCCAGGGTTCACCCCGAGGCCTGCTCTCTCCCCCGCACCCCGTGAGGCCGCCTTCTTTCACCTCAGCAGCCCCGCTCCGCCGGGGCGGGCGGGCGGAAAAACAAAGGGGGATTAAGGCCGGGCCGGAGAGCGGAGCCGGGAGGGAGGGAGGAGCGCCCGCCCGCCCGCCAGCCCGGGGCCCGGCCCCCCTGTCCCCCCCGTACCCCCCCGGGGGGGCCCCCACTACCTGGAACAGGAACGTGGTCCAGTTGGCCTCCATGGCTGCGGCGGCCGACCCCCCTCCTCCCCGCTCCCCCCGCTCGGGGAGCCTCCTCAGCCGGAGGAGGCGACAACAAAGCGGCGGCGGCGGCGGCGGCGGCAGCGGCAGCGGCGGCTCCTCAACATGGCAGCGCCGAGCGCGGCCACTTCCGGTAACCTCCGGGACGCACCACCGCCGCGGCGAGCGCGGGCGGGGGGGGAGCCCCGACCCGGCCGCCGCCGCCCCCAGTTGCCCGGACCCCTCCTGGGCGTCCCCGCTGTCGGCTCGCCGCCTCGGAGCTCAGCCAGTGCCTGGGGGCGGTGGGGTCAGGGCCCCAGCGGGGGGGCTGGGGTGGGGCCGGGGGCGGGGATGGGGCGCGGCGTCCCCCCCCGCGGGGGTGTGTGGTGCTGCGGTCCGTGGCTCAGGCAGCTGGAACAGGGGGAGCTCAGGAGGGAAGATGGAGGACGCCAGGGTCTGGCGCTGGCTCGCTGGGCACCGCTGAGCCATCGCCGGTGTCTCGGACACTACCCAGCAGCATCGCATTCCTATCATACACTTAGCGGAAGGCACAGGCCACCACTGTCACCTGCCTCTCCAGTCCCTTAGGTGCAGCACCCCATCTCCAAGCTGGGGAAGCCCCTTCCACATCTAGTCTCTGCCCTCTGGTATTTCATTCTCGGCTAGCTAAATCCCCCGCACTCTCGCTCTGATATGCATCGAGCTCTGAGTGGCCTTCCAACTCAAGCAGGGAATCCCACTGGGGTGCAGCCTCAGATCCTCCCAGTGCCGAGGGAAACACTTCCCACGCGAAGAGATGTCATAACTGGGTTATTCTTGGGTGAAGGGCTGAGCTTCCCCAACCTCCCCTTAACTCCAGATAGGATGTGAAATTCTACCCCACCACCACCTCTCCCGCCAAAAAATATAAAAACAAGTGAGAAACTATAGTCAAGAAAGTATTTTAGTCCTTTAATACAGTCAGCTTCCTCACTCCCCCAGACAAAAATCGAACTTCTGGTTGGACAGCGTCAGATGTCACTGAGGTGACCCCAGCCTCTTTGCAGTTCCAAGTCTTCCGTGTAGGCGTCACTGCTACTGGTACTTTACATGATGATGTCTGAACGTTTTCTCTCCTTTACTCAAATAGAGGTAGCTATTGGGAATATCAGAGACAAGCTATTATTAAACGAGTGTCTCCAGTATAAGAAGTCTCCTGTCACAGGGCTTGAGGGAGCAGGCTATATCAGTGATATTTTTGTAAACTGTGGTTTAAAAACTTTTCTCAGATGGTCACATTACTTCAAGACTTCAACATCTTTCATAACCAACTGTTTCTTATCTCAGCTCCTCTATTTATTCCTCTCCAGACACATTCTAATCAAGGTCACCATCTCCAACTTTTCCTGTACACACAATTGGATACTGCCTGGAGGCCTTGGGGAGGGAGGCAGGAGAAGTTCCCGTTTGGATCAGTAGCAGAGGCAGGTAGCACAGCAAGGAACCAGTCAGCCTGACAGGAGGGAACAGAAAATGAAGAGTGTCTGAGACATTCCCTCAGCGAAGTGGCCACTGTGGCCGTGTCCTGTAAATGTCCATTACTCTTTGAAAGAAAAATAAAATGGTTCAGGAAGCCTATGTTTATGTGTACATGCAAGATAGGGAGGGAACTAAGATGTAAACCTAAGGAATTAACTAAACTGAAACCTTTTTGCTCTGATCTTGGGATTGCATGTTCATTTTCCTTCTGTGAAGTTCTCTCTTTCATCTCCTGTTTTCCTCCCCCCCTGTATAGCCTCACCTAGTTTGTAGCCTTTCAGAGTATGAAAATGAAGCTTCGGGATTATGGAAATCAGTACTTAACGAAGACCATAATTCTAATGACAGTATTGCTGGACTCTCCTTAAACTTCTTACTCCTGAATCTAGGAACCTTTCTTCAGCAATGTGTTTCACAGCGCCTCTGGAGAGGGGTTTTCCCACAGGAAGTAGAGGTCAACTGAAAACAGCCCAGTTCTCATTACTGAAGAGCTGGGATTCAGAAGCCTCACTTTTCTTGAGGAAAATGGCTAATTTTATCTCCATCCATGAGATGAAGCCAGAATTCCTGATTGTTCCCCAAACCCTCTCTTACAAGGGAATCTAATAACTTTTTAATTTCAGATGAGGTTTTTTTTTTTTAAGATTTACTTTTAGAAAAGAGGGGAAAGGAGGGAGAGAAACATTGATCATTGCTTTTCCTATGCACCTGACCAGGACCAAACCCAAAACCAGGCATGTGCCTGACTGGATATTGAACCTGTGACCTTTTGCTTTGTAGGACAATACCCAACCAACCAAGCCAGCCACACTGGTCTGGGCTGATGAAGTTTTAAACCTAAGAACAATTATTCAAAAACAATCACCTCCAGTTGTTTTTTGAGGAATGTAATGAAACCAGTGAAGATCACTGGTTTCAGTGAAGAAACCAATGAAGATCAAAGACTCCTTTTTTTTTGTAGTGAGAGGGGAAGGGAGAGAGAAAAAAACATCCATGTGAGAAACATCAATTGGTTGCCTCTCCTATGCTTCCCCAGCAGGGACCGAGCCCGCAACCCAGGCAGGTGCCCTGACCAGGAATCAAAATTATGACCTAAGACTCCATTTTTAGAAGGGGCATTTCTACCTACCCTTTGGTAGAAATAAATATCCTTAACCACAAACATGAGCCCCTCCACAGACCATATGGGGTTCAGTCAAAAGACTAGCGTGTCTAAAGACAGTCATTTCATCTCAATTATTGTAAACAACTTTCAGTGAGTAAATAGTATTATCCTCAGATATGAAGAATAAGTGAAATGTTTGGTATCTAAGCAAAAAATACAGTGCCTACATTCACCCAAATAAACTCAGATTCCCTCCCTTTCCTCTTTCCCACCCACCCTGCCCCAGCCTGTATAACCTGTCAACCTTTCAGGGCCTAAGTTTCCTCACCTGGAAAATGGGGAGGACAAACTAAATACTTTTCTCATAGGGGTGACTTGTGAATTAGAAAAGAAATGTATGTAAAATGCTTACAGTATTTCCTAAAATATAACAGGGGCTAAGTAAATACTTTTATTGGTGTTATTGAGTGGCTCTCCTTTAACTTTAGGGCTGGGAACTGCATCACAGCTGTGTAAGAGCCAATTTATGATTCCTATTCCTTTTACTTTCAAAGTAACAAGTTTTTCCTTATGCCCTATCCCTCTCTCCTTCAAAGAGTCCTAAGGTAAGTGGCCAAAAGGTTAATGACCCATGACAAAGGAAGATGCCTACTAAGATTAGCTTTTCTAAAGACAATTTTTAGCAAACATTAAAAAGCAACAGGATATTTCCTTCCTATTTTGTACAGGATTTTAAAATCCTGTGAGTACATTAAGGATTAGGATTCGATTTAGAATCCTAGGAATAGAAAGCATCTTCATTATCTGTCCTCATGTAAGACCGCTCAACAAACCAAAACAAATTCAAAACTTTCAGTCGAGTCTATCTAGTTAGAAGTTTCAAACTGGCAGGTTAATGAGCAAACACTTAATGCAAAAAAGCTAGAACTAACAATTCACAAATCTAGTAAAAACCAAGACTGCGATATTTAGAAATACCAACAAACAGTGGCCAGAGAGAAATGGAAGTGCACACGACACCAGACCAAAGGGAGCACCCCCTTCCCTCAAACAAAAACAAGCAAAGCTCCCCAGAAGAAAGCAGAAGTAATCTCCCTATCCTCCTCCACTACAACCTAAGCTCTATAGACATTGAAGGTTTATGACTTAAGCCAACTGCCTGTGGCCCATGTGGTCAGAATTAGGTTTTTGTTTCAATTCTACCACCTGAAGTGTAATCATTAGTTACTTTTGTTTTAACTGGGAAGGTGAGGAAGGTGAATCAATAAAGAATTTTTTTTTCTGAATAACTATATATGTTCCTTGACAGCTGGGAAACGGTCACAGAGAAGAAATGGACAGGGAACAAATCTACCCACTTTCCTAAAGCAGACATTCAGTTCAACTGGTAGTTCAGGATTCTTAAATACTCTATTGTTTCTAAGAAGGGTCACACACCCAATATGCCAAAACAAGTCCAAAGCCATGGAAACACATTTATCACCTCAACACTTCTAGAAAGAGGCAGCCAGAAATCAATGCTAAACCTATCAGTTTTATCCACAAAACATTTGAACAGAAGTACTAACTTCCATATTACAACTCCTGAACAACTGAGAGAGGACATCCAATAAATAGCAAGCAAAATAGTATAAGACACAAGGAAAGAAAGAAACTAAGGTCAAAAATACACCAAGTAAGAAATTCAATACAACTGAAAAACACACTCAGGCACCAACATTTCTCCTTTGGACACCTGTTCCTCCCTGCCCTCAGATGCCCCAAGCCCAGGGAAAAGGCTGAACTTGGAAGAAGAAAAAAAAAGTGATACTTAAAAGGTCATGCAAACCCAGTGGGTCTGAACCAAACTACAAAGCTTAGCCCAGTTAAGATGTTATGCTAATTGTGAGAAACAAATTAAATCCTTACACAGAGTCATCCTGGCACAGAAATAAAGCTCTTTACAGTGGCTACAGCCTCCAACCCAAATACGTCCACTGGTTAACAGGGGTGTGATGGCAGCAAACATCATCGTGCCACCATCTGCACTACCAGAAAAACGCTACTCATTTGCACACACAAAAAACTTACAACTTGTAAATGTTGTAAAACCACAGATACATCAAGTGAATACCCTTTACCCCAACTCAAGTAGGAACATCTATTCAATGTCTTCTTCATAGTAAACTTGGGGATAAGTTCAGAGTTTGGGAAGGATTTTGTTTCTCAGAAGTCTCCAAAAATGTTAGCGTACTAATACATGCAGATTTTATAGCTCCCTCTCTCTCAGTGCTCCTTCCTTTCCTTTTCATTGTCCTAGAATCTGATCTTCGACTGAGGCCCCCTCCATTCCTGGTAGTGAAGGGAACGAGAACTGATGAAACCAGTGCTGTAGAGCCTATGCGGTACGTTCCCTGGGTGAGAGAAGCGAGGAGTGGTGACCTAAGATGTGATATCACAAGACTAGCTAGACTAAGGTTTAGGAAGGCTGCTCCATTCTAGAAAGCAATGCCAAGGAACGGTGACACAAGGTCAAGACAGTAGAAGATCTGGCTAAGGCTCCAGGAGACAGAATTAACTCCTTTAAAGAGTTTCAAGACCCTGAGAAAACTCTGAACTAAAAGCTGTCTAAAGTTCTACAGTCATCGGGTCCTGACACAGAAGCAGGTGCAGGGGCCTGGTAAGCTGGTTGTGACAGCTCTCCACAGGGACAACAGCTGTATTTAGCATTTCCTCCTCAGGCTGTGAATAAAAAACACGGAGCTTAGCCACAAATACTACTTGAAACATTTCACCCTTGGTTGCTGGGGCAGTGGCAGCATGCTCTTTGCTAGACCTGAAGAGGACCAGAATAGAGGACAGGATAGATTTTGACTTAAAAAATTCATAGTGGTACACAGGGAAGGCAGATTCACAGCATCTGGATTTTTCCTTTGAAGTGACTTTAGTCTCTTTAACAAAGCTCACAAAGATCTAGTTAGTAGAGACTTCGCCCTCTACCCCCAAGGTCTGACCCTGACCCTCTGCTAACTTTGTTTTACTGAACTTACATTAGCACCCTGCCGCCCAACCATCCCCCCCACTTCCCACCCCTGCAGTTCCCCAGCTGTTTCCTTTGGTTTTTCTAGCTTTCCCCCTCTCACATCTCCCTTCACTTTCTCTCCTCTTTGATTCGGCAGTGAATGCTTAAAAAGCAGATGGCAAGTAGCCATTCCAAGACAGTGAAAATGCTTCCTGAACAGGTATAAAGCAATCCCAGAAACAGGCATTCTGGAAGTCAGGATACACATTCTTCCTGCCTTTTGCCTGAGGAAATCCCCATGTATATTCCACACACAAGGTTATTGTGCTGAGGCAACTACTCTAATCACCTAAGCAACACATATGGAAGGATCCAAGTTGGTACTATCAATCTGCAATTAGCCCTCTCACCACACACACGAGCTGAGAAAATTGAGAGAAGCTTGACTGCTAAAGGTAGGTTTGGGATTTACTCCACAGTAATCTTAAAACCAAAATTCTGGGATGGAGACTCACCTGGGAAAAAACGGTGGGAGGAGGGAAAAGGGCACAAATCCAACATCTCCAATGTTTACTCTAATTTACCTTGTCTCTCCTGGTGGCTCGAGTGTCACCTGGTGAACACCTGGTTGTAGAGGTACAGCACAGGTGACATCTAAAGAGAATCAGCTCAAAGCCCCAAATTCAGGCTGTGCTAACTGCAGCCTAGAATGACGTAAGATTTTCAAAGACCAGCCAGGACACCCCAAAGACCAACTTCCTAGTTCACAATGGATTATAATCAGCTTGAAGACAAAACAAAGACTTCCTCAGTGTGGACTCTCTCCTTAGAAAAATAGCTCATGTGTAGAATCACTCTATTACGGAGGCTTTACTATTTCAGAAAACAAGTATTTGCCAAGCACCTACTAAACGACAGGAACTGTCCAGTCTAGGAACTACTTTTAAGGATCTCCTCCAGTAATCAAAATTTGAAAAATCATATGCACCAGTTAGACATTTGCACAAAGTGCTTAAAGAGCACTGGGAAGGAAGCACATTTTTAAAGGGGTTGTCTTTTTAATGCTAAATCTCAAGACTTCATTGGTTCTCAGTATTAGCTCTGACACTGAAAACTGTCATCTAGGGTTACAGAATATCAAAATTGATGCCCAAGAGGCTGTATAATCAGGGCTAAGTATGGTGCAAACTTTTACTGTAAATTAGAATGTGGGAAGTTACCCCACACGGGCTTTTAAAAACCCATCTAACCTAGAGTGGTAAAGCAATTCAATCTGGTTTTGTATTGTGGATCTATTTTACTAATACAAAGTTGTGTAAGTGCATACTCAAGTTACTGAAATAAATGCAAACATTGGTAGACAATTACCCATTCAGTCTTTTCTATGCTACATTCTTTTGTGGGGCTGTTGCCTAGATAAGGGTGACTAGCCAGGCCCTGGCCACTGTAAGCCCTGCTGTCCTTTTATGGGCCCACACTGATATTCTTCCATAGGGGTCAAAAAGAAGTTAAGGGCTTCTTTGATGCCAGCTGGGAACTGCACACTGGGAAGCCAGGAACCTAAACACCTCACTTTCTTGCTGCTGGGTTCTGGGCTATGGCCACTGTGATTAGATGAACTCCTGCTTTGGAACTGCCCCCAGCAATCAGGGTATGAATATGAATCAAAGATGGCACCATGGGACACCCTAGTGGCACCAGGTGGGTATTACAAGTTATGTTCAAAGAGCCTCCTGCTAACCCCACTGGAAAAGGCAGGCTGGCTTATACAGCAATGTAAAACAAACTTGTCACCAGGAGACAGGAGTCAAGTTCTGGGCCAGTCACTTTAATGTCTCTGGGCCTATTTCTCCAAACTGATGAGGTTAATACTATCTGAGGACTAAAATGGATCAAAGTACCTAATAAAATAATTAGCTGCTTTCAGTAAAAATGTGTTTTGTCCTGTGTCCTTGCATTTCCCCCCTGGAAATTTCCCATTAGAAAAAAAGTAGCAAATTCACTACTTTGGGACTGAGCTCAATGTGATTGGAGGACCACACCGCACATTGGATCTAAGCTATGGGGTACATCTGCCTAGAACTTCGTGAACCTATTTACTTATTCATAAAAATTAAGGCGTGTACTAGCATACTGGGCACCTTGAAAGTTGTCAGTTATTCAGTCCTTGCTCTGAAAGTTTACCACATAGCTGAGGGAAATAAAACACATACGTGAAACTAAACAGCTTAAGGCAACATTAAGTGCATGAACTACATCATTACATACACATGCTTTAAGAAAGCTAAACCAATACAGTGCAATTAGTTCAAGAATGCTGAAGTCTTTAGCTGATAAAGGGGCAGAAGAATTTTTAACGGCCAAATAGGGATGTGTAGGATCTGGGTCTGTTGTGTTATGTGTGCCGAGTCTCTTGGCTTTGAGAACTGCTTAGGCTAGTTCATTCTCTATAAACATGAAGACCAGGGTCAGGAGCCTGGAACAACATTAAGACTTCCCCAACCAAAGAAAAAAATATACGTTTTCTTCACTCTTTCTAAAATCTTTCTGTACCTGAATCCCTTTATGGAATAATAAGAACGAACCAAAATGATGAAATCCCATTTAGAAGTCTGCAGAAATCCTCATTGAGACAGGATCACTAAATTTAGAAGTGATTTAAGTGATTTCCTGTAATAAGCTTAAGAATTATGGAAGTAGGAGACCCAAGAGGAAGCATCACAAGAGGTAACTGTTCTACTCTTTTAGGAGACAATGATGTCAATTCTTGATCTATACTGAGAGAAGTGTACGCACCTTGCAACGAAGCAATTTTTTTTTTTTACTTTTCAAGACTAACTTTTGGGGAAGCATTTACTTTTCCAATACACGAGGCTTAGGCTAGCATTTCAACTTAATTTGCATTTCTTTGCTAAGAAATTACTTAATGCAATGTTAGGAAATTACTTTCTCCAATAATCCATCCAGTTAACCAATAGTTTGTGAAGTAGACTTCTATATATTGCTTTGCTTTTTTAATAAGTACTACGCTCTTTCCATCTCATTCAATCAACATTTATTAAACTGTCGGCATTGCATTTGGCTCATTGGGAAATACAAATATTACAAAAATTCCATAGGGTATAAAAAATTAACACAAAACATTCTATAATAAATTTTGAGACTAAATGCATCACAAAGACAGCTACTATTTGGGTTTAGCAGCTTTTTTATAGTTGCAGAAATGAAGTTTAACTTGAGGATGATCAGGATTTAAAGCTGCAGAGTGACTGCTAAGGTGGGGGAAGGAGTCTGAAAACACAAATACACATAAGCAAAAACAAGCATAGTCAATAAAGTATTTACCAGAGCAACCAGAGCAGAAGATGTGATTGAGAGAACTGATTCATATTAGGTGAGGTGATGTTTTAGGAAGTTCAACCTTGATGGCCAGGATAGAGACTGGAGTCAGTGAAACAAGCTAAAACATTTTAGTAATGAAATTTTGGGTGCACAGATAAGGATGCTGGTATGGCAAGTGGAGTTGGAGGACAAATTCAAGCATAATTTTAAGGAACTGTTTGACCAAAAACAAAAAAAAAAAACAAAAAAAAAAAAACAAAAACAAAAAAAACCAAAACACATCTCTATAGTCTAGCTTAGGTCATAGATACAATGGCACTGTGGCTAAGAACTGGTTATATTAAAAGTCATAGAACTTGACTATCGCCCAAGGACAAAGGAGTCATTTTAAGTTTTCTTTGTTGTAGTGTGTTTGCTGTACTGCTAGCCAACATTTAACTACATGCGTCTTCTTAAGATGTGGCCGTCACTCTTGGTTTATTTTGTAACTACATTTAAAAAAAAAAAAAAAGGTCTCTGAAAAGAATTGGAAACACTCCTGGTCACAAAACAAAAACTTTTAATGTTAAATACAAACAGTTATCTTCTACTGCACAGTAATTATAATTGAATTGGGATTTGGTCCCAATTTAGAAATTGAGACCTATATTTACTTTTTATTCAAGATATTCAGAAAGTGGAATAATTCAATTTTCTAGGTTTCGCTTCCAAAGCAATCGAGAAATTCATCTTTTGAAAGTCTACTCAGTGCAAAAGCATTGTGCTATATACCTGGGAGGAAAAGGTGAGATTATGACCTATTAGAAAAAACAGACATATGAACAACTTACTGACATAAAGGTGTAATGACTTAAGTTTTAAAACATAGTATTAATTCTATGTGGGAATGAGAAGAAATGACCAACAGTGCTTTTTCAACTATTTATCATGTGCCAAGCACAATTTTGGTTCCTTAGAAAATAAAAATTTGTGAACCAAGGAAGTTGAAGTAGCTATATAGAGCAAGCAAACCAGGGGACCTCTGCTATACCAGAGGCACATACCCAGTAGTCTGTGTCTACGCACAAGGGAGTGATTCTGTCTGATCCGTGTCCTAGTTTTCAGAGGTGGTTTCTGAAGTACTACTCAAAGTAACTTACACTTCTCTAAAGGAAGACATGGTAGATACTGCAGGACAAAAACAGGCCCAAATGCAAAAAATGCTGGAAAATGCCAAATCCTGAGGGCCAGGCTACTAAGAGCGGAATCTGCATAAGGTGTCCTCTAGACAATGTTTCAAACATTTTAGTGGTCAAGATAAACTCTTCACTTTAGGAAGTTAATTCTATCAACAGTGGCTGGTGCAGTTGGACTTGGGGGGTAAGGATGCCAAAGGACTTGTCAGTTTGGCATTCATTGACTAGAGATGTATCTCAAATTCCTAGGCATGCCACTTTAAGGGTGAAAGAGTTCATTTGGAACAGGACTTTTCAAGTCCCATTTAAAGGCTCTAGGTTACCTTTTGTTTGCTGCAGCAATCGGGTCTCTTAAGTTTTAAACCTTTCAGCCCTTTAACATCCACCAAGTTTAGCTTTTTTCACAGAACCCTGGATTTTGTTTTGTAATTTTGGGGCTTTGTACATTTGCCTCCTCACAAGTTAAATTAAGGAGACATCAGAACTAACACTATTAGGATTAAGGACAAGCATAATCAATCTAGTGTAGCTTCAGTGCTCTTGATCAAATTTGTAGCAATGCTGCCAGTCAGCAACCATCTTCTGCAGTCTCACCACGTAAAATGTTGAGCAGGCAGGGTAATCCCTATTGTATACCTTATTTCTCTCCTGGAAAAAAATCTTTATTTGTCCTCTTCTGCGTATTATCCAAGAAGTAGTTTCTAACGTTAACAGTTAGAAAGGTAAGTGCTCTCCCATGCTCATTTTCTTGACTAAGTTGGATCAAGTGAGCCTAACAGACTTGAATACAGTATTCTTAGTGACAACCTAAAACAGAAGGCAAGTTGAAGTCTGTGTTCTTTACATTTTTGTAATGTAAAGTTGGGGAGGGAAATGATATGAATGACAAATGCTGAAGTACTAATCCCCAATAATTTTTGGCTTAAAATAAAATGGCACTAAGGAAACATGAAATGTTTACTTATGTTCTGATCACAGGATACTCTGTGCCTACTTAAGCAAGGCCTAGAAAACAAATGGCCAACCTGACAAGCAGGTTCTTAGACACATTAAAAATTACAAATCTTAGTAATGCTGAGGTCACTTTAGAAACTTACACACAATAAAAAGTAAAGGTTTGTAAAAGCATAATTTTTTTCTAGTATATGACCAATTTTATACTAAGACTTTGGGTTTTTTTTTTTTGCAGCACAGCTACTCCTGCACCCAATTCTTACACTCTTGGCCTTACTATCTCATACCTCAAGATGTACAAGGCTGGCAGAAAACATGCAGATTCACATCTTCAGTATTTTCTCACAAGATCTAGAAATACTTTTCTGGTTTATGTAAGTTCATTACTCAAGCTCTATTCAAAACCTAAAAGGATCCACAGGTTGAAGAGAAAGGGTTTTGCTAAACAGATGAGAAGACAGATGTAAAGTTACAGTAAGAAAACTCACCAATTCCCCCCCACCCCCTTTAGAGCTGCTATACACATTCAGATAGTTGGCGTCTTTCCACCTTGCAGTATGGACCCTTTCCAGTAGGGATTTCCTGGTTGATTTTTTGCATCATGGCTCCCTCTAGTGGCTTGGTGATTTCCCCGAGAGGTTTACCCAAGTAAGCAAAAATTTTAAAAAATCATGGTAGAACACCTGGCATCCCTGTAAACCTGATGTTTTGATCAAAAGGCTCTCATTTTGCACTATCTTCACATTGATAGTTCCATCAATAGTTGATAGGGGACATTTGTAACTCTATGGTGACAGGAGTTAACACTTTTTAACCTAGTGGTTAAAGGGTTAACTTTAACCCTTTATACTTTTAACCTCCCTTATACTTTTTAAGAAATGAAGACAAAACACTCAAGACTTGATCTTTTAAGTGTTGTTTCATGTACCTATGTTCCATATCTACTTAAATAGTAACCTCCTAAATAAGCAGAGGCACAAATGACTTCTCTCCCCCATAGCCTATTATTTCCGCCTAAATTAACTTCTATGATGACTAACTTATTTTCCATGTATTACAGAAGCACTGTTATTTTTGTAATAAAAAACCAAAAATCAAACAAACCCTTTCCTTGATTACTACAAATCACCTTCATGGTTGTGGGGCATAGCTTTTAAAGTTAAAAGAACCATCCCTAAAAGTTCTCAATCACAAGACCAAATGCTGATTTAAGTATACTCTTACTTAAAAGTGTTTTGCCAAGATTACTTTGTTGAATAGACAAAATGAACATGTCTCCTTATCTTTTTACTTCATGCCAATCTCAGCTTTTCCTTCTGGAACAGAAGGAGAAACGTTCTTATAAAAGAAAGTATTGGGGTGAAAAAACTACCCTAGAGGAATGCAGTACTCCACTGTATAATGCTAGGATGGCAAAATATTCCCTTCAGTGGAGTACAAATGTTTTGAGTCCCCTATAAGCAATAGAATATTGAAAAAAAAGTGAGTCATACATTTTTTTTTACCTTGTTGACGTTTCAGCTAAAAATACAGGGAATTTACATCTCAATAACCATATTTTGCTGTGCATAATGTGCATTTTTGCCCAAATTTTTTTGGAAAATATAAGGATGCATATTACACATGGGTAGTACTAATTCCATATCTATGTTTTTAATTTTTTTACGCTTATGCGTTAAAAGTGTAATTCTAGAAAGCAGTATCTGTGTGCAAAATAATATTCTGCCAATACAATAATTGGTTTTGTTTCTAAATGTAAGTGAAAAATTGAATTAAAAAATTAAAATAAAATTTCTCCCCCCTGAAAGTTTGGGCCCAAAATGTGGGTGTGCATTATATATGGCAAAATACAGATAATAAAAGATCCACAGTAACAGGCTTTTTTACTCACACCCCAGGTTATACAAGCTTTAGCCCCCCATACTCTATTATAGAGTTTACAATCCCTTCTTCCAAACTCTTGGGGACAGATGTGCTTGAAATTCAGAGCTGTTTACACTTTACAAAGGTATGGTATATAGACCCTGTATAAAATATAACACCTTCAATAAAGCCTGTGGCTACTGTATAATGAAACACATCAGTATTTCTGCAGGACAAGTAGTCACATTAAGTACAAAACAAGGTATCACTTATCAGGTTTTACATTAGTTTGACATTATGTTTGTTTTCAGTATTTTTTGGATAAGAGATCGTGAACCCATTTTCTGCCTTTGCACTGTTTATACTGTAATAGAATTAAGTTAAACCAAAGAATAGTTGTTACAATAGAACCTCAGTCTGTTTCTCTCCTTTTAATACTATTTCTGGTAAATACATACATAAAACATGTTTCATTACAACTTCATATACAAAGCAAAAAGGCATATATAAATTCATCTTCATAAAAACTTGAAAAAATACCAGCCTTAATGAGCAAGATGTTTCAAAAAAAGCTAAAATTCTAGAATCATATTGCACTTATCGTATGAGTGGATATATGCACTCAAAATTTACCATGTAAGTATAAAACGTAGGAATACATTTTAAATGAGGGAAATCTGTTCATATTTCAAACATTAAGAAATAAAACATAACTTAATCCAGATCCTAAATAGGAATCAAAAACGGGTTTCTTACCTTTTGTTTCCAGGATGTGGGTTGAACAGCAAGATGGGTTATTCAAGCTGACGTTATGAAAAATAGGTGCTTCTTAGACTTATGTTTTTCCTTGATCAGAAAATAACAAACTAATTACAGGCTCCCTACAGTACTCTAAAGGGAAACAAGTAGGGAGGAAAGGGAAAATTCAAGCCAGTCTTTTTAGTTCCACAAGGGTGGCTTTCTTCTAACAGCTGCCAATTCAGGTACAGGTTTACGGCCATCTCCTAAGACTGGAAAAAGGTCTGCATACCCCCTCGAAGCTTCTAGCTGTCTTGGCGTTACTTGCAAAACCTGTGCCCCTCCCTCTACCTTTTGCAAACACACATTAAGTCTTCTCTAATCTTCAAACAGCTCATATACCAGACAAGAAATGTATTGTCTCATTTTGATCTGGGGGTAAAACTACTAAAACTTAGACCTCGTTTTTCAACTTAGCTTCAATGTACTCAACACCTTGAGTGAAGGCAATTTTCATTTTGGTTTTGTTAACAAAACACTTCAGTAAACACAAATGAACCCAGGCTTACTTAAACCTACCTGACATTTAACTTTGCAGAATTAAATGTCATTTTAAAAATTAGGTTTAAAAAAATATTCTGCATACGAAACAACTTGTCTATGGCCATGCCACCCTGAAAACGTCCAATCTCAAAAGCTAAGCCAGATCAGGCCTGATTAATACCTCAATGCAAAACATAATTTAATAAACCTTCCTTTGGATTTACATTACTTTATTTAATCTATACCAATTGCTTTATTTAAATACTTTAAGGGGAATCCTAACTTTTAATTTTTATCCTTGTCCTTCCGACATTCCACAAGATTCATTTACATGTTATTGGTTAGGTGACTTTATGCAAATCTTGGGGCCAATTTTCTCCACTACAAAACTTTTAGTTTTCCATATGCATGAAATTATGTCACCTGCACAGCTGTCTTAAACTCAGCTTCCAATATTATTAGCACCCAAAAGAAATGTTAAGATTTAGTTTTTGGGAGCAGAAAAAAAAGTGATTTGATGGGCTGTGACTGGCTATCAGGAAATGAAACCATTAGAGATTTTAGGTAAAAATCCCCACCTATTCAAGCAAATTGAAAATTTAAAACCAAGAATGGTCAATAAGATACAAAAACTAGCAGACTACAAGAAAGATACAATCACTGCTTTGGTATGTTCTGGATACTGAATAACCTTATAGTTCAGGAAAGTTTACAAGGCAACATTTTAAAGAATGCCTAGCTTTCTATTAGCAACAATACACTCTAATAAGCTGTTATTCTTCTAGTGTTCTAGTCACATCTCAAAAAGTGTAAATTGTGTTGAAAACTCTGATCTGTGCTGAATTTAAACATTACTTAACAAGTTTTGAGATGAGGTTCACTGACAATATCAAAAGCTATCTTTAAGTTAACATTTACCAACCATCACTCAATTTTGCACAAATCTGTTATCTGGGTGATCACCAAAAATAAGCAGCATCTGTAAGTTTTAATAACTTTAAAAAATCAAAGTATGGGAAGCTTATTTTCCAGATACTAGATCACCCTTCATTTATCATATCACATACACAATTGCCTTTCTCACCTTTTCTTATCTTCCCCTGAGTATTTTTACAATTAACAAGAATTGGGTAATACCATTAGAGATTACCTTTAAAGAACCTTTAATTTACTAACACACAAATGCAAGTCAGAATCTTATCATCAATTAAAAATGTTAACTGATAGCCACCCAGTTAAAATCTTACAAGAGGAAAAAGACAACCATGCAGTTTTTTAAAAAATGTTTATTTCTCAAAGAAAAACGGCAACAGCCAATTGGAAACCTACTTATTCTTCAACACCAATTTTGTTTTCTTTAAATTTAGAAATGACTTACTGATTTACTATTTTAAACAAACCCCCCTTTCCCCTTTAAATGTTTACCATCTACTCGTGCTGAATCCTTCCAAGGAGATTGCTCCAGCGTATATCTCCAGGTCCTCGCTTTGCTCCTTTTACCAAAAATGCAAAACACAATTCCATCGTGCATCTTAAGGGCTCCAATCGTCAAAAATAGAGAAAAAAAATCTTTGGAATAGCCAATTAAGTTGAATAAAAAAAAAAAAAAAAAATCCACACGAATGCGGTTTGGTTGGGGCAGGAATCCACTCCTATGTTCCTGGTAATCTGATCCCGCTCCATGAATCCTTGTAATTGATCCTCCCTATCCTATCCACATTATGATTTGAATCCAATGATCCAGCTCCAAGGATTGGGATCCAGTGAGCCCTCTCCAATCCAAACCTTTATAACCAGCAAAACCAAAAAAGAGGAGGCAAAATGTTAGATACTGTAATCAAAAAAGGTTTCTGGGGAATGATGAGTTATGTCTGTCATCAGTTTAACAGATGTACATCAATAACTATCAAATTCCCCAAAACAAGTTTCTGAATGGTGTTCAGATAAATTTTAGAAACTTAATCATCATAGAGACTAATTGGAAGAAGCATTTTATATTTACAGTTCAACTGATAATGCCAACACTTGTTACTGTACAGCGTATTACAGGTTTTGTGGTTGCAAAAATTATGTAGTTGAAGTTTACTGGTATTGTTACCAACCCTAAGTCTAAACTAAATCTAATGCTCCCATTTGCAATTTAATTTGTAAATTAAAGTATTTTAAACATGAGTCAATTATGAATATTAGTTTAAGGGAAAGGTGAGACTTAGAAGTATTCCCATCTAGATTATCTACACCAATACGTTGGAATTCTATAATTTGCTTTCATTTTGTCTTAAAAAAATGAAATAGCAACGCTATATCAGTCACACAGAGGACATGCAGATTTAGCAGTATTGATATTATACTCTATCTGGTTGGAATTAAAGACACCCTGTACCCACATGTACACCAACAGCAGGTCACACATTAACAGTTGTAACTAAGCACTGTGACAAATTAGCCAGCTCTTCCCACATTAGTCCCTATTAAAACAAAAGAAGGGGGAAGGGAGCAAAATAAACTGTTACAAAATGGGCACTGTAATTTTGCCACAATTGCCAAGGTTTAAAGAGCAAAGCAATTGTAGCTAAGATAACTGCATAATGTTTTAAGATGGGTGCATATAATCATTTTTAACCCTTGCTTTTTAGTATAAGGTCAATACTGCCAATTTCATCTGTGACAATAGCACTTGGAGTCATACCATTGCCTCCATTATTGATCTGATCCTCCTCAATCCTCCTTTTGACAATCCTAAAATGATTGAAATGTGCTCCACAATCCTTAATCCAAAGCATTCTTAATCCATCTCTTCAGATATGTCTACAGAAAGACACATGAAAAGCAAGATAAACATAAGAACTTCCCCAGGTAAGATAGCCACAAACACCCCCAACATCCCAGTTCACACAAACCAGAGCAGGATAGACATTTACACAATATCACAGTCTGAAGAGCATGGAGAGTTAACTAAATTTAAACAATCCTGTCTATGACATCACTTAAAATACAATTTACCAGACATGAGGGGAATGTAGATGTTAGGAGCAAGGGGATATTACACAAGAATGCAATTCAACACTTTAGCCCATTCTGAACAAAACAGTTTGAATTAAAAAATGAAAAGATTGTACTGAGTAAAGGAAAACTGTATACAACATGGGTTCTACAAAAAGTGTCACCAATCATCTTATGTACGAGAGCGAGATCTGCTATGACGGGGAGAATAGCGTGGTGATCCTCTGCTTCTCCTTGGGGAGTAACTGCGACTCCTGCTGTTGCTTCTGCTACGGCTTCTGCTACGACTACGGCTTCGAGATCGAGATCTTCCATAACTTGGACTTCTGGGCCCATCAACTTTAACCCGGATGTAGGCAGTTTCTCCCTATTGAATAGACAGAACTTTCGATTGAAACATCTAAGCTTTTACCTGTCTTCAGGCATGCTGAATGAGTACAATGTAGCTAAAAACCAGAAATCTGGCACTTTACTTGGACACGCTTGCCTGAATCTTACCTGCAAATTCCACTGTTAAGACCATGTATCCAATTCTGGCCAAAGAAAAGAATAAGCGTATAACCTACCTCATGAGATCTAAACTTAGTGTTATCCAGTTTTCGAACTGCATAGGTCATATCTTCTTTCCGTACAAACTCCACGACACCAGTGCCATCTCGGTAAACATCAGCATAACATACATCACCTGCTTCACGCATGTGATCCTTCAAATCCTGCCAGCTTCCACTTGGAGGCAGTCCTGAAAAAGTGACTTTTTTCAATACCAATCACCCTGAATTCCATAACTTTAAAATTTACATTAGAACAAAGACCACTTTTAATTTAATGATTTAAGATCTTAGTAAAGAGCTAAAATCTGGAATCCGGAGTCCAAAATTGTTTCTAAATTAAGGACCTTTATATTCTAGGTACTGCAAGCTAGTTTGGCAAATCTCCATTACAATAATGCCTGTTTACTAAATTCACCCAAAAGACTAATTCAAGACCTAACATAAAAATTTGTCGAACTGGTAACTCAAGGAAAACTTTAAGTCATTTCTGTCTGCTTTCTCATCAATCCACATTAAGGGTAAACTCACCAGAGACAACCACTCTGTTTTCAGATCGCCTGGAAGGGGGGCCATAGCGGCCTCGGGGAGCTCCGCCACCTCCGCCCCCGCCGCCGCCTCGGCCTGTACCACGGCCGCTTCGAGGAAACTCCACCCGCAGACGGTATCCATCGTAATCATAGCCGTCGCGACCGTACACCGCGTCTTCCGCATCTCTGCATGATCACAAAACGCAAAATGGCTAGGACTCGGAGGAGTAACTAACTCAGCCGGACTCAGCTGCCCCCCGCACATGCGCACCCAGTCTGAAAAGCCCACATGCGCTGCATAATAGGAATGGCCCCTCCCCCACCCAGAAACACGCCAGGCTCGCGACCACTACACCGGCCCTCAACGCATGTTTCCCGTTCCTAGCCTGAGTCGGCTCTGGGAAGATCCACGGGGGCCCAGCCACCAGAAAAGCCAAACCGACTCAGGTCCTCCTCGACTCCTGCAGGGGCGAGATCATCTTGCCCCTTGTCTGAGAGCCCACCTCCCCATTCTCTACTATTAAGGCCTTGGAGCTTTCCCCAATTACTCAAACTGATTTCCTCAAGGCCGCAAGCCCCAAGCCGCCTCACCGCGGGTCCTCGAACTCAACGAAGGCGAAGGGGGGTCCTCCGCGGCGATTCTTGAGGTCGATGTCGCGGATAGCACCGTATTTGTAGAACACGTCCTCAATGTCCTTGGTTCGGATGTCTGGAGGTAAGTTGCCCACGTAGATACGACAATCGTTGTTCCCGGCCGGGCCACGAATTACACCACCTCCCGACATGGCGACGAAGAAAAGCGCGGACTCGAGAACAGGCCTTCCCACCAACCGTAGCGCACAGAAGAGCGAACCGGCAGCGATACCACGTCTCCCGCGGCCTCTACAAAATGGCGCCTTTATCAGCTTGGCGCACGGATATGGGGGGGAGGGAAGAAGAGAAGCGGAAGGAAGCAGCTATTCGATCTCAGTACGCACGCGCAGGAGCCTAACGGGCTCGCGAACCTACGCTCACGCACGCGCGACGTCACCCTCCGCGCGAAAGGAAAAAAGTTCTTTGCGTTCTCGATTTACGAGTGGTTTGCTAATGGAGTGACCAGTTATTTGGTAAAAAAAAATACCGAGCCCTTGTTGAAGGGGCTGTTAATCCCGGTCGAGTCTTAAAAGATAGTTTCCTCAGGAATGGGCCTATCAAAGCACTTAGGCGCCTTGAAAGGAATTGGTGAAACCTACTCTACAGCCTGTCCCGCCATGCTCTGCGGCATTAACGGCCTTTGGCGGGAAAGACTCCCGGGGGTGGAGTCAAGGGGGGAGGTACGCAGGGGTTGTTCCGGAAACCTGGGCTTTCTCCCTGAGTGCGCTTAGTCCAGGCATTGCGTTGCCCTCGATTCAATCAGGAGCCAAGGCAGACTTTGTCTTCCCCACCCTGAACGCGAACTAGCGTTGGGTTGCGTCGACAAGTGTCTAATTAAAGGAACTAGTTTAGATTCTTTAGTGTGTATTCTACACTAAGTATTGTTTCACCATCGGTTCAGAATTTAACTTTGTATAGCTCAGTTCACCATTCCTTGTGCTAATTGGCGGTGATTCATGCCCTGATCAGTGAGGGATGGTACCTGCCAGCCAGGACCCAGACCTTTGCTTCTTCCTGTCTTTAATCGCTTGGCATTAGGCCTAGCAGAGGCGAGGTCCAGTGAAAGTTTACAGAATGAATTGTGCTTGTTATTTCTCCAAAGTATGAGAAAAAAAATATGTAAGTGTGGGTGTGTGTTTATAGAATCCTTAAGTTCGTTCCTTTTTCAAAAGTCATTACCGAGCCTTTCAGGTACTATAAATAAGCAAAATGGATACCTGAGAGTTGTGCGTAAGTGATCTCACGCAGTAAGATCATCACTCAGTAAGTGATGCTGCTTGCAAATGCTGTCCTAGGGAGATAAGAACTTTTTACATTTTTTTCAGAAACCTCTAAAATTTAAATTTTTATATGAAATGTTGGGATTTTTAAATATTAGTAATGAACTTAAAATTTTAAGAAACCCTGCAGTGATAAATACACCAAAATAGATCTGCAACCTAAGGATGATTTTCTTTCTCAGGTTTATTTGTACAAATAGCACAGGAGGATACCAGCTCCATGCAGACATTAGCCCAGAGGTCACACCAGGCCTTCATCCTCATTGGCAGATAGAGGCCTCTACTGTGGAGCCTTCCTGGGGGCCTGGGCCCCTTTGGGAGCCTGAGCTGGAGCTGCCACATCCACGGCTGCAGCCTGGGGCTTGGTTTGAGCCTTAGCTTGCACTCTGGCCTGCAGAATCTGAGACCCTTGGTGATGCGGCCAGGAGCTTGGGGTGAGCATTGTTGACAAGTCAATTAAGCTTGCCGCTACTGCTCTTTGGGATCTTGGGCTAGACCTTTTTGGGCTTTACCAGGGCCTTGATATCCTTGGCATTGTTAGCGTGCATCTTCTTCAGCCCCTTCTTGTGCTTCCTGGCGAAGCGCATGTTCCTTAGGACCTTGGGGTCTACCCCTTTAAGAGATTCATATCTTTTTGATCTAGGTTTCTTAATGCTGTTTCTGTGCCATTTTCGGGGCTGGCTGTAGGTGGTGTCATTCTTGGACTTGGCACTGAAGTCTGTACTGAAGCCTGTGGTTCCCACAGTGCCTGGGACTGGAAGAGAGAAAGCGAGGATGATTTTCTTAATATTATTAATTTATCTACAACAATCCCTCTCCCTAGAGAAGTGAGGCAGTTTGTAGAGGTGGTACAAAACATTTTTAAAACTAGATGAAGAAATCTGGGGGATTGGGAAAATAAAGAAAGATTAAGATGAAGTCATGGATAAGGTTAGTACACAAAATGTTGTTGTAATAGCCTGTTGAGTTCCTAGAAATGGACTGCAAATTTGACTCTGGTCATCCCAGAAGTCACAGTAAAGAAAGCACTACAAGTATATTCAAAATCCGAAGTGCCTTTGAAATTTAAAAAAGAACAACAAAACAAACGATTGTTTAGGAGAAGGGCATTATTTTTTAGTTCTATGTACTTTAAAGTGTTTGGTAGTCCTTGAACTCTCTGTGATGGTTTCCAAAATTATGTATATATGTGCATGTACTCTTTTTTGCAAAGAGGATTTGACATTTTAATCAGGTTCTTAAAGGATCCTGTAGATCCCCAAAGGGAAAAGAACCTCTGAAAATTTTAGAGGGAAGGACAGATTTTCTATCTTTTGACTATCCTTCAATGATATTTTTTGAAACTGAGCTTTTTTAAAAAAAATTATTTTTTTTAGAGAGAGGGGAAGGGAAGGAGAAAGAGAGGGAGAGAAACACCGATCAGTTGCCTCTCGTTTGCCCCCCAACCATGGACCTGGCCCATAACCCAGGTATATACCCTGACCAGGGATCGAACCAGTGACCTTTTAAGTTCATGTGATGACACCCAACCCACTGAGCCACACCATCAGGGTGAGATTAAGCTTTTAATGAAAAGACAAGAACTTGATAATTTTTAAAATGAGAAGCTGACCAAAAAGAACACTATTTTAACGAATATACTCAGTATCTAGCATCACCCTATTTGGTTAGTAGTGGAAGAGATGAGAATTGTTTTTTTAAATTGCAGGCATTTCATGTATTGATTATTTTCATTCAATGGTTATTTACTGAGCACATTTTCTTATGTTCAAACTTTCACCCATCAATTTAGATTTATTCAGATTCATCTTCTGTTGATTAATGTTAAGTCGATTATAAGTGATTTAAACATAGGTCCTTTTAATTTCATTTCAGAAAAATAAGAAAACTGAATTTGCTTTGATTTATTCTTGTCTGTTTAAATTAATGCAGGTATTTCAGATTTTGCTCAGTCAGAGGTATACAAGGCAGACTTTGATGTAGAGTGAATAGGACATTCTTGTTTCTCTTTTGGCCTCTAGTATTGTATCTGAATGGAACCAAGTTAGAGGTTTGAGATCCATGATGAGGTCGGGATATAGCAGGAAAGGTCTGGATGATTGTTTTTCATGATCTCTCGGGATGACACTGGCTTCGTGATTATTACAGTTAAGGGTATGATCTTAATATTATCAGTGTACCAGAGTTGATTAACATATTTTAGTCTACCAGAAGCAAATAAACCAAATTATTTGTTCATTTGTTGGGTGGTGGGACAGATTCATTTTTGATAACCAGGATACTCAAATCATACATGCCAAGGTAACTGTTTTGGCAGGTCTGGAAGGCACATCAGGCGGTTGCTTAGTAAATAAGGAATCAAAACACAATGAGTTTAGTCATTTTGAGAGATATTTTGTTCAGATCATGCTGAGAGCTGATAAATGACCCCTGCCCCGCAACAGTACATCTCTTCAATGTCAGGAAAATTCATGCCCCAGGATTTTGTGTGTCTGTTCCTGGACGGAGCTGGGTAGCATCAGCAGTTCTCTTTCTACAGGCTGACCTTTGCGCCAACTTTCTCTACCAGCATGCTGGACAATTGATTAGATTTCTGCTGACCGATTACAACCACTTCCAGTGTTGCCTCCTGAGATTACATCCGGATCTTAATCAGGGGTTTAGAATGTTTTTAAGCTTATCAGTTCCGAATTCGATGGCAGTTTTATGGATTGCTCCCACAATTAGCTAATTTATTGAGTATGGATTTTATCAGTGTAATTCCAGAAGCTGCTTTATTTTCAACACTGTTGGTGTTTATGAGAAGTTACTTTCTCAAGAAAGTAACTTCAATTCAGTGAGTATATACTAGTGTCAGCACTATACTTTACCCTGGGAATAATTACTTGGGGGCGGGGGGAAAGAAATATTAAAAAGTTGATTACTGTTAGGGTTGAAATTAGAAGACAGTTTTTCAGTGATTTGCTGAAACACTTAAAACTCTTACCTGTGATGATTGTTATACAACTCTAAGTAATACTAAAAACCATTGAATTGTGTATACTTACAGTGAGTGAATTGTATAATATGTAAATTACAACTCAATAAAACTTTTTAAAAATGACTGGGGAAAAAATATCTCCATAATCAGAAAAATCACTCTCTAGTACCATTCCTCTAAATGCTTTACGGGGGACAGGGGGACATGTAGTAATTTGCACTGAAATATGGCTTCCCTAATCTGGAAACACTGTTTTTAATACTCGTGTGTCAATGCCCACTGTCCTCCCTGGCGGTAATATTTTTACGAGGTAAAGAGACACAAAGATTAGGAATATTTGACGGTACTGTATACAGGAGTCATGTCCAGGAACAGTCCAGTGAATAATTCTCTATTTCATTGTTCCCCTTGTTTTTCTTGCAGAATATTCTCCAAAAAAGGGAGAAGCAGTATATATCTCTTCATTTAATATATGTATATTTCTCTAATCTTCCCTAGTAGACTATATTGAGTGCAGATTTCTGCTCCCTTTATTATCAGTAACTCCCTTTATTATCAGTTAATTCTCTGTTCAAACAAATACTATTGATGATTTACTGACTGCTCTTTGAAAAAGGTGGGCTGTTAGATGAGCAGAATGTTGTTTCTATGGAAACTTCATCATGCTGCTGTCAGTGGAGAGACACAATGGGCACAAGGATTGTTTTTCATTTCACAGTGTAATCAGTATGGCCACTTTTCAACCCAAAGGTGTCTATCATCTAGTAATATATTCCTGGTCATCTTATTTTAGGACTGGCCTCCTTCAATCTTTGATTCTTCTTGTTTTGTCTTTGGCTAATTCTTCCCATCTTTACTGCCCCATTATTGATGACAATAGGATATGATTTTGCCAGAAAACAGCTCTTAAAATCTGTTACAGTACAAAGAGATATATTTTCACCATGTCTTCCTCTTTCTAATTATTATTTCCTCTCTCTTCTTGCTCAGTTCTCTTAAAAATTAGAACTCCACTTTATATTGTACATTTCTGAATGGGGTGAGTAATGGCTCTTTAAGGAATTAAAAATATAGCAGATATGCTTTATTTGCTAAAAAGGCTACTTTTTTTTGCAATTTAATCTTATGTTAACTACTATTATTAGTTATATGTTAATACTGCTGCCAAGTGTGTTAGAAATAATTTCAATAGCCCTGGCTGGTGTAGCTTAGTGGATTGAGTGCGGACTGCAAACCAAAGGGTCACTGGTTTGATTCCCAGTCAGGGCGCATGCCTGGGTTGCAGACCAGGTCCTCAGTGGGGCCATGTGAGAGGCAACCACACATTGATATTTCTCTCTCTTTCTCCCTCCCTTCCCCTCTATAAAAATAAATAAAATCTTAAAAAAGAATTTCAATAAAAATTTTTAATTTGATATTTTGAGTGATTATTTTTTCTCTTTATATTTTTAGAAGATACCCCAGATTTGCTGAAAACTCTCAGAATTACTTTTCTAAATTTGTTTGCAGAGTTGAGTAATTTCCCACAAGCCTAAAATATGGGGTAGGGCAAAAGGTTTACAGTTGTTTGTATGGAAAAATAATACAATAATTGATAATATAAGAATAAACTCCATGTTTCGCATACTCACAACTGTAAACCTACTTTTGCTCCACCCTGTATTTACTATCTGGCTCTTACGGAAAAAGCTTGCCAGTCTGATTGAAAGGAAAATAACCTGCTTTTGTAATTTTTTGCTTACACCTAAATCAAAAATTCAGTTTTGTCATATTCTCTCAGAGGTGTTTTTGTCATGGGTAAGATATTACATTGTTAATAGTTGCAAACATAAGTTATATACTTTTTCAAGTGATATGTTGCTTCCACATGCTTCATGGGCCATTACTGCTGTTTAGTGACAAGGTACCAAAGTCTAGTTGCCTTGAAATACTCAGCAAAAGTGCTGGTTTCTGTAACTGTTCTTGCATTGGAAATTTGTTGTGTGCAAAGATTCCATAATGGATTTTGATCTAAGTGAATATCTATTAATGTTTACTCACTGTGGAATTTGCAGATGACATTTACAAAATTTGCAGACTGTGTTCTATAATTCTGGGATCCCACCAGTTTTCAGACTGATGTTGGTACCACCATGCTGGCCCCAGAGGGCTACTAGACGTGGAGACCAGTGTAGTCCACAGTCTGGACCCATGTCCATGGGGTCCTTCCTTGTCTGCCTGCAATTCCTTCTAAGTTACTATCTACCAGAGGAGAAAAAAATTCTTTCCCTTGGCTCTTTCCCTTGGCCCAGATCTCATTGGGATCTATCTTCATATAAGGTGACTGAGAATGAGAATGTTTGTCTTTATAGGAATTTCCTGTCCTTTATGCAGAAATGTAACCTTTCCCTCTGCCTCAAGTCAAAATAGGCCAACATAGATATATTTTCCACAGTTTGGTTTGTTCACTATTAACACCACAGGTAGGACATTCTCAGTACATCAACAAGGTTGAATCTTGCCAGCCAAACGTGATCCATTACGTTTTTCCTTTTCCAGTTCTAGTTCCTCTAGTAAATGGTGAAAAACAAGTCTGAATGTCCTTTATGTGGCCTTTTGGATCTCATTTTCTGATACAGCGCAAGCCACAACTTAAACCAGAATAACACATTCCACCTCCGCTGGGCAGCTCAGTTGGTTAAATACACCAAGGTTGTGGGTTAGATTCCCAGTCAGGGCACATACAAGAATCAACCAATGAATGTTAAGTAAATGGAACGACAAAATTGATGTTTCTCTCTCTCTCTCTAGCTAATGAATAAAAACTTTAAAAATTTATTTAAAAACACACATTCCCACAAAACATATCTACATCTGTACAGAGGTAGGAATATTTCTATATATTCATGATCCCCCATAACTTTGTAGTGGTATAGTGTGTCTTCGCCCAAAACAATATATGCCCAAGTAATATGTTCACTTCTCAGTCTACAATATCTGCATTCAGAAAAAAAAGCTTTTTAAATAATTTTCCCAAGATGGGTAAATGGGTACTGCTTTAAATTTGTGTGACCAGAGAACCCCTAACACAAAGGCAGTCTAAGGGATTATCCAGATCTTCCACCTTAATAGGTGCAGTAACTGCTTACGACCTTAAATTGGGTTTTCTTCCCTAGCTTCACCTAACTCCAAGTTTAAAAAAAAAAATGGACATTTCTGTTAATGTTTTATGAAGTCACAATTCTTGAGTTTCTTATAAATTCTTAGTTTATAAGTATGCATTAAAATATCTGGGGCTCTAATTACTTTTCCCACTTCACAATGTAGTCTTAAAATTCTCTAATTGTGCCCTGGCTGGTGTAGCTTAGTGGATTAAGTGTGGGCCTGTGAACCAAGAGATCACAGTTCGATTCCCAGTCAGGGCACATGCCTGGGTTGCAGGCCAGTTCCCAGCAGGGAATGCACAGGAAGCAACCATACATTGATATTTCTCTCCCTCTCTCCTTCCCTTCCACTCTAAAGATAAATAAATAAAATCTTAAAAAAAAATTCTCTAATTGCCCTTAAGAAAATATACTTTTCTAGATGTTTATGCAACAATTTGTATGCAACTATTTGAATGCCAAAGCCATGCCCCAACAGCTTCACAGTCTTCCATCCAGTGTTTCAATCATTTTTGAGGCTTTGCCTTAAATAAAAGCAAGTGCTTGCTTGGGGATGGTAAAAAGTAATAGAGGGTCTTACTAAGTATTGCTTGCACCATCCCAAGCTGCACCATAAAAGTTTACACCATTACAAACAGTAAATAGTTAGAAATACCTAGACTATTTTTATGGAGAACTTTAAAAAATACCTATAGTAACCAACTCTTCTTAGGTGAGGCTGTAATAATAAACAGCACCCCCACCCCAGATCTCAGTGACTTAATGTAACCAAGGCATATTGTCAAACACATGGCTGCAGAGGCACCACTGCATATCTCATCATCTGGGATCTGGAGAGGAGATCTGGTGCAGTGGAAAGACAGGCTGTGAAGGAGTTGGGTTTGGGGTTAAAGCCCCTGTACCATTTACTAGCTGTGTGATCTTGCACACCTCTCTTAACCTGCTCAAGCCTCTGTTTCTTCATCCTTAAAATGGAAACAGTAACAGTTGTAGAAAGTAAGTGAAATAATATATGGGAATTAACTGGTAGTAGAGGGGCCTGCTTGTGGAGGTTCTTTTTAAAAACGATTTTATTAGAAATAGAGAGGACTTCCGACCAAGATGGAGGTATAGGTAGACGCACTGTGCCTCCTCACACAACCAAGATAGGGACAACAACAATATAGAAAAAAAATAACAACCAGAACTGACAGAGAATTGAAGTGTATGGAAGTCGGACACCCAAGGATTTAAAAATAGACTCATTCATCCAGACCGGTAGGAGGGGTGGAGTCGGCCAGGCGAGGGACGTGGAACGGAGCACAGAGCAACTGGGGCGGCGTGCAAGTCCGCAGCAGGCAAGACCCCGGGCGCACAAGCGGCGGTGGCTGGTGGGCCCTGGCTAGGGGGTGGCAACCGGCAGACCCAGCAAGGCAGTCATTGTGAAGCAAGGCACTGCGTGCAGCTCAGGGTCCCAGCACCGGGAAATAGAGCTTTGGGGCACTGACTGAAAAGGAAGGTCCTGTGGGGTGTACAGGCCCACCCACACCAGAATTGGTGCCAGAGGGGCCCAGTTGGCTTTCAGAAAGCAGCGGAAGGGTCTGAGATCCTACAGAGAGCAGAGCAACTGCCATTGTTCCTCCTTGGACCCCGCCCCCACATACACCGTCACAACCCAGTGACGGGGTGCCCCGCCCCTCACCACAGGAGCTCAACAAGACCAAAAAACAACAACAAAAAAACAAAAACAAAAAAACCAGCAAAAAGATGGCTCAAACAGAAGAAGAATTGAAAGCCCCAGAACCCATCCTTTTAAGCGACGAAGAGATAGCCAACCTATCAGATGCACAGTTCAAACCACTGGTGATCAGGATACTCACAGAATTGGTTGATTTTGGTTGCAAATTAG
>CM052545.1:85543510-85591243 GCA_028533065.1 Trachops cirrhosus | reverse complement strand
AGGAGTTCCCATCAGAATGTCAGCTGATTTCTCAAAAGAGACCTTACAGGCAAGAAGGGGCTGGAAAGAAGTATTCCAAGTCATGAAAGACAAGGACCTACATCCCAGATTGCTCTATCCAGCAAAGCTTTCATTTAGAATGGAAGGGCAGATCAAGTGCTTCTCAGATAAGGTCAAGTTAAAGGAGTTCATCATCACCAAGCCCTTGTTATATGAGATGTTAAAGGGACTTATCTAAGAAAAAGAAGATAAAAAACTTGTATAGTAAAATGATAGCAAACTCACAATTATTAACAACCACTCCTGAAACAAAAACAAGAAGAAACTAAGCAAAGAACTAGAACAGGAACAGAACCACAGAAATGGAGATCACATGGAGGGTTGGCAACAGGGGAGTGGAAGGAGGAGAGTGGGGGAAAGGTACGAAGAATAAGTAGCATGGATGGTAGATAGAAAATAGATGGGGAGGGCAAGAATAGTATGGGAAATGTAGAAGCTAAAGAACTTATGACCCATGGACATGAACTAAAGTGGGGGAAGGTGGATGGGAGAGGGTGTTCAGGGTGGAGGGGAATGAAGGGGGGATACTAGGACAACTGTAATAGCATAATCAATAAAATATATTAAAAAAATAAAATAAAAACGATTTTATTTATTTTTTAGAGATGGGGGAAGGGAATGAGAAAGAGAAGATAGAAAAATTGGCAGCCCCCAACAGAGGACCAGCCCGCAACCCGGGCATGTGCCCCATGGGGAATCTTGCCAGCAACCTTTTGATATGCAGGAGAACACTCAACCCACTGAGCTATACCAGTCAGGGCCATGGAAGTTCTTAATAATTAACAGTGGTTCTTATTCAGGGCCTGATGACCTATGCCCTTGGATTTTCAACATTTAAGGTTCAAATATTGGTCCACCTTACTCTTCTTTGGAGGAAGGAATAAGAAATGAAACTCAGGTTAGTCTGTCTTGTGACTTACTTGATATTGTGGGAAGATAGTTTAGTAGAAAAGAATGTTGAAATTCTTGCCTAAATTAGGTTGGTTTGGGTTTTTTTTGATTGAGGAAAGATGGCCTATGCTGAAAAAGAGTTGAGAAACAAAAGTGCCCTTGGCCGCACAGCCTTTAGTGCTACCCAAATATATATCTGGAGGAAATGGGTTAGCTCTTTTGCCTTTCTAAAGAATGTTTCTGAAGAATGTTTCCCATGTGGAAAAGCTGACAGGATGATAAAAACCTCCTAATTAATGTAATGCTTTTCTCTGTTGCTTGGGCTTATCTCTGTGTGTGTTTTTTAACAACCAACTAGTTGGGAAAACATCTCAGGTTCCCCTTGCTAATCTGTTTGGTGTGCTGAGCAGCAGCTTATTCTTGGAAAAGTACAGACTTTGGCATTAAGCAGATCTGAATTTGAATTCTGACAGTTCCATCTACTGGTCATATTATGGCGGACATCTAAATTTACATCATTTTATTAATCTGTTCATGTATTCATTCTTATTCAGAACATTTATTGAGCATTGTCACCATGCCAGGCCCTAAGCTGGACATCAGGGTACATAGTTAAAGGAACATGACAGAAGCTCAGGACAATTTGCCCTTGGTCTACCACAGTAATCCACAAACTTTCCTGACCACTAGTACCATTAAAATATTTGAATATAAACCCCTCATATATATATACATTTAAAAAGGCATATTACTTGTAGACTATTATACTATGTACATAATAAGACATTTGATTTAAAAATATATGGTATTGGCTCTGGCTGGTGTGGCTTAGTGTATTGAGTACCAGCCTGTGAACTGAAAGGTTCCTAATTCAATTTCCAGTCAGGGTACATGCCTGGGTTGCCAGCCAGGTCCCCAGTTGGGGGCATTCAAGGGGCAACCAATCGATGTATCTCTTGCACATTGATATTTCTCTCCCTCTCTTTCTCCCTCCTTTCCCCTCTCTCTATAAATAAATAAATAAACAAATAAATAAAACATAGTTTTTAAAGATTGTATTTATTTATTTTGGAGGGGAAGGGAGGGAGAAAGAGGGGGAGAATCATCAATGTGTGGTTGCCTCTCTTGCGCACCCCACTGGGGACCCCGCCTATAACCCAGGCATGTGCCTTGACCAGGAGTCAAACTGGCAACCCTTTGGTTCGCAGGCTGGCGCTCAACCCACTGAGGTACACCAACCAGGGCAAATAAATAAAATCTTAAAAAAATAAAATAAAAATATATGGTATTATATCACATACCACCTGGTGCATGCATCCAATTTTAGAGACAAGTGTCCTAGTGGTAAGCTTTTCTGAACTCCACTTTTCTCATCATTATAACTTTAATGGTGAAATCTTTCTTATGGTATTTTTTTTATAAACAGCAATTTTGATGCATTGGCTTTGATTGATTATCATAATCTTCCATCTCCAGCTCAGTTGCCAGTGTGCCGACCACAAACAACTGAGCATGCACAGGAAGCACCACTGAAATGGGAAAGAACTGGACCACTTCTACTACCGTCGCACTGCCCTGGCAACTGGAATGACAGGCATCTGTTGTGGACATTATTGTGTAGCTATTATGCTGCTGGCAGCAGATGTTTGGTCATAGTTGTCTATGATGGGAAGTTTTACATATAGTTTGTTGTATTAGGGCACCAGTGCATCTAATGAGTGTAACTTCATAGACACCCAGAGCCTGAGCTGCACAGATGTGTTGGGAATGGTCACCATGCAAATCTAATGTAAAGAATTAGAAAACTTCCTAATGTAACACTATTTATCAACCCAATACTTAAAAAATTCTATTTAGAAAATGAACCAAATTCTTTCCATTTTTCGGATTAAAATCATGAATATCAATCAAACCTTTCCAGACATAATTCTAGTAGACTTCTTGTTTTAAGGTGGTAGAGTATCGATACTTCTGTCCCATTCTCATCTCAAAAAACGCAAGAACAAAAACCAGAAATACAAACTCAATCTTTGATTAAACTAAAAGAGGCTTTAAACCACACAGGAAAGTAGAAAGTGGAAGTGGAAATAGAGGGGTGAATTGGCAGATTGGCAGAGTTGCAGAAGGGCAAACTGGGATACCCTAAACAACAAGCTGAATTCCCTCACAAAACCAACGGAAGGCTCAGAAACAGGGATTGTAGGGTCCTGGGTGGGTGAGGCTAACCCAGGAGATGGAATCTCTGGAAAAGTTAAATTTGACTAAAAGCAAAAGAATTGTAACCAGATTTCCATGTAGTAGAGTCCTGCTCATGTATATGGTGCTTTCAATCAGTGTTTTAGTTCCTTACTCATAAATATGAATGGCCAGTCACAGACTGCCAGATGTTTAAGGAAAATGTCCAAACGAGAAAGAAAAACTAAAGCAAATAAATGGGAAAGAAAGGGATCAGGCATGTGTATGTGATGTATATGTAAAACAATCAGAAATAAGAAAGAAGCACTCCTGACAACCAAAAATATTAGAGTAAAAATAAAAGAAAAATGAAACAGAAGAGTTAGAAGATAATATTAAGGAGACCTCTCAGAAAGCAGAAGAGAAAAATGAATGGATGACAATAGGGAGAGAAAAGATAAGAAAATTAGAGGATTAACTCAAGAACTAGTAATGAGTGTTCCCAAAAGGCAGAGTGGTAGAATACCATCAAAGAGATACTATAAAAGTATTTTCTGGAACTAACAGATATGAGCCTTCAAAATAAATTACCCTAGTCACATCATGAGAAAAACATTAGACAAATCTCAGTTGAGGGTATTTCTACAAAATACCTGGCTAGTAATCCTCAAAACTGTCACAATCATAAAAATAAGGAGGGTCTGAAAAACTATCAGAACTAAGAGGAGTCTAAGGTCACAGGATCCTGGAGGAGAAAATGGACATTAGGGAAAAACTGAGGAAATCTAAGTAAAATATTGACTGTAATTACTAATAATGCATCACACTTCATTCATTGTGATAAACATACCCCACTAATAAAAGATGTTAATACCAAGGGAAACTGGGTCTGGGGTATATGAGACCTCTCAGCTCTGTTGGGATCTCTCTGTTTTACCTTTGCAATAGTTCTAAAACTGTTCTAAAATGCAATAGTTTATTTTAAAACTGAGCCAATTATTAATTCCATGAAAACTAAATAGATTTACAAGAAATAATAAAATTATAGTACAGTGTTGGACCAGCCTTGAATAATATTTACATATTATTATATAATATGTACTTATAATATATATGTAATATAGTATGTACCATGACTTGACATATTATAGTCAAGACTATAACTAAAATATGAAATATGGATTCAAGCTAAAATTGTTAGATAGCTATATTTGGAAGTTGGGTGGGGGACATAAGAATCTGCAATTAATGAATCAAAAGAGAACAGTATACCATAGAAATATATGGAGGTCATTACTAGAAGAGCTAGAAGAATTCAAAGTGCTTACTACTAGAATTGACTGGGAACTTTGTTGTTGTTGTTGTTATAAGCTTAAATCATTATTTTATGTCTAAACTATGTTTAAGAATATGGTTTACATTGCAAAGCATGGAGTACCTTGATAAACATTTAAAATATCATGTCTAATGACACTAAACATTTCAAATTAAAATCACAAATTTGATATATTAAATTATCCAGTATTGTATGTTGGGTTTCCTAAAACATTTCAAATGTGTACTTCATGACCTACACCTCTTATCTGAGAGAAGCCAACCAACTAGACTTATGTAGTTAAAAGTCAGGACTGCAAGGTAGTTATACATTTGAGTTAGAGTAAGGTACTCGGTGTTGAGGCATTGGTTTTTAGTTCCTATACTTTCAAGAACATTCTGCTTAAACAGGTTTTCATGCCAATTCCTTCTTACAGTCCCAGAAATACCACCTGTAGATGCAGGCAGGAGCGACCCTTGCTCTAGTTTCAACACATATCACAAAACACACTTATTTTAAAAACATAGGTGCCCCTTTCACTCTGGATTCTATGCTAACCAGAGAAACAGCATTGGCCTATCATCCTAAACCCTCACAGTGGCGAAGAACACTCTCCAGGCCCCAGGGCAGCGCTGCTTCATGGCTTGTGCCGTGTCTGTGAAACAGGCTGGGCTGTGCGGCTGCCTGTGCTGGAGACAGAGTGCTTTGGACTGGGTGGCAGAGGGGCTCAGGGAAGAGAAAAGACAAATTAACTTGTCAAATCCTCCCTCTCGGCATAAACGCAATAGATTCTTGCATAATGACGTGTTTCCCAGTAGTGCCAAGCATCCATTTCCTTCCTTCCCTTTATGTTCCATTGTGGTTCACAATAATTAGTGTGGTATTAGCAAAAGTTGCATGTAGTGACGGAGGAATATTTTGCAATATTAAACAATTCATATTACTCTTAAATGTGCATATTTGTAGGTAATATGATGTGTGAACCATGGTGCAGATTCTTTACATTGGTCACTAGATGTACATTGGATGCTAGAATTGAAAACACTTTTATAAAAATATTAAAATTTAATTAAAATTTCCAATAAATTGAGTTAAAATGTCCATTTTTAGATTAACTTAATTTAAAATGTGGATAGTCATTATAATTTGAATTTTATTTTTTAATTTTAATAATAATTTTTAAAGAAAATTTTGAAAACATAAATACAACTTTACATTTTCAACATTTGACATTTTCTCTCACATTTTTGGATAAATCCAGGTGACCATAAGCCTTTGGTATGGTTATTCATCTAATCGTTAAGTGAACCACTAGGGCCAAGCATAGTGCTCAAAGCTTCACATGCACAATTTTATTTAATCCTTATGGTAAACCTTTTGTTACTTCCCATTTTATAAATAATAAATTGAGGCACAGAGAGGTTAAGAGTCTAGCTCAAGGTCAACCAGTTAGTAAAACGCTCTTAGGGGTGGTACCCAGAGATGCCCAGGCCTTTTTGCAAATATTTGCATTTCTGAGGATTAATGTCCACTCTGATGATCCTATGTTCATCTGAATGGGGCTCTCAACTGGGCTTATCACTGGGAAGGAGGACAGGTACTGTGACCCTCAATACCAGAGTGGGACAAAAACAGTCACTCAGTAGCAGATAAGCAGGTAATCCTTACATCTCTTGGCCAAGTTCTTGGAATGCAGAAGTTTCCAGCCTTTCCTGAGTGATGAAATTTCAGTTTGGTTTGGGTTTTGAAAATATCATTGCAACTAACCCTTTGCCCTTACTCTCCTTTAGAAACTGTCCCTGTGGCCCCAAATGAACCCAGAACCTTTTGTACCCAGTTAAAGCTTGGGCAGCAGCACCTTTAAAATACTTGAACCATTTGAAGCAGGGCCTCAAGTCAAGCTGTTCACATAAAAACACAAATTCGAGGACTCAGAAGATACTAAGAAAAAAAAGGTAAAGTTTCTTTTGCCGGTAGAGATGCTTTTAAAAGCCGAGCAAACCCATCTCTGTCTAGAGCCAAAGGAGAGAAAATATATGTAAAGGGTAACAGGAGAGATATAGTAATATGTCATCCAATTTAGGTCACTTGGCCCTGGCAATTACCTGAGAGAAGAGCAGGGTTAATGGGAGAATCTCTGAACTTTGAACTAGAAAAAGTTTTTCAAAATCATTCAGTCTAATAATTTTACAACAGAAGCAAAGAGGCCTAGACAGTGAGGCAGCTTCCTGAAGGTCACTGGTCTGAAGAGTGGCCAGGCCTCAGTTTTGGGCCCCTGTGAGCCATTCTGCCCCACCTCACCTGGCTGAGACTGAGGGAGCATTGTAAACAGGCAAGGAGGAAGGTGCAAACCGTCTTTCAGGATGGCCGGTAAACAGGGCAGTGTAGCCACAGAACCGAAAAATAGCATTGTTGGAAAAAAGACACCGTCGAAGTTTGGATAGAGCCCAAGTAACAACAGGGAGTCCAGGAGATTCGTGCTGGAGAAAGGGGCGAGGTGCAAACGGGGTTTGAGGGATATTAGCCTGGCGGTGGTGTGTGGGCTGCCCTGGACGAGTGGTATTTTAAGTCAGAGAGGCCAATGAGGACAACATTGGGAAAGTCCTGGGTTTTTTATATTTTACCTCCTAATGTTGCGTGCGCACGGGCGACAATGTGTGGGGCGGGGGGGGGGGGTAGAGAATGAGATCTCAGCCTGTTGCTTAGTTGGAATTGAGGCTTGTTGGGACTTGTCTGATGAACCGGTTGGGCTGCCTTCCAGAAGCATGACCTTTACACTCTTGTCAGAAATTTCCAGAAGGTCCATTTCCATTTTCCCTTGCCCCGCTGTGTGCCTCAGTTGAAGTGAGTCTGCTTAACCCCGGGTACTCATGTACAAAGAGGTCTATAGTGGTACACTGTGAACAAAGAGGCAAGTGACACCAACAGCTCAACACCACTTCCCACCCAGCCCACAGTGGAATTCCTTCCATCCAGACAAATGGAGCCACTTCTGTGCTTGGGTTCTTCCAGCACCAAGGTTCAGCTGTATAGCTCTCTATCCCTGCCGTCCAAAGAGAGCTGGCAGAGTCTGGGGACTCGGGGAATCCTGGGAATAGGCTGGTGGTGAGCCTCGGCTGCAGGCCTGCTCCTGATTGGACACTTTCCTCAAGCGGACCAGGAGAGTGAGGCCTGTCTCTCATTGGCTTGTCTACTCCCAAAAGCCTAACACAAGTCTGAGGGGTGGAATGTTTCTTTCTTTTTTTTTTTTTAATCCTCACCCAAGGACCTTTTTTTTTTTTTTTTTTGCATTGCTTTTAGAAGGACAGGATAGGAAAGAGAGAGGATGGGAGAGAGAAAAGCATCCACTGGCTGCCTCCTGCACGTGCCTGGACTGGGGATTGGGGGTTGAGGATTGAACCGCCAACCTAGGCATGTGCTCCAACCGGAATCTAATCTGAAATCGAACCCCAAATCTTTGGGTCATGGGACAATGCTCCACCCAACTGAGCCACACAGACAAGGGCATATTTATGATGGCATAACTATTTCTAATTTTCTCAAGAAGCAATTTAGCAAATCAGTCTACTTTTTGAACTGTTACATTAAACAACACAACTCATAGGATGTAATTATAAAGAAACATAAGCTTTCTCTCTCATTAACCCTTTAAATTCAGTAGGGCTGGTGTGTCTGTAGTACCTGGATAAAAATTCAGGCAGGCCCTGGGACTTCCTTGGTCTTTCTCAGTCTGTATTCATCCTGAGTCTGAATACAGACACAATTCAGTGATTAAAATATTGTCATTAAAATTCCAAATGTGTTATAAAATTAAGGCTTTTCCCCCCTCCTTCAGCTCAGGCTGAACACTTAACATCGATAATACTTCTGCGCCTCCTCTCCTGTCTTTTTAACTGTGGTTTCTATTCTTTCCATGTGGGAGTGGGGAGAAGCAGGAACATTCTCGTTTCATTGGTCTTGGCCTGGGGATCTGGCATTGATGTTCTTTGGCCTTGGCAGGTGCTTTAAAGCTGACACTTTTGTGAGCACTTTATACCTCCCTAATCTTAATCAGTTCTGGCTGCTGTAACAAAGTAACACAGACTGGGTGATTTCTAATCGGCAGGAATTTATTTCTCACAGTTCTAAGGACCAGCGCCAGTATGGGCAGGTTTGGGTGAGAGCTCACTTCTAGGTCACAAACTGCTGACCAGTCTCATTGTATCTTCACAGGGCAGAAAGACAAACTCTCTGGTCTCCTCTTATGAGGACACTAACCCCATTCATAAGGGCTCCATCTTTGTGACCTAATCACCTCCCAGAGACCCCACCTGCTAACACCATCACATTGAGGGGTAGGACTTCAACACATGAATTTGAGGGGGAAACAAGTGTTCAGTCCACAGCACCTCCATCGCTAGGGACTGCTCACCTGCAGGTCTCTCAGTGTGGGTGATGGGTTTTCCTCTGGCTCATTGCTTACTTCTTTCTCGATACCTCCAGTTTCTCTTGGCTGAGGTCTTTTGGCTGCCCTCTTGGATGGGATCTTTGACTATGCCAGGCCAAACCTTTCACTCATGGCTCCCATCTTTGCCCCCCAAACTCTGAGTATAGTTAACGTCCCAGGTATAACCCTTTACTCTGCCATGCCTCTTGCCATTTTGGTTTCTCAGGCTTGATGCCTCTGAGGTAGACGTGGAGTGGAACTCCTCGCACAGCGTTCTCTGAAGAATTCTCATCTGAAATCTTACCTTTGCCTCTTCTGTACCTTAAATATTCTTTGCCACTTACTTTGTAAATCCTGGTCTAGCACTTCGCTTTGAAAGTTGGTATTTATTGTGATTCAGCTGAAACTTCTGTTTTAACATTTGATTTCATTTTATTTAGGGCACCTCTTGAACCAGAATGCTCCTATTTTAATCCTAAGCATTAATATGACATCTACTTCTATTTTTCAAGCATAAGTTACTGGATTTATTTCCCAGACTCCACATCTTATAGATCCAAATCTGGATTCTAGTGTGGTGTATGGGGGGGATCTAATTAAAAAAAAAAACCCAGAGAGGCAGTGTTTCAGTCGAATTCTGAAAGGCCTTGGGGCACCCCTATGTAGCACTGGAATGCCAGAGAGGAGTTATGGTTCTTCTCTGCTTTCTAGAGTCTCCAGGGTGTACTGTGAGGCAGTGGAGCAGTGGCAGGGGCAGACTTCTCAAGAGCAGACTGAGTATTGTGGGGACTCCCTGCAGAAAGAGGCACGAGCCAGAAGAATTCAGGAACTTGGACCGCACGTGCCCTCGAGCAAGTTACATCCCGGAGACTTGCTTTCCACATCTGCCGAACGATGACAATAATAATCTCCATGTTCTCACAGTCAAGATTCTGCGAAGTGCTTTCTAAACTGAGAAGTGGGTCCCAACTGTCAGAAAGAGGCACTGACAGTTAAGCTAGACTTGATTTTCGTCTCCCATCTTGAACTGTGTGGCCCTTGGAGTCAGGGCCCATGTCATGTTGTCTTTCTTCTATCCCAAAGTGAACAGTTTACTGGGTGGAACTGTGGCGCTGTTGGCCTATGTCTGTTTGGAGTGTTTGTGGTATGGATTTTCTCTGCAGAGTCTAGTGTCTATTTCACCCATGCTCGTTATCACGCCCAATCTGGAGGAAGTGAGTGAAGGACCAGTCCTACCCCAACTTCATCGCATCTCAGAAAACCCCAGTTAAAGCCCTTTCAACACATTATGTAATTACTGAAGTTTCATTTTTCCAAGATAGTTTTTGAAATAGTAAACCCAGTTCTCTTTGCTTCTGCTTTTGCTGTGACTCAAATTCTTATTCCTGAGTTTTCTTGCTTTGCCCCTTATTCTTTCAATATCGTTTTCATCTTGTCTTGCCTCTGGGTTCTCACTGTGCCCTGTGAAATATATTCACTTGCTCAGACAGGGCTGTGGATGAAGCGTAGGCCAGGAAACCCCAGCGAGCTCCAGCTAATGTACGGGAGCCTTTAGCATGGTGATTACTACAATTGTTGCCTAGTGGAACAGTGAGCCATTAGCTGGGTTCTCACCCCCTATTAGCATGACCCTGCAATTTAATCACAATTAGACTCCCAGAAACACAGACATAGGAAACAAGTAGGCAAAGGAGGCAGATGGCACAAAGCAACAGCAATCAGGGGTTTTAATCACAGGCACTGTTTTCAGAAGGGATAGGGCCAAGGAGAAGGATGAGGTCAGAGCTTGAAATGAGGTAATTGGGAGAATGATGAAAGGCACTTTGAGTTTCACATTTTGGCATTGACATTGGGGTCTGCTGAACAGTGACCTCATGGGCTGAGCTGCACTGAGCTTGTTTAGTGGCAATAGCAATAGGGACTGAAGGTCTTTTTATTCCCCCATTAATGATCGACTTTATTTTTTAACTTATTTTAAAAATTTTTTGTTGTAGTTTTTTTCCATTACCATTTAGCCCCTTTACACTCCCCTCCCCCCTGCAATCACCACAGTGTTGTCTATGTCCGTGAGTCCTTTTTCCTTTTTGCTCGATAAAGGAAGTCTTAAGAGGTGGTCCCATGTCCCCTTCACCTTCACTCCTTGGAATCTATAGGAGGAAGTTCCCAGAGGAGGTTTTTCTCTGTCTCACTTGGCTTCCTCCCTGATGGCCCAGAGCAAGCCTGTGAGTATACGTATGTTGGAATCAGCCTCCTTTCTGAGGGCTCACAGAAGGCTCGGGCCTGGAGATGACCACTCCCATTGGCTATGTGTTCTACTGAGAAGTGGAGATGTAGGTGGTGTGTATAACTAGGGCTGGAAGTAGAAGACGCTGGGAGGTAGAGGACATTTGAGGAGGGTGTCCTTAGACCCTTCCACAGGACTGTTGTCCTACACAGGCTTCAGAAACCTGGGTTGAAGTGCAGAAGGGAGGAACCACAGCATTTGAGCCCTGAAAGGACAAGGAAACTATTATAGGTCACATTCCTACATGGAACTGATCCACGAAAGGAAAGAGCCTAGTGTGAAAGTGCAGCCCAGTCCAGCCCAGTCCCTCTTCATTCTTCAGTCACAGCCACCTTTGGCTGAAGTCAAGTCGTTAACAGCAGAGTTGGCTGAGAGTGCTGTGGGGACATGGTGGGGAGCAAGGGGAGGCTGGAGCAAGGTGGGGAGAGCAGACATAAGCAAAATTGTGAAATACTTTGGAAGCCTCCTCTGTCTCTTTATTCTCTCTACTTCTCTTACCAATAAGGATTCAGTCTTCTTACAAATCTACTAACGTATTTAACAACACCCTCACGGGTATTAGGAGAGGTTTTTGGGTATTCCAAAAGGTTCTGGAAACCCAAGATTCCTTTCCTCAAATCCGAAGCAAGACATGGGTGCATGGAAAAGAGGACTTCTGCCTCCTTCTGATTCTCTTGGCCTCAAACTCTCCACTTCTCATGGTAACCTTGTGATCCCAAACTGGGGGCTTTCCAGGACAATTCCAGTTTTAAATATTTTACTTTATTGTCTTCATAAGTACTTGTGAGGCCACATGCCCTGATTTTTGTTATGGAAAAAACCACAAGTAAAATTCTAGCTTGGAGTATTTCCCGTCCAGCTGAGTCTACATAAATCTTGCCCTTCCCTGGCACCTAGGCATAGTGGCATTTGGAAGATTTGCTGGAATCCCAGCTAAGGAAAAGTTAGCTTGCAGGTTGGCGTAGGAGCAAAAGATAGGCGACCTGTTATTTGAAGCTTGATTGTGAAGCCCCCCAAAACTTAGGCAAAAACCATCCTCATGATGGACAGAGATTCAGACTTGTTTTCATCCTTGAGCTTCAGACACATTTATGTGGCGTCATCTTTTAAAAATTCTCTCTCCCAACAGCTCTTGGATAAGAGATTCCTTTAATAGGGAACAGAGCCTTTCCCTCTGTATTATGAGAGATGAGAGTTAACTGGCCTCTTCCTCCTGGGGCACTGTTTTTCACACTGGAAGTCTCAACACCTTGTTAGGTCATGAAATCAAGTTAACAGGTCCTGACCGCTGTTAGAACTTCAAAACCATGTAGATAGATATGGATATGAATATAGAAGAGAGAAGGGAAGAGGACAGAACATATCAGAAAACACCACACTTGATCTGAATAAATATTGTTTTGTGACACTTTTGTTTCTGGTTTATCTACCTATATGTAGAGCGTCTTGGATCACTATGTAAAATGTATTTTTTTGCCTTTGGGTCACAGTAAAAAAAAAAGTTCAATACCGCTGTCCTAGGAGAGGTCACACAGTTGTGTATGTTCACACTGAGACTGAAACTACTGCGGCAGACCTTCCCTGGGAGGAGGTTGCACAGGGAAGGGGAGAAGAGTAGCGGGCTGCTGAGCACCTATGGGGTGAGGACAAACAGTGCAGAAAGGAGGCAGGAAAGGGCCTGAGTGGAAGCCCACTTCCCTTCACCTCCAGAACAGCAGCCACAATGCACTGAAAGCCAGCAGCACACCAGGCACTTGGCCACGTGCCTTAAGTCAGCCCTCCCTTTCAAGTCTCACCACACCCCGTAAGGAGGATGAGTTCTATTATTACTGTCTCTATTGTATAAATTAGGAACCTGAGGCTCAGAAGGTTCAATAACTTGCCTGAGGTCACACAGCTTGTACATTTCAGACAAAACTTGGTCTCACAACCAGGTGTGCGCATACTCTCATACAAGCACAGTAAACAGCTCCTCTTTGGCCTAAGACCAGGGTTTGGTATTGGTTCAGTATCAGTGATGGAGGTTGGCCAGCCAAGGGCCTTGCCTGGGAGTACAGGGCAGTGAGGACCAGGATGCAAAGGAGCCCAGAATTTGGAATGCAGGGCCTGTGGCTGCGAGTGTGGCAGCCCTCCCACAGCTCAGCTCCTGCTTGCTGCAGACTGCGGTTTTGCCATCACAGAACACGCTGCTAATTATAACCAAACAATGAGCAATCACAGCCCAGCTGGCGGTTTAGCTCTGGTTAGAGGTCTGGCAGGCTTTTCATTAGAACTTCCCTGCCCCCCTGAAGGCACAGGGAGCTCTGAATTCCAGCTCCCTGTCCTCCAATCCTGGTCCACCCAGTTCAGCCAGTGCTTACTTGGCCCCAGGCATGCACACTCTGCGTTCAGTGCTGCAGTGGGGTGTGGAAGGCAGAACTCTGTTCTTGCCTTCAGGGAGCAACCTGTCCTCCGCTCCCGTAAGTTTCTTGAGTGGAATCAAAAAGTCGAGGCCCCTTTGAGCCAGCAGAGAGGACAGAGGTTTTGGACAGCTTTGTGTCCTTGGCTGCCTCTCTCTGAGGTCCTTTCTGGGGCACTGTGAACATTTCTTTTCTGCTGTTCAATAATGTGGGGCACAAAACTGCTTGCTCTGTCAGGGGTGTCCAATTCTTGGTGTCTCTGGGACACACCAGAAGAAGAGTTGCCTTGGGCCACACATTAAGTACACAAACGCTAACAAAAACTGGTGACCAAAAAAAAAAAAAAAAAGGTTTTAAGTACATTTACGATTTTGTGTTGGGTGGCATTCATCACCATCCTGGGCTGCATGGGTGGACTGGACACCCCTGGTAAATGATCTCTAGTGGTGCTCATTTCTACAGGATGTCCCAGGGAGAGAAACTCTTTCAAAATCTTGGGAAATGTTAACCTGGGCCAATAAAAGAGACACATACAGTCAATACAGGCCTTGGAACCTAGAGGAGGAGTTTCTCAAGTGCCTATTTTGAGGGCTCATGACTTTGGCAAGGGCATGAGGGAACAGAGGGCCTCAGGTGGCGGAACATTTGTCTCTGGTTCTGGGGAAGTGGTTGCTTTTAACGTTTCCTGGGCTGAACCATGGACAGGCTGATCCTTGGCCAAATTTCAAAGTACATTAGGTTTATCTTTTATCCTCTCGTCCCTCTCTCACCCTTCCTGTCATCTAACCCTCCTCAGGTGCACCCTCGGGACCATTCTTCCTGTTCCCATATTATGACTGCTATATTGCTATCCATCAATCATGTTAAGGTCTTCGTTGAAAACTCATCAAGATATTATCCCTTTACTTGGGTCCTGTTCACAGAAGAATGTCAAAGTCTCCCTAGTATGATGCCTGCCCAGAGCAGGGTGCCGGTCTGCAGGATGCATAGAGGAAGAGCTGGGAAGACACGACAGGGCCTCTGGTCCTCACTGTCCAGGTGAAGATCTAAGGGCCAGAGGCAGAGTGATCGATTGTCTTGGTTTTTACCCAGCACTGAGGAAATTTCCAGGACATGGGACTTCCAATTTTAAAACCAGACAAATTGGTCACCCCATGAAGGGCTGTGATGAGGAAACCGGTGTGGGCAGAGTAGGCAGGCGGAGAAGTTGGTCAGATTTTGTTCACCAGAAAGATGGAAAGCACCAGATAGATGGGAAGCACCAGAAAGATGGGAAGCACCAGAGAGAGGCTAGTGGGAAGGCAATTCTTAAAAAAAGAAATAGATAAAGTCAAGTTTTGGACTTTAAAAAGTCCAAACTTACTGGGGTTGTAAAAATACACACTAACGCAATTTTTCCCTATTTGTCAAAGATTTAAATGTAAAGCCTGGGAAACCAGTACTTTCACTCACTGCTGACGGAAATATAAGCTATTTTGATCTTTCTGGAGGGCTTTTGGTACCGGGTAACAAAATATCTTTGAGATATCTGTGCCCTTTGACCAAATAATTTCATTTCTTGGAAGCTGATCTTAATGAAACAGAAATACGGTCAAAGTGTTGGCCACAGTGATGCTTATTTGTTCATGACGGCTCCATAATAAAGTCAAGTTGGAGGCAACCTAACCTTTCCTCTTAGGAGGCCAAATGAAAAAGATTAGTTCCCCCTAATTTTTAAGCAAAGTAATTCAACTCTCCTTTTGTTCTGCCCTCAACTTCCAGCTTATGCCTGAAAGCCTACATTTCACACACAATTTTCTCTTGAGGAATTTTGCCATTGGCCCTTAAAAATAATTTTCCCAGGCACTTACAGCTTACACCACCCACAGGGGCTGTTCAGTCCTTCGGTGTAGTCACTTTGGTCAAAGCGTTTTTGTTGTCCATAAAAGAAAGCAACTCAGGCTATCTCAAGAAGAAGGAGGGGGGAAGAAGGAGAAAAAAGGCAGAGGAGGAGGAGAATGAATGAATGGTAGCAGGGAGGGTTTGCCTAATACCCTCTGATAGGCTGCTCTCTCAACAGATGGGCTCTTTCATTTAACACAAATTCTGAGTTTGAGTCCCTAACTTTGGCACATACTGGCTGTATGCCCATAAGCAAGTTACTTAACCTCTCTGCACCTCAGTGGCTTCATCCGTAACAAGAGATAGTAAATAATTTATATAACACTTACTACATGGCAGGCTGTGGTATAATAAAAAATATATTTTGGGGGAACATTTTGTAAAGTATATGATTGTCTCACCACTATGCTGTAGACCTGAAACTAATACAAAATAATATTGAATGTAAACTGTAATTGAAAAATAAAATAAAAAATATGCATTTGGCCTTTGTCCCTGGTTCTGGCACGGAGCACCTAAAAAACATGAAATTTCTTGTTTCTTGTTGATACTGTAGTAGTGTATTTTTTAATTCATAATGAGCCATTTTGGACCACATCTGAGTTTATGCTAATGAGATGACTTAGGGTGCAACCCCTAGAAGGCTCAGGATGGAGGCTGGCCACCAAAAAGATCAAGCAGGTAAGACGAGGTAACATTAGATCAGCCCCATCCATCCCTCAGTTTCTAGAGAATAGAGATGGGCTAGGGATTGTGCAAGCTTAAAAACTCTTGAACAGCCCTGGCTGGTGTAGCTCAGTGGAATGAGCGCAGGCTGAGAACCAAAGGGTCGCCAGTTGGATTCCCCAGTCAGGGCACATGCCTGGGTTGGGGGCCAGGTCCCCAGTGGGGGCTACTTGAGAGTCAACCACACACTGATGTTTCTCTCCCTCTCTTTCTCCCTCCCTTCCCCTCTCTCTAAAAATAAACAAATAAAATCTTTAAAAAAAACCAAACAAACAAAAAAAACTCTTGAACAGCAAGACCCAGAAGATCTTGGCTGGTGAATGTGTCCATGTGCAGGAAGGGTGGTGCACCCGAATTTCATGGGGACAGAGGCTCCTGTGTCTGGACCCACCCTCTGTACCTCCTCATCTGGCTATTCATTCATAGTCTTTGTAATGAACCCAGAAACAAAAATAAAGTGTTATCCTGAGTCCTATGAGTCATTCTAGCAAATTACTGACCTGAGGGGAACTGTAGTAACCTTCAAATTTGTAGCTGGCCGAGCAGAAATGTGGGAAGTCTGGGCTGAGTCCTGTAACTTGTGGAATCTGGTGTTAACTCCAGGGGGGTAACATCAGAATTGAAGTGAATTGTTGGACACCTAGTTGCTGTCAGAGAATTGCTTTGTTTCAGAAAACACCCCAACATCCCCACATGTGGCACTGTGTAAGCACTAAGTATTAGCTCAGTCAGTCCTTTTGCCTTTATGAGATACATGCCATTATTACCTGTTTGTGTATGTGTGTGCTCAGACCCTCTGCTTGCTTCACCTCTTCATCTTCTTTCTAACAAGCTTTCTCAGAATCTTTATTCCCTCCTAACTTGTCTGCACATATGGCTCCTTAGTGGCCACTCAGTATTAACACCACCACTGCTCTCAGCCTAGAACCTGCAATGTCCCTTTATATCCCACCTACCGTCAAATTCTGCTCCCTGTGGTAATCCTCTTCTCTCTTCCCCATCACTCCCCCACTCATTAAAGACCTTACACCTGGTTCACTGCCTTTCTCTATACTCAGTACATCTAAACTCTATACTGAGTACATCACTATACTCTACATCCCTCCTGGTCCCTTCAATGTTTCTTAGGTGACCTTTCCAACACTCTTGCCTCCCCATTCATTAATCTGCTAGCTACTTTTCCCTTCCTTCCCACCTCAGCCACCTACTTCCATCATCTTATCCTAGATCATCTCACCCACATCAACTGCCCCTATTTAAAAATCTCTATTTCAAGTAGCTCTCTCTGACCACCACCTCAAATCAATTTGTTTCCCACTCCTACATTTGTTCATCCCCTCAGGGACCTCTCTTCCATTCAGTGGTTGTCCAGTCCCTTTATCATCCCTCTAGACCATCACCTCCCTCCCTTCTCAGCTTAGAGCCAATAGTCCATCACAATAAACATACCTGCATATACTCTTATCATTTGTAATAACATTAAAATATGTCCACAAATTCTTTGATACCTGTATTAGTCATTTTGGGATGCCATAAAATATCATAGAGTGGGTGGCTTAAACAATAGGAATTTGTTTTCTTGCTCTCTAGAGGCTGGAAGACTAAGATCAAGATTCTGGCTCATTCGGTTTCTGGTAGGGGCCTCTTGGTTTGAGATGGTCACCTTCTTGCTATTCCTCCTTGTGTATACATGGAGAGACAGCAATCGAGCAAGCTCTGTGTGTCTCTTCTTATAAAGACACTAATCCTATTGGATCAGGACCACACTTTCATGAACTCATTTAACTTTGAACTTCCTTAGAGACCCCATCTCCAAATATAGCCACACTGGTGGTTGGAGCTTCAATATATGGTTTTTGTATTGTTTATAATGAACCATAACCATAACCATCCAATCAATAACAAAACTTTTCCCTTCAAAAGGTGGAGTCCAGTTACCCTCCACTTGAATGTGGACTGGACTTAGTGACTTGCTTCTAACAAATAGAATGTGGCAAAAGTAATATAGTGTGACATGAGTTGAGGTCATGAAAGGATAGCTTCTGCTTGGTTCCCCCGCTAAGATCACTGCCTCCGTGATAGGCCATCTTTTATGTTGTGAGGACATTCAAGCAGCCCGTGAAGAGGTTCACGTGTACAGGAACTGAGTGTTTGCCAACAGCCACCTCTGGTTTGCCAGTCAAGGAGTGTACCACCTCGGAAGCAGATTCTCCAGCCTGGTCAAGCTCTCAGATGACTGCAGCTCAGCTAACGTCTTAACTGTAAACCCATGGCAGATGCCAATCCAGAACTGTTCCTCCAAGCTGCTTACAAATTATAAGTTCTGTCTCACAGAAGCTATAAGATAATGAATGTCTGTTGTTTGAAGCCACTAAGTGTTGGGATGATTTGTTCAGCAACAATAGATAATACAACCATCTTGACCTTCATTGCTCCCCACCAATGGACCTAGCGAAACCTCAAGTCTGTTTAATCTCTCTTTCAGCTCTTCCATGACTGTATTATAGCTGCTGATTGTAGCTAGAGAAAAACATGTGACTGCTGAAAGGTCACCCTTTAAACCCATAATCTTTGACCTCAGGAGCACCACTATATTGTTGCCCAGCAGTCCTCCAATCTCACCCCCAAGCAAGTCACTCTTCTTGTGATAACTACATCACACTTCTCTGTTCTCCACACAACTCCCCCTTCTTCTCACTTTCAGCCAATGGTGTAGTTTTTTCCCCACTGAGAAAATAGAAATCAGAAAAAAAATTCCTATTCTCCCACCACCCAAAATATCATCCTCTAGTATTTGGGCTCTTACACTTCTCCTTCCTTCTTCTTATGATGAATGGACTGTCCTTGTGTCTGTCTGAGGCCAGCCCCCGCGCCCCCACTTGTACACTGGATCTCTTCCCTTCTTATTAAAGGCCATGACTCCAGCAATGATCTGCTCTCTCCTCCACATGGTCAAATTTTCTCTCTATTGGACCATTCCCATTAGCATACTAATGGAATATAACTCTCATCTTTAAAAAAAATCTTGACCCTACCTTCCCCTCCAGTTATTTCATCATTTTTCTGCTAACCATTCATAGCAGAACTTAAAAAAAAATTGCCTCTATGTTTCTGTTTCTTCCTATTCTGTCACACACACTCCAGTCAGGGTTGTGCCCCTCCCATGAGAGTGAAACCACATTTATCAAGGTTCCCAGTGATTTCTATGCTGACAAAGTCAATGGTCAATTCTCTGTTCTTATATGACCCATCAGCAGCAATCAAAGTCACCTGATCACTCCCTTCTTGAACATTTTCTTTGGTTGCTTCCAGACACCAGAGTACACTGATCTTCCTCTTACTATACCAGCTGTTCCTTTTCCGTTTCCCTTTTCATGAGCTTTGAGATTAGAATGCTCTAGGACTTAATTCTTGGATTGCCTCTCCTCCTCCCTCTTTCTTGCACTTCCCTTCCTCTCACTTCCTCCTGGGGTGGCCTTATCTTGCCCCATGGCTTTAAATATCACACATGTGCTGCAAGCCCCCTTGTTTATATCTCTAATAGAGAGCCTCTCCCAGAATGAATGAAAGCAAACTATGTCTTCAGCTTTCTCTCTTTTTTGGCACATTTCTCCTCACCTCTCTGTGGGTTCTCTCCTCCTGATACCCAGATTTTTCATACTCAAGGTAACTGATAGGATTAAAACATTAGCTAGTGCTCAGCTAGCCTTGCATATAATGGAAATATTAATCAAATGTAATGAAATAATTCCTTTCAAGGAACAATATTTACATTTGGCCTACAGGAAGAGTTATGCCTCTCTACTGATGAAATTTCAGCTATGGGCATATAGGATTTCATTCTAATGAGGTCTGGGATAGAAAGGGGGATGTATGTGGATTGTTGAGGGTGAGAAACTGTTCCAGAATCCCTCAAATGTTGATCACTGACTCAGTCTTACTGTAGAATGTGCTTGTGCTCATCTTTTTTGGTCTTGTAGTAAAGATCAGCAGAGCCCCACCCTGAGTTTTAGTGGTTCCTGCCTTGCTGTGGTAGTGCCATAATTAGGTCATGGTAGTGACAATTTGCAGATTCATTTTCACTTAGTTTTTCAGATACACTATTCTTAAGCCACTAATTAAACCCTTTACTTGGCCCACAATGGTGATATTCAGTCTAAAGATGCAAATTAGACATTCAAATCTGAATCATTTTCAAAAGTTTCACATGCTAGACTTTCCATAAGTAAGAATATAATTTTACTTCCCTCCATTTTACAATGATAAGACGAGACTCAATGAGGTGACAACAGTGTGAAAGTCAGGGGCATTGAATCAGTCGGTCCTGTCACTCCAGACAGTGAGAGTTGCATGAAGGGGCTGTTTACAGGGTTCAGGTAGGCAACAAGGGTGAGGAAGCAAGGGAATGTAGTAACAAGTTCCAGAGACCAGCAACAACAGAGACTTTTTATCACCTCTGGGCTCAAGGGACAAATGGGAGTAGTGACCAGATCCCAGGGGCAGCTGCTGTTTTAGACAGCAGCCTCAACCAACCATCAGCCCAACAGGGATGGAGTTGGCAGAGAAACATCCAGACCTCCTCCTCCTTCCTTTCTCTCATCAATGCCTCCCATTGGCCAAACTCAACCAGAAACCAGGGGACAAGGTAGCCTTTTGGTATATAGACCATACAGGTCAGCCTCCTGAATCTCAGAGTAGGGTGGGGAAGGCTGGAGAGTAGAGCTGGGGGAGCCAATGGAGAATATCTTACAGACTTGTTCTGAATAACAACTTCAGGAGTCAAAGCTATTAGAAGGCAATGTTCTCAAGATGGATAGTTTGTGACCCCTGTCCACACTAGCAAAAACAACTAAAGCTGATGGTCTACTTCAAGGTGAAGTATGTGATGGTTAAATTTACGTGTCAACTTGACTGGGCTAAGGAATGCCCAGAGAGCTGGTAAAACATTATTTCTGGTGTGCCTGTGAGGATGTTTCTGGAAGAGATTAGCTTTTGAATCATCAAACTTGATAAAGAAGATTGCCCTCCTCAATGCAAGTGGTGTCAATCATCCAACCTGTTGAGTGCCCGGACAGAACAAAAAGATGAAGGAAGGGCAAATTCTCCTTCTCTCCTCTTGAGCTGGGATGTCCATCTTCTCCTGCCTTCAGCCATAGAAACTCCTGGTTCTGGGGACTTTGGACCCCATGACTTATACCAGTGGATCCCTGGGTTCTCAGACCTTTGAGCTTGGACTGAAGGATACCACTGGCTTTCCTGTTTCTCCACCTTGCAGATGGCAGATTATGGGACTTCTTGGCTTTCATAATCATGTGAGCCATCTCCTACTACATATATTACATAATATATATATTACATAATATATATTATATATAGGACACACACACATATATATCCTATTGGTTCTGTTTCTCTGAAGAATCCTGATTAACATATAGTATTAGAATAATCTCTATGTATATAAGACTGGAAGTCTGTTCCCCAGCCATGCTTATGTGACAGGGACAAGATTTATTGAAGTGTGAGTATTCTAGGCAGAGTTCTGGCTTAATAATGTGATGTTTAGATTTTCTGGGGTATAGAATTGGGAGAATGAGTGGAAAGAGAGACTAGAGGAAACAGGAAACATGAGGCTAAATCACCCTTCATAACAAAGAGCTCAGAAAGAGGGGAGACATTTGGGTGCTGAAGAGAGTACAGGAGCTTTTGACTTGTAAAGACCCTTGAGTAACTATGGATATGAGAAAATTAGGGAGTAGAAAAGGGGGTTTTAGGAAAACCTTGCAAAGTGTTTATATCTCTTCAAAAGATATGAATAAATATTGGAATTTCTTTTAAAATGACTTTCAGTTGCTGGACCGTGTTTCTTTATATGATCTCCAAGCATGCCAAGGCCACGTTGGACCCATACCTTTACTGGAGTTACACTAAAAGGCCTCTGGACTGTTTTGGCAATTGAGGTCTGGCCAGAAACCACTCTACACACCATGTGGTCCATCCTCTGCACAGGGCACAAATACAGGATCTTCTGAGGACTCAGCTTCCTTCTAGGCTGTGGCACCTTAAACAGGATCACTGTAAAGTGGGAGGGATAACCATTTCACGCAGAGGCCAGAGAGGATAAACAAGTCATTCATGACCATCCACCAGGTTGCCTAAAGGAGAGAGGAAGCACAAAACCCCAGGTCTCCCACTCTGGGAGACCTGCATCCTACTGAGCTGAGACTGGCTGCAGATTCTGTTTCCTTCCTTTCTAGAAAGTGAAGAGCCATCTCCTCTTTCTTTCCAGAGAAGGCTCAGGCTTTTGCCAAGGGCCTATGTGAGACAAGACTGGAGCCTGAGCATTTACAAAATTGTTTCTTTGAGTCTTTCATTCCTTTTGTGAAAGCAGTTTAAATTGCACAGGGGTGAGATGCCAAGCCCAAGGGACCAGGACTTGGGGGTCTGAGCATTAAGGCATGCCATCTATAACATATTCTGAACTTGGTATGGAGGCTGTGATCGGGATGGGATGTTTCCCAATGGGGGCTAATGAAATGTGGGGAGACATGGAAGGATGGGTCCTGGTAAGAGGCTTCTACTTTCTGTCATGGGAACTATCAAAAATGCAGCTTGCATTCTTTCTCATGAGAGGGAATGAAAGTGCATACAGCTTTGACTGATGCTGGTGACCAGATTCCTACCTTGAAGGCTGAGTCTTAGGATGAAGTTGACACCTTGGAGGAGGGTGGAGAGACAAAACAAACACACACACAGCTGATGGATCAGACCTTGCAGAAAGCCCACCTACCTTGAACTTTTTTACTGTCATGGAATGATAGCTTCCTTTTATTGTTTAAGCCAGTTTGAACTGTGTTTTCTGTTATCGCAACAAAAATCATCCCTCTTCCTGATGCCTGATGCCTTCCTAAACTGCCGCTCAGACTCTGTGCTGCAGGCTCCAGAATGGGAAGGCACAGTCTGGTCTGGGGAGATTCTGTCCTGACATAGACGATGTGTCACTGCATCACTGGATTTTAATCCTTTTGGGGAGAGAGGGAAGGTCGGGTAAGCTCATCTTGAAGCTTGAGGGGAAGGAGTGACGGGTCCAGTCATTCAGCAAAGCCACAGCTTGAAAGGATACCTCCTGTGCTTGAATGTGACCCTCTGGGAACTCAGAGAGCATGGGCTGCTGGAGCCAGGTTAGCCATGTGTTCTTTGCCTGGGGTCCCTAGGGATCCATAGAAAGGTATAAGGAAGTCCACAAAACCCTGATAGTATATGAGAAATTTTGTGTGTGTACATTTTTGTTTAAATGGTATAAAGTCCTCTACGTCCAATTGCTTGGGTTCCCCCTTGTCATAACCCCTCTTCCTTCTTACTCCCCAGAAGGGATGAACTTCTGAAAGATCATAGATGACAGATAAACCCATTAGATAGAAAAATATTTTTTAAGTTACTGGGGACTTTGCCAAGCTACTGGAAGAGGAGAGCAGGGGATATGTCCCGAAGTGAAAACTCCATCAGGAAGTGAAAACAGCCATAAGCTTAGTGGAAGGAGAATAATGAAGATCACACCTGCCCTCTGTGTAGAAAATCCAGGTGCATGGATGCACATGAACATGTACCCACGTATGCCACATGCCCCATGTAAGTATGGGATAACAATGAACACTTGCATTGTCTGATGGTTTTCAATGGGCATGTCCATCACTCTGCCTCCTGTGGGCCATGGCTACTAGGTCTCAGGTTTTCCCCAGGTTCACAAAGTGCAGTGCCCAGGGTCCCTCAATAAATGGTGATGCTATAACCCAAGGTCAGGTATTCTGTTTCCTCTTTTGGTGCTCTAACCTCTACATCAGTGGTTTGTAAACCTGACTGATTATCAGCATCACCTCGATGCTTCCCTACAATGCAGACCTTGGGCTCGGCTCCAGCCCTAGAAACTCTGATTCAGTCTGATTCATATCCAGGGCCTGGATATCTGCATTTGGGAAGCATCCCAGGTGAATCGGAGCACCATTTTGGTTTTTGGAACAACTATATAAAAAGCACTGTGTGTATGTGTGTGTATATGTCCTCCCCCAGGCAGGCTTAGAAAACCCGTAGAACAGGTAATCCGTCTTGGACGCCTCTCATTCCTCTTTTAGGGCTCTTCTGCCCTTTGGCCATCCTTCCTGATGCCTCTTGGTTCTTTTCCTAACCTCTTCTTAGATGGTAGCTTTGTCACTTTTAGGGGGTAGTACATTGTCACAGTGGAATATAGGGATGAATAATCATTCAAGTTCAAAAGTAGTAAATCTCTAATGGTAGGATTTTAGGCTTTGGGACAGACGAATTGGATTCGGGAGATGTTGTAGGGAGGGGAGCCATCTGACCACACTGTGTAGTGATTGCGAATTTGCCATGACAGCTCTCCCCCACAGAACTCCCACATGTATATCACATGCTTGTATGCATACCGTACGAACACAATACCCACCAAACAGAATGAATAGTAAACACACAACGAGCAGGTGGGTTTTCAGAGCATGCAACCTTTTTCAGGGGAAAAAATTAAGAAAGCATTTTAGTGTCAATCTCACCAAGAGGCATGCTCTTGAAGCTGGAAGAGAGGCCTGCAGAAATACAAATTTGTCACGGAAACGCTGACAGGGCTTCATTTGAGGGATGCTTGCAGGTGCAGCCCGGAATGGCGCAGCTTCTTGTGGCTTATTTACATCCTGGCCCACTGAATGAATTCTCTCTTCCTGTTTCCTGGCTCTCAGAAAGTCAGCTGGCCTTCCAGGGAACTGGGGGATTCTTACTAGGGGGTGACTCTGTCTCTCTTGGTGGTGGTTCTCAGATTTCTGAAGCAGGGTATAGTGGAGGGGGGGGGGGCGGTCTTAGGATCAGTTTCACACCTAGGAGGAGTAGAGAAAGGAAGGAGGGAGAGAAGGAAGGGAGGGAGGAAGGAAGGGAGGAAGGAAGGGAGGGAGGGAGGGAAACACTGACTCTAAGTGGCAGGCACAACCCTAGAAACCCACAGGCGTCCTCTTCATGTCTTTACCACCATGCTGTAACCCAGTGAGTTCTAAAAGGTAATTTCTATGTTGCAGAAAAAGAAACAGGCTGGCAATACCCAGAGTGGGAGTTTACAACCGCATCAGGTGGCTGGGTAGTATAAGGATTAGGAAGCTGTCCCCGAACCCACCACTTTTGTTGATGCCAAAGGCCTCAAGTAGGGCCTTCCCTTGACAAGCGGTGAGAAAGATGGAAAGGGAGTTCCTTCTGGGAGAGGATGCATAGTCACCACTCTCAGTCCTGTCAAGGGGCAGATGACTAGCTACAGACTCTGTGCCATGGACAGTCTCAAGGGTGGGCATGGGGTCCCTGAAGATATGGATTCTCTCTTTTTCCAAATGAGGCCCCAGGAGTCCTGGCAGGAGCCAGGAAAGGGTGTCAGCTGCTTTATGGAGCAAATGGGCAGGGCCTGAGAAGTCTGGGGAAAGGAAAAGGCAGTTTCTGTCTGTGGGAAGTTTCCATTTGGTGGCAAAATTGGGGTCGCTTAGGGGCTCCCAATCCAATTTGACAAGGGAGGCAAGAGCTCTGCACATGAGAAGTCCAAGAAAGATAGAAGACAGAAGGCACAGCCCATGCATTTCAAGGCTCACAGTCTGGAGAGAGAGGACTTATTTCTTCAACCCTGGCCCCTGACCAACCAATTCAGAAATTGAAGCCACCAACCCTGCCCTGGACCATGGCAAGAGCTAGTATGAGACAGACCCCATAGCCCTCTTCTCTGTGCCTGCCTGGTCTCAAAGCTTCCTCTGCAGCCCTTTCTATCAGAGCTGTCCACTCCTGGGAGACCTGTGGTTTTGGCCAGGCCCAGAGGCTCTGCTGGGAGGCTGGTTTGCAATCAGGACTGTTGTGATGAAGCCCACCTTTCCTTTCCCACCAGGAGTTTCAGGAGCTTGGGAGACATCCCAGGGCTGGCTCTGACATGAATTTGCTGCTCAGTGTGCCAGGCGATCAGAGCTGACTCCTCTCCCTTCTCCCTTGGAGGTGTTGATAGTAACAGCAGAGACGAGCTGCCAAGTTGGCAGGAGAACAGAGAACAACAGAGCGACTGTGCGCTGTGGATTGAGTGGGGCAGGGAGCAGTGAGCCAGCTGAGGGCTGGGCCAGAGTAGCAGTTTGTTTATCCTGAGATCTGAATTGAAAGGGTCCCTCCAGTCTGGGCAGCCAGCATCTTGTATAGGGAGGCAAGACTATGGGGAAGGTGGTATCTCTAGGGGAGGCCAGGAACAGTGGTGCAGGATGAGGGCTCTAGGAGGCTTCAGGATCTGGGTGCTGCGAGAGTTCGTGGGAAGGACCTATGGCTGGGCCCAAAGCCACCAGCCCACCTGGACCCTAGAGGCATTCCAGACCTCAGAGGCAGGACAGAGATCCACATTTGTTCCTGCTTGATGAAGCAGCTATGGAGTTTCCAAATAGAAATGGATGGGTGGTGGGGAAGGGGAGGTGGGGGAGCTGTGAGTCTGAAGCTGCTTGCTGTGAAGAGAACCTTAAGAAGACACCCATGCCATCAATCATATGACCTCATCGAGCCTCAGAGATTAATATCAACTTCAGAGCTTTGTGTGAGGATTCAACAAAGTAGTGATAGCAACAACTTACCTACTGCTCACTCCATGGCAGACATTGTTCTAAGAGCTTTATGTATATGAATACACTTAATCTTCAAATGACTTTATCAGCTGGGTACTATTATTATTTCCATTTTATTAATAAAACAGCCGAGGCACAGAGAGTTTAAGTAATTTACCCAAGGTCACAGAGCTCTCACCATGACTCCCCCAAAACAGTTGTAAACAGGGGACCCAGGCTCTGACCTCCTCCTCAGGGACTCCATGAGGCCCTAGCGTTGTCTTCCCTGCCAACTTTGATCCTCACTACCTCAATTATCCTAGGAGCTGGAACCCTTTCTCCTTTAAGAATCCTTGGCCTTCCCTGTTCCTCTCCTCCTCCCCTATCCCCCTCCTCCTGCCTGAGACAGAGCAGAGGAATTCTCAGCTTCCTCTAGTTACCCTCAGCCTGCAAAGAAAACAATCTGCTGTGTCTGCTGCTAGTTCTTCTCTCATGACAGCCACAAGCCATTTGCTCCGTGCCACCCCCAACCTGTGCTGTAGGTAGAGCTGGGAGCCTAGGGTTGGACCCCACTGTCTTGCATGAGACTCTGGGCCAGTCACCTTAAGGCCAGGCCCTGATGGCCACTGAAAGGGAGAGGCCTGGGCCAAATAATTTCTTGAAGACCCTTTCAGCTCTAAGAGCTATAACTGAAGGTTGATGTGCTGCATTCACAACTTCTTTTTGGGGTAGAAAGCCCAGCAGACAGACAGGTTGCCTATATTTTGGGGGACTTCATGAATGCAGTCTTGTCAATTAGTAACCAGCTTTACAAGTCCACTGAACTCTGCTACTGGCCTCCCTTGCCTCTTAGGAAGTACCTTTGCTGCTTTCTGGGCAGCCAGCCAGAGCTACCTCCTGTCAGCTGGGAGATACCCAAACCAGAGCCAGGAGCCTGGATTACTGACTGCTTCCTAGGCCAGAGTTCCTCCCTGGGATGATGAAACCCCAATTGTCAGTACACTGTATAGATGCCTGAGAACAATTCTGTTCTGTCCGCGTGGGTATGCTGGCTACAGACTCACTCTCCTATTTGTTCCTTTAGGTAACGACAAGGACAAGTGGAGACCAGGTGGGGTTGTGAAGCTGGGGTGGAAACTCTGCTATGGATAACTCAGAAGGAAATGGAATGTTCTAGATTTTATACTTGGAGAAAAGAGAAAACAGGGATATGGCACATTCTAGTCAGAAATTTGTAATTAAAAGAATGTTTAATCCCCAGGAATCAGCTGGAGCGTGGTAGTCACTAATTCTGTCATAGCCCAACAACGCTTTTCTCCCTGCTCACTGCCCAAGCAGCGCCTAAGAGCCCCTAGGCATGGGAGTGTCCGTCCTCTGTCTGGGCCTGGGAGCTGGAGGGAAGAGTGAGACATCTAAGCAGAGGAAAGGTCCTGACATGTTTCAAGACATACCCAGAGGTAGTCACCCATCACCACACAGAGCTGACCACCATCCATCTTGGTCTTTGGGGTACAAAATATTGAACTTGCTTTATTGGAGATTTGCTTTTTCCTATTAGAAAAACATCTCCATTGTTGTAATAGAAGTCGGAGGAAATCAACTTGCTGGCATACATCTGTTCTGGAAGTTACAAGGGTCTTTTTTTATTGCTTCCAGAAATGCATTTACTCTTCCAGACAAACCCTGAGAGGCTCACTGATGATCCATGACAAGGATTCTGAGGGGTGGGTACAGAGGGAGACTGCAGGGGGTGGGGAGCAGCTCCTTTCCTCCTGCTGCTGATTCTGTTTAGCACCAAGCAGTGGTCAGAAGAAAAGTGTGAAATCAGGAGAGGTGAGAAGCAAAGAGCCAGAGCTGAAAGGACAGGAGAGTTTATCAGGGGTAAGAAGGTGAAAGTAAGGAGCCAGAGCTCACAGTGAGACAGCCCCAACGGAGGGGGGAAGGGAGACTGCAGGAGAGGGAGGGCCTTGGTGGGGACAGGGAAGAAAGGACCCACCCCAGTCCTTGACCTTCTAGGATGGTGTGCATGGCAGGCCAGCCCAGAGGCAGGGAGATGCCTAAGATGACCTGTAAGAGTTTCTTCCATCTGGAGGCCTCTGTAGAAATCCAGAATGGGTGAGTCAGAAGTGGGTCAAGGTTCAATTTTCCTAAAGAAGCCCTGAGCTGGAGACAGGATGCATTGACTCCTTATTTATTTATGAGGCTATCGATTATAATGCAGCTTTTCCGCAGGATCCTGAGGTAGCTGGAGTTGGGAGAAGATACCTTTTACCAGTTAGCTTCCTTTGTCCTGGAGATGGCAGGCGCTGCCCCCCTCCCTCCCCTTGTTCTTCCTCCTCTCCCCACATTTTCTACAGGCTTGACCCCTGTGCACCCCGATGACTGGGGACTCAGGACAGCCCCTCTAGTTTCCACTTCTCCCAGGTCTGGCTGTTCTGGGTTTTCCTCAATATTTAGGATGCACTCCAACACCCCAAATCCTAACAGCAGGGTATTGCTTAACTCGAGTACAGAGCTGTAAAAGCATCTGGGATCCTCCTGGCAAAACCCTTATGTTTTACTGAGAAGAAACAGAGGCCAAGGGGAAGGGATTTTCCCAAAGTCTACAAGGAGAGACACAACCTAGACAAGAACCCTTGTCCCCTCTGCAGTCTGCCAGCAGGGCCTCTCCTTAGTTTGTTTTGCACTTGATGAAATATTTGCTCTCAGTTGGCCCCACTCCAAAATAGGGTTGAAGGAGGTTCTGTATTACCCCAGAGGAAAAGAGGCTAGGGATAAACTGAGGCTGATCAGTCTCACCTGGCTTTTCTCCCCATCTGCCACCTTTCCTGAGGCCTCTCCCAGCCTTGATGTCCCAACACCAGCCCTCTGGTGGGCAGAGATGCCCATGTCCACTGGTCCTTGTGAAAGAAAATGGCTCATCTCCCTCAGTCCCAATTCTTGGGCTCGATCTGCCAAGAGGCAGAGATAAGCCTTTCCTGGTGGGTGGAATCCAGGAGACAGGCCAACACACTGCACCAAGCCCCGAAGGCTGGATCCTCATCTTTGGAGACCCTGAAGTTTAGTTCACCAGAATGTGGCTCTATAGATGAGGACCATTGCTTGGGGCTAGGTGGGCGATCTGCTCTATCAAAGTTGTCTGTGCCATTGTACTTCTCCTTAAGTTCATTTTGGCATTGTGTGTTCCAAAAGTTAACTCCAACCCAATTTACCGGCTTCACTTCTTTCTTCCTTTCTAACAGGCTATATTGTATTCAACTGGAATACCATAAAAATACCACATTTTTTTCTGTGCTCCTGCCTTCTAGAATGCCCTACCCTCATGCTCTACACATACAGAAAACTCATATTCTACGTTATGTTCCCCAGTGACACCAGCTGACATCCATTGAGCTCTACCATGTGCTGGACACTATATTTTTCTCCATAACCTCAAAATTGTTCCCATTTCTCCATTGGATTTAGACAGTTATCATGAAGGGGCAAAGTCAGGATCTGAGCTCAGGCCTGTGTCTCCAGAGTCTATACCTCAGCCACTATACTACATTACCTCTCAAGAAACAGCCACCATTTCCCACATTATCTCTCTCTTATCTAGGATCTTATCTTCATTTCTTTATTATGCATCACTTTTTGATTTTTTCCTCTATCTACTTTTATACCTTAACTTCCTTACTAGACTGGGAGCTCTTCAAAAGTAGGGCATGGGTCATATTTGGTGTGTTACCAACGCCAAGCCCAGCACTAGCACATAGCAGGGGGCCATTAAATGTGTTCTGGATGAAGGAATGAATACATGACTGAATGGATTTGAATTATGGTGAGATCTACCATGTGCCCTTGGCAGAACAGGGAGTTGGAACTCACTTTTCTGAAGGGCCCAGCTTCACATTTCATTTTCTAAGGCACCATGGGACATGAAGGGAATGGAAGCGTTTCATAGATGAGTAAGAACAGCAAGGCAAACCCCTGCCTGTCTGTAATTACAGAGCCTCTTTGAGCTGGCTGCTGTTGGCAGCATGCTGGGGAATGTGTTTTCGATTCTCCAGGTCAGGAACTGCAGGTACTATGGATTGCTTTGTGAGATCTGACCTGGCTGTGAAAGGAAAAGAGAACGGAGGATAATAAAAGCTGTGAGCAATGGTGTTATCAGGTGTGGGGTCTTCTCCAGGAAGCAGGACATCCCACCTTCAGGACCCACCTGGGTAGGGCAGAGGGGAATCTAGCCACCCTTTCTGTACTGGTCTCTTTTGGGATCAGGAACTCCACATGGAGCTGCCCACGGCAGGGTAGTCTCTAGCTGGGTTAAGGGCAGTGTCAATCCACTGGAAGTCCTTCCAACTTGAGAAGGGATAATAGGAAGCCCTAAGGTAGTGTGAGGGCATCAACTACAGAGGGTGTGTGTTTGTGTGCGTTCATGCTCACCCGGGTGTGTCAGGAGCAGTGAGGGGTCCCAAAACGGGACTGTACTTCTTTCAGGACCTTGAAGTTCCTGGCTGGGCTCACTTTCTCTAAGACTCTGTTCAAGACTCAGCTTTCTGGTCCAAGTTTAGAACAGGAAGACTCAGCTTTTCTGGTCCAAGTTTAGAACTGAAAGATCAGGTTCCCAGCTGGGCTCACTTTCTCCAAGGCTCTGTTCAAGACTCAGCTTTTCCAGTCCAAGTTTAGAATAGGAAGATCATGGCTGGGAGAATGGTTTCCAGCTCTGTCACTTTCATTGAGAGAAAGTAAGCTCCCACCCACCACTCCCAGCTGCATTTCCACAACTGTATGTTCATCTCTTGCCCACACAGAACAATAGTCTAAAAACCTTGCCTTTGCATGGTAATTTTACCATGGTACTTGTATTTTCAAAGCCCATTTATATCCACTGTTGCCTTCCATGCTTACAACAGCCCCTCCAGAGGTGCAGACAGCTGATTCTTTTGATTATAAATGAGTAACCAGGTCCCAGAGAGGCTATGTGACTTGGGTCACACAGCAAATTAGCAATGGAGCCCCGGGGAACCCTTCTCTGGCTTCCTAACTCCAAGGTCTTTCCTGTCTTCAGCTCTGATTCCCCACTCCCTCATCTCCTTCACCTCCTGTCTCCTGAAAGGAAATCTCCATAGAGAGGCTCACACACCATTAGCAACATGTGCATCAATTCTCCTGGTGCTGGGCAAATAGCAACTCAAAACAGGCACCCTCCTCCCCTCCTCCCCACTCCCTGCCCACCCCACCCTACCAACCAGGAGGAAGCTCACATCATTATTGCTCTTTCTGAAATGGTTGGGACACACGCCAGGAAGCTTTTCTGGGAGGACAGTCAGGACTGAAGACTGGGCAATGTGTTGCAGGTTTCCCTTTTTCTTACCTCCTGAACTGGGAACCTCATGGTCACTGGGTGGCCATTTCTTTGAGACTTAGAGTCCTCTAGTCTGGCTTTACCCTCCATCTGAAACTTTGTTTACCTGGCTTTAGGGTGAGTCATTCATTGATTTAGCATATACTTGTTGACCACTGACCACGTGCCAGCTTTTGCTTGCAGTGAGATACTATCGTGAACATGACAGGCAAGATTTCCACCAGTCTGGGAAAGATACCGTTCGTTGACATACTATTATTTGGGGTTGGAGTGGGGTGAGGTCAGCGTAGAAAAGTAATGAGAGCTCAGAAAAGCAGGACAGCTAGGAAGGCCTCCCAGGGAAGAGACACGTCTGAGATGAGGCTGGAAAGATGAGTGGAGCATTAAGTCACCCAAGACAGGAGAGTGTTCCAGGCACAGAGAATAGCATGGGTGAAGGCCTAGAGGCTAGAGAGCAGCTGGTGCATTTAAGAAACTGAGAGAAGTGTATGGGGCTGGAGCATACTGTGCAAGGGGCAGGTAGAGGGAGGAGGTGGTAAAAGGTAACGCTGGAGGCAGAGGCTGGGTCTGAGTCACAAAGGGTTTGAAAACCATATTGAGTAGAATGAACTTTATCCTAAAGACAATGATAAGCCACTAAAAGCTTTTAAGAAGATGTGTGACATGTTCAGATTTGTGTTTTAGAAAGATCCTTTTTGCTTTTGTGGGAAGCAGTGCTGTTCAATAGAAATACAATGAGAGCCACAAACATGAGCTACATGTGTAGTCTGAAATTTTCTAGTAGCCACATTAAAAATGTAGAAAGAGACTTCCAGATAAGATGGCAGCATAGGCAGACATAGCTTGCCTCTTTGCACAACCACATCAAAATTACAACTAAAATATAGAATCACCATCACTCAGAACCAACAGAAATCGAGTTGAATGGAAGTCTGACAACTGTGGAATTAAAGGAACCATATCCATCCAGACTGGTAGGAGGGGCACAGAGGCGGAACGGGCTGGTCCCTCATCCACGTATGGTGGATAAAAATTCAGGAGGGAGGCCCTGGCTGGGGTGGCTCAGTGGATTGAGTGCCAGCCTTTGAACCAAAGGGTCTCTGGTTTGATTCCCAGTCAGGGCACATGCCTGGGTTGTGGGCTAGGTCCCCAATGGGGGGCATGTAAGAGGCAACATACATTGATGTTTCTCTCCCTCTCTCCCTCCCTTCTCCTCTATAAAAATAAATAATGAAATTTTTTTAAAAAGAAAGAAACAATATATTGGACCATGTCATCTAGACCACACACTGAGCATTTAATTAAAAAAAAAATTCTGGAGGGATATCTCAGGAGCGAGGAGTCCCAGCCCCACACTAGGACCTCTAGCCAGGGTTCCAGTGCCAGGAAGATAAGTCCCCACAACTTATGGCTTCAAAAACCAGTGGGGATTGAGTCAGTGGAAGAAATGGTTAGAAGGGACCTACAGCCAAGATTGCCCTGTCCAGGAAAGCTATCATTTAGAATTGAAGGGCAAATAAAGAGCTTCCCAGACAGGAAAAAACTAAAGGAGTTCACCATCACCAAAACATTATTATATGAAATCTTAAAGGAACTTATTTAAAATGATGAACAACAAAATGGCAAAAATACATATCAATCAACCATTGAATCTGAAAAACAAACTAAGAAAACAAGAAGAACAGTGACAGAATCATGGATATGGAGAGCACTTCGATGGTTGCCAGATGGGAGGAGGGTGTGAGGGAAGGGGTGAAGAGGTGAGGGGATTAAGAAGTACAAATAGGTAGTTACAGAATAGCCATGGGCATATAAGGTACAGTATAGGAATTGGAGTAACCAAAGAACTTATTATACGCATGACCCATGGACATGAACAATGGTGGGGGTATGAGGAAGTGGGGGCTGCTGGATGAAGGGGGCAAATGGGAAAAAATCAGGACAACTGTAATAGCATAATCAATAAAATTTAAAAAATATAGAAAGAAACAGGTGAAATTAACTTTAAATAATACATGTTATTGAATTCAATATATCAAAAATATTATCATTTAACATATAATCAGTAGAGAAATCTTAATAAGATAGTTTACTTTTTCATATTAAACCTTCAAAGTCCAGTGTGTATTTTACACTTACAGCACATATGAATTTGAACTGGCCACCTTTTGAGTGCTCAGTGGCCACACTGTTTAAGTGGCTCCCATGGTGGACAGTATAGATACAGAGAATTCACTTGAGAGGAGCAAGAATGACAAAGGTGTTGCAGTTGACCTAGAGGAGGATGGTGGCTTGGGGATAGAGACAAAGGGACAGATTTCAGAGATATGACTCCCATGTTGTCATCCCAGGCCTGGACTTAATACCTCTGGACTCCTTTTATCTAAAAGAGAAATGAACTCTTGCCTTGTTTGAGCCATTTAACTTGGGGTTTTCCTTTTACTCACAGCTGGACCTAATTTTAATGAAGATCGCACCTAAATGGAGATGTCCAAAGGACAGAACTGATGGGTCTAAATAAAGAGAAAGATCTGAGAAAGCTACATATAAATTTGGGAGTTCCCAAACCATAGCTGGTCACTGAAGCTATGGCAACACGTGAGATCTCCAAGGGAGAACTGTCTAGTGGACAGAGAAAAGGATCTGGAACAGAACCCTGAGGAACACCAACATTTAGGATGAGCAGAGGAAGAGAAGCCTGCTCAGGCAGCCAGAGAGGTAGAAAGGAAGTCAGGGAAGTGCTGTGCCATGGAACCTTAGGGAGGAGACAGTCCCAAGGAGGGGTGATCAACAATGGTAAAGGCAGCTGTCTCTGCTGTTTCCATGGGTGTGGATGGCACCATAGAACCCGAATAAGTCAATGTAGGTTTCTGTTGCAGCCCACATTTCTACATAGGCTAATTATGTCATCCTCCTGCTCACTGCCCTTCAGTGGGCCCCAAGTTTCCTTCTTTTTCTTTTTTTAAAATCCTCACTCGAAGATATATTCATTCATTTTAGAGGGAGGGGAAGGGGGAGAGAGAAACACACACACACACATACACACAGAAACATCAATGTGAGAGAGACACAGGTCAGTCACCTACCCTATGCACCCTGACGGGGGTCTGAACCCACAACCTATGCATGTGCCCTGATCAGGAGTCGAACCCATGACCTTTCAGTGTATAAGACAATGTCTAGCCACTGAGCCACATGGGTCAGGGTCCCAAGATTCTTAAGGATAATGCTCTAGCTCCTTAGCACACTGTTTAGACCCCTCCAAAGATTGGCCCTAGCTTTTCTGTCCAGCCTGTTCCCTTCCCCAGCACATTCTGTCCCTGCCAGGCCTGGCTTCCTACCTTGCCTGCCTTGGCTTATGTGTTTCTCTCTGACTGAAGAACTTTCCCTCCCTCCATTTTCTTTTTCCCCCTGAATTCTACCATGCTTTAAAAGACATACCTCAAATGCCAACTCTTCTGCTCCCTAACTCTTCAAGAGAGATTAACTGCCCCCCAACCCCATGCCCCCCATAAATGTTCTGCTCACAGTCAATCACAGCCCTCATTGTAGTCTGACCTGTGTTAAAGTTGGTTGTTACATGTGTGTCTCCCCATCTAGACTGTGGGCTTAGGAAAGTCTGTGGCTGATTCTGGCTACTCGTCCCTGCCCCCTGAGTGTATTCTTCACAGCTTGGTAATGGTTAAGAAGTGTTTATGGATTTAATGAAACAGCTGTTCCTCACAGCCCCCGAGTAATAGTGTAGTCTCTATTTTCTTCCTCATAACACTCCAGGAGTCATGGGGATGAGGGAGACACTAAAGTAAAACCCTATTTAGAGTGAAATAGACAAGCAGTTGAGTTTGAATCCTGCTGCTCAAGAAATAGTCCCAGTCTGAATGAATGTCCCCTCACCCAAGCAGCTTATATCACCCCATTAACAGAAAAGCAGTAAAAAAAATTAATAAAATTAAAAGTTGATTCTTTGAAGAGATGAACAAAATTGACATACCTTCAGCTAGACTGACCAAGAAAAAAAAGAGAAGACTGAAGTTACTAAAATGAGGAATGAAAGAAGGGCCATTACTACAGACCTTAGAGAAATAAAAAGGATTATAAAGGAATACTGTGAACAAGTATATTATTTAATGCTATCAAATTAGATAACCTAGAAAACATGGACAAATTATTAGATACAAAACTACCAAACCTACCTCAAAAAACAGGTAGTCTGAATAGACCTAAAAAAAGAGATTGTGTTGGTATTTTTAAAACTTCCCACAAAGATGCCCTGGCTGGTGTGGCTCAGTGGACTGAGTGTCAGCCTGCAAACAAAATGGTTGCTGATTCAGTTCCCAGTCTAGGGCATATGCCTGGGTTGCGGGCCAGGTCCCCAGTTTGGTGTGTGTGAGAGGCAGCCACACGTTGATGCTTTTCTTCCTCTCTTTTCCCTTCATTCCCCTCTCTCTAAAAATAAATAAATAAAATCTTAAAAAATAAAACTTCTCACAAAGAAACATAGTAAAATTTCAGATAGCCCATGTAGCAATATTTTCACCAATACATCCTCTAGTACACAGGAAATAAAGAATAAATAAATGGGACTACATCAAGTTAAAAAGCTTCTGCATGGCTAAAGAAACCATCATCAAAATGAAAAGGGAACCAACCATATGGGAAAATGCATATTCCGATGATACCTTGGACAAGGGTTTGAGCTCCAAAATATATAAGGAACTCATATGACTCAATGCCAGGAAGACAAACAATCCAATTAAAAATGGGCAAAGTATGTCCTCAGACACTTCTCCTGGGAGGACATACAGAGGGCCCAGAGGCATATGAAAAGATGCTCAACATCACTAGACATCAGAGAGATGCAAATTAAAACCACAATGAGATACCACCTCACACCAGTCAGAATGGCCAGCATTAACAAATTAACAAACAAGTGCTGATGATAAGGAGAAAAAGGAACCCTAGTACACTGTTGGTGGGAATGCAGACTGGTGCAGCCACTGTGGAAAACAGTATGGAATTTCCTCAGAGAATTAAAAATGGAACTGACTTTTAACCCAGCAATTCCACTGCTGGGATTGTACTCTAAGAATCCTGAAACACCAGTTCACAAGAACCTGTGCACCCCAATGTTTACAGCACCACTATTTACAATAGCCAAGTACTAGAAACAGCTTAAGTGCCCATCAGGAAATGAGTGGATCAAAAAACTGTGGTACATTACACAATGGAATACTACACAGCAGAAAGAAGGAACTCCTATATTTTGTGACAGCATAGATGGAACTGGAGAGTATTATGCTAAATTAGCCAGGTGGCGAAAGACAAATATCATATGATCTCACGTATAACAGGAACCTAACGAACAAAGCAAACAAACGCAAACAAACGAGCAAAATAGAACCAGAGGCATGGAAACAAGGAACAAACTAACAGGGACAAGAGGGGAGGAGGGAGGGGGATAAAGAAGGAAAGAAGAGGAAGGGCCTACTTAAAGAACAAGTATAAATGACCCATGGACATGGACAACAGAGTGGGGATTGACTGTGGGAGGGGGAGGAGGCAGGCGAGGCAGGGGAGAGCAACAGGGGAAAATTGTGACAACTGTAATATAGCAATAATAATAATAATAATAAAAAAGAACTCCAAAACAAAACAAAAAAACTTCCCACAAAGAAAATTCCAGGCCCAGATGTCTTCACCAGTGAATTTTACCAAATGTTTAAAGGATTAATACTAATATTTCACACTCTTCCAAAAAAAATAGGAGGGAACACTTTTCAACTTATCCCATGAGTCCAGTATTACTCAGATATCAAAACCAGACAAAGATATCACAAGAAAAATATGTATCAACATCACTTAGATGCAAAACACAGATGCAAAAATCCTCAACAGAATACTAGCAAAATGAACCCAGCAATATATAAAAAAACTGGGATTTATCACAGGAATACAAGATTTGTTTAATATTTGAAAACCAATATAATACACCATATTAATAAAATAATGAACCAAAACCACACCATCATCTCAACAGATGCAGAACAAGTATGTGAAAAAATTCAATACATTTTCATTATAAAAGCACTAAAAAAATTAGGAGTAGAAGTGCATTTTTTCAACTTGATAAAGAGCATCCACAAACCCCCCACATCTGACATTAGACTTAGTGGTGAAAGACTGAAAGCTTCCCCCTAAGATCAAGAACAAGATGAGGGTGTCTGCTTTCACCAATTCTGTTCACCATACACTGAAGGTTCTAGACAGGGTCATTAGGCAAGAAAAAAAACAAAAGGCACCCAGATCAAACAGGAAGAAGTAGAACTATCTCTATTCATATATGATATGATTTTGTATATAGAAAATTCTAAACAACACACACACACAATTAGGGATTAATTAATGAGATCAGCAAGGTTGCAGAATACAAACTACAATATGCAAAAATCAATTGTATCTCTATACACCAGCAATAAACAATATGAATATGAAATTAAGAAAATAATTCAATTTATAATAACATCAAAAAATGAAATATTTAGGAATGTATTTATCAAAAGAACGATAAGATATGTACACTGAAAATTGTAACACATGATTGAAAAAAATTAAAGAAGCCCTAAATAAAAGGCAAGAAATCCTATGTTCATAGTCAGAAAACTTAATATTGTTAAGATAGTAATACTCCTCAAATTGTCTATGATTCAACATAATCTCCATCAACCTACCAGCTGACTTTTTAATTAAAAATTAGTAAGCTGTTCCTAAAAGTCACATGGAAATAAATGCAAAGGACTGAGATTTGACAAATAATCCTGAAAGAGAAGAGCAAAGTTGTAGAAGTCACACTTCCAGGTTTCACAACTTACTACTAAGCTATGATGAGCATGTGGTACTGGCATAAGAATACATAGATCAATGGAACAGAATTAGGAGTCCAGAAATAAACTCCTATATTTATGGTCAATTGATTTTTGATAAGGATGCCAAGACAATTTAGTGGTGGAAGAATAGTTTTTTCAACTAAAGATGTGGGACAATTGAATATCCACATGCAAAACAATGAAGTTGGATTCCACTTCACATTATACATAAAAATTACCTCAAAATAGATCATTTAGCAAGAACTAAAACTCTTGGAAGAAAATATAGGAGTAAATCTTTGTGATCTTCGGTTAGGCAGTGATTTCTTGGATATGACATCAAAAGCACAAGGGACAAAAAGAAAAATAAACACATTTGTATACTTACCTAGAAGGGGAGATACCATGATCACGAACGTGATTTTCCCAGGGCAAGGCTCAGCTAATGCACTCCGGATGTGCTGACCCCTGTGATTTCCCCAAATGTGGGAAACTCCACTGCATAATTTGTGCTAGTGGGGGGCTGCCGTTCATGCTCTTCCCCTAAAAGAAAAAGAAAGAAAAATTACTTTTCTGCTTCAAAGTTTCTACAACCTGTAGAATGGGAGAAATTGTAAACTATATCTCTAATGATAGCATCCAGAATATACTACAACTCAATAACAAAAAGATAATAACCTATAAAAAGTGAACAAAGGATCTGAATATTTTTCTCTAAAGAAAATATACAAGTTGCTGATAAACACATGAAAAGCTGCTCAACATCATTAGCCACCAAGAAAATGCAAATCAAAACCACAATGAGAGACTTCTGGGCAAGATGGAGGCATAGTCCTCTTTGTACAACCATAAGGACAATAAATTTAAAAACCAAAACAACCAGAATTGCCAGAAAATTGAACTGTATGAAAGTCTGACAACCAAGGAGTTCAAGAAGAAATATTCATTCAGACCAGTAGGACGGGCAGAGACAGGTAGCCAGACTGGAGAGGACTCGAGGCAAGGCCACAGCTGGTGGACAGGGCAAGGTGGTGGCTGGCGGACCAGGCAGTCCCACATTTACATGCAGGTGAACTGGGAGTAACAACTGGGGAGTGAGACAGATCGAGCAACACAGGGTTCCAGTACGGGGCCTCAAATAAAGCCTCAAAACCTCTGACTGAAAAAACCTGTGGGAGTTGAAGAAGCAGGAGAAACACCCAGCCTCACAGGAGAGTTTGTTGGAGAGGCCCACAGGGTCCCAGAACTACACAAACCCACCCACCTGGGAATCAGCACCAGAAGGGCCCAATTTGCTTGGGGGGTGGTGGAGGAAGTGACTGAAAGCCTGCCCAGACCTGAGCAAGTGGCATTTTTCCCTCTTGGACCCTTGCCCCACATACAGCGCCACAACACAGTGATGTGGATTGCCCCGCTATGGCGAATACCTAAGGCTCCGCCCCTTACTACTAACTGCACACAAGGAAAAAAAAAAAGGCCCAAATGAAAGAACAGATGAAAGCTCCAGAAAAAATACAACTAAGTGACAAAGAAATAGCCAACCTATCAGATGCACAGTTCAAAACACTGGTCATCAGGATGCTCACAGAATTGGTTGAGTATGGTCACAAAATAGAGGAAAAAATGAAGGCTATGAAAAGTGAAATAAAGGAAAATGTATGAGAATCAACAGTGACAGGAAGGAAACTCAAATCAATGGTTTGGACCAGAAGGAAGTAATAAACATTCAACCAGAACAGAATGAAGAAACAAGAATTCAGAACAAATGGAGAAGCTTAGGAACCTCCAGGGCAACCTTAAACATTCCAACATCCAAATCATAGGGGTGCCAGAAGGAAAAGAGCAAAAAATTGAAAACTTATTGGAAAAAATAATGAAGGAAAATTTCCCCAGTCTGGCAAAGGAAATAGATTTCCAGGAAGTCCAGGAAGCTCCGAGAGTCCCAAAGAAGTTGGATCCAAGGAAGCACACACCAAGGTACATCATAATTACATTACCCAAGATTAAAGATAAGGCAAGAATCTTAAAGGCAGCAAGACAAAAGGACACGGGAGTGCCCATAAAACTGTCAGCTGATTTCTCAAAAAAAAAAAAAAAACTTGCAGGAAAGAAGGGTCTGGAAAGAAGTATTCAAAGTCATGAAAGACAAGGACCTATATCCAAGATTGCTCTATCCAGCAAAGCTATCATTTAGAATGGAAGGACAGATAAAGTTTTTCCCACATAAGATCAAGTTAAAGGAGTTCATCATCACCAAGCCCTTATTTTTTGAAATGTTAAAGGGACTTACCTAAGAAAAATAAGATCAAAAGTATGAACAGTAAAATGACAAGAAATTCACAACGATCAAAACCGAATCTAAAAAATACAAAAATAAACCAAGCAAATACTTGAACAGGAACAGAATCACAGAAATGGAGATCACAGGGAGGGTTATCAGTAGGGAAGGGGACGGGGGAATGGGGGAAAAGATACAGGGAATAAGTAGCATAAGTAGGTAGAAAATAGACAGGGGGAGGTTAAGAATAGCATAGGAAATGTAGAAGCCAAAGAACTTATATGTAAGACACATGGACATGAATGAGAGGACTAACTGGGTGTGTGAGGGGGGTGAGGACGGGGAGGAGTCCATGTGGGAGGGAGTATGCAGGGCAGAGGGGAATAAAGAGGGGGAAATGGGACAACTGTATAGCATAATCAATAAAGTATATATTTTTAAAAAAACACAATGAGGTATCCTTTGACATGAACTATAGTGGCTATAACCAAAAAGACAGACAACAGTCATTGGTGAGGATGTATCATACACTGCTGGTGGGAATGTAAAAAGGAAGAGCTGCTTTAGAAAACAGTCTGACCCTTCCTCAAGAAGCTAAGCACAGTGTTACCATAAAACCCATTAATTCCACACCTAGGCTGTATATCTATCCACTGTATATCCAAGAGAATCAAAAGCACATATCCACACAAAAACCTCTATCTGAATGTTTCTAGAGGCATTATTCATAACTGCTAAAAAGTGGAAACAGCACAAATGATTCATGATAAACACAAAAGTGTATGCTCACAAAATAAAATATTAACCATGGCCATAAAAATGAATGAAGTATAGATTCATGGGCAACATAGATGAACCTCGAAAACATTATACTAAGTGAAATAAGACAAGCACAACAGCCCATATATTTTATAATTCCATTCATACAAAATATCCAGCACAGGCAAATCCATGGAGACAGAAAGTAAATTACTGGAGATTAGGGGGAAACCGGGGAGTGGCTGACAGTGAGTACAGGGTTTCTTTTTGGGGTGAGGAAAATGTTCTAAAATTAGATAGTGGTGCTGGTTTCACAGCTCTGTAAATATTCTACAAATCACTGAATTGTACACTTTAAAAAGGTGAATTTTATGGAATGTAAACTATATCTCAATAAAGCTGTTATAAATAGAATTTACCTTGTCATGTGAAATGTAAAGGGGACCTCCATTTCCCAGTGAGATTAAAAAAAAAAGGTTTTTGACAACTGGAATATATTGCAGCATGCCTTACAAGGCAAAGTTTTCCTCCAAAATTGTGCTAAAGTGGAAGGCAAAGTTGTGCAGACCTCATTTTTTAGGGCTCGCCTCACCATTCCCCACCTCACTGTAAGGGACTGAGAGTGAAAGAACACAGCCTATGTTTTTATGATAGTGGAGATAAGGACCTCCCACGCAGATAATCTTGCCTCCCACTCCTGAGACTCTCCAAGAGCAAGTGATGGTTTCTGCCTGCCCCGTGCCCATTCTCTTGCTCCTTGTAACTGCATGGGGATTTCCCTCCCATCAACTATTTCCCTCCTCAACCTCAGAACACCTGTCAGTCAGGATGCCCTTCACTGCCATGACCAAAAGGTGGACTCATGACTCAATTTGTCCACTCAGATGCCCTTCTTTGGAAATCCAAATCAACAGTAGGGTAGTGACTCAAGGAAAATGCCAGTGATGTGCCCCACGGGAATGACCCGAGGAAGCTGCTCCATGGTTCCTGTGCCCTGGAGTCAGGGGCAGCTATTCTGGTCCTGTTTTTTTCCTTCAGAAGTTTCTTGCAGCCAAGAATCCTAACTTGATCTTTTGGATGTTCAAAGGCTGACAAATTCCACATGACTGTCATGGTTCTCCCATGGCAGGGGCAGGGTTCCTTAGGATTGTCCAGACAATGAAGGAGGAAGACCCCTAACTCAGGACAAGTCATGACCTAGAAACCACTACTATACTTCCATTGGAGTATCTTCTCTTTGGTTCCTTATTGGTGACCATTTGCTTTAATATTTTAATTAAAGCTCTGAACATTCACTGACTCTTAACTATGTCATGATACTTCATTACTTTGAGGGAGTACAAAGATGAATAAAATGATATCCCAGTTTTGGAGGGTGGTGTGGGAGTGTAGAGAAATGTTCTCTGACTTCCAAGTTTATCAGATCAGAAAAAAGAGGGCATTTAACCTTGGCTAGAGGTAGAGAAATTTCTCTGACCCACAGCAAGTACCATTCATGATAGGGCATTGAAATCAGAGAATCAGAGACTTTGGGGCTGACAGGGACCTGATAGATTATCTGGTCCTACATTGTCTAGATGAAGAAATCCAGATTCCGAGAGGTGAAATGACCAGAGTCGCACTGGGCTTAGGATTTCTCCTCTGACTCCCAGGCCAGTGTTTATCTCACTAGCTCCCAGTCACATGGTTAACCTTGGCTGGCTCCTCCAGGTTTCAGGGAACTTGGGGGAAAAGGGCAATATTTGGGGCTTGGTAAACGGTTGCCTAGGTAAGTATATTTTCAAGGCCACCCCAGAAATCAGCTAGGAAATGGGGCAGATTCCGCGTTGCTTTCTTCCTTAGGTTTTCCCACTGGGGACTTGGCAGAGGGGTCTGGCACCACAGTTTGTACTGCAATGGGAGTATCAGCGTGTGTGTTCCCACCCTTTTCCATCCTCCTGGAGCCCCAGAAGCAAGTAATGGCTAAACAGCTTGGTGAAATGACCTGTCACTGGATGGCCTCTTTTTTCTGGGTGACCCAGTCAGCTGGGGTGGGTGAGCCCTTGATTGTCTTTACCTCTGGGGTGTCGATTTACCCAACAGAGAGTGTGAGGAGGAACTCAATTTAAAAATCAGGCCTACAGAAACAGAAGAGCTTGGCCATGGCTCTTTGGTAAGAGACAGAGTGTCCTTCCAAGCTGTATTTTTCAGCCATTAATGAGCACGACCAGTTTAACCAATACTTACAGAGAACATCTCATGTTCCAGGAACTCTGCTAGGTTCTGCAGCCCACACATAATCCCTCTCTGCAAGGACCTATTGACAAACATAAAACTGACAAGTTTAATAGAATGTGGTTAGAGATAAGCCCTGGATGGACCAAAGCAAAGAAGAGGAATATGCACCCCACCTGAGATTCAGGAAAGGCACTGGAGGACACTCAAACAAAGGAATTAGTCAAGAAAGAAAGCTACAACCTCACAGGCAAGAGAACCACATGGACAAAGGTGTGGAATCTGGGTGTGAGGGAAAACACAGGCAGTTGATGGTGTTGCTAGAGATTGAAGAAGGAGGTGGGAAGTGTGGGGAGATAAGGCAGAGAGGCCATGTGTGTGATGGCTGGGAAGTTTGCATTTTAGATAGATCACTGCAGTGTGGATTTGGGGAGGAGATACCAAGAATGGGGGGCAGGGAACCAACTGGAAGAGATGATGAGCACCTGATGCAGGGTATTCATAATGAGAATGAGGCACTTATAATGAAAGGAGGTATGCACTGGGGAAATATCTCAGAAGTGAGTGATGATGGAGATGTGGTGGGTAAGGAAAAAACACAAATATAGGTGGTTTACAGGTTTCTGACTTGGTGCCTGGGTGAATAATGGGGCCATGAACTGAGGTAAGAAAGACAGGGAAGGAAAATGAGTCTGAAAGAGAGATGCTGATGGTGGCTAACATTTATTAATCACTTATATGGACCAGGCATTGTGCCAAGAGTTTTTCATGCGTTTTCTCATAACACTATGAGGTAGATATTATTATTCTCAATTTATAGATGAGGAAAAAAAAACAACAACTCTGAGATGTTGAATAGCTTGGCCAGGTCTGCACAGCTGAGAGTGGTGGAAGGTGGTGAGAATTTAGGCATTCTGGCTCCAGGGCCAATGCTCTTAACAACCAGTATTTATATGTGCCTATGTGAAGAGTCTGAAGAGCCTGTGGAGAGGTCTGGGATGTAGGGGGACTATCAGGGCCCAGATCACGGTAAAAACCATACACGTGGATGAAACTACTCAAGTGACTGAAGCCCTGGGAAGCCCCTAAGTTAAAGAAGTAGCCAGAAGGTAAGGGGCCCACAGATGAGACAAAAAACAAAAATCCCCTCTGATTCTCAAGTCTGAAGACATGGCTCTGCTATCTGGGCCCAGAAAACTGGGCAATCACAAAGGTGTAGTGGCATCAAATAAAGACATGACCAAGTTAAGCCAACATTAATTATAACAGTTACTATGTTGCACAGTTATTATCATAAACAGTAAGCATGTTACATAAATGGCAGTAATTCGTACAGCACACGTTTCCCAAACTGTGTCCTGTGGAATAGTTCTTGGAGATGTTAACAAATGTTTGGATGAAAAAGGGCTTTGGAGTCAGATAAGTTCAGGAAATGCTGGTATAAGTTAGTTAGATAAAGCATTGAACCCCTGGTTTACAATTCTTTTCTCTGTTAGGAGCTAGAAGAGTTGAATGGTTGAATGTAGATACTAGGAGCAGACAGCCTGGGGTTGAATCTCTGGGTACTCTTGGGCAAGTTAGTGAACTTCTCTGTAGAGGGGGATAGTAATATACTCACCATGATTCTTCCAGAGATTGAATGCAATAATATATGCATTTAAAACACTTAGAATTGAGCCTGGCACAGAGTGAGGGCTCTACAAATATTAACTCTTAACTGTAAACCATATTGTTATTAACAAATCTTCCTGATATTCTAGAGTTTAGTTCTTGTCACACACACAGGCTGACACTCATATTTCTTAAAAGTCAAAAGTCTTGGTTCTGACCCCTGTTAGTTGAAGTTCTCTGTGTCCCAACCTCCACCCCACCACAGCCCAGGACTGGAAACAACCAAACTCTTGCCCTACTCTAATCTATGGAAGGGGGCCAGAGAGGGGGAGGATTTCTACTCTGGCTGTGTGGCCTTGCAAGGGCCACTGCTAGTTCATAGTAGCCCTATGCATCTTTTGCTGGCCTGTACCAGGCACACAGCAAGTGGAGTGCAGGCTGTCTTTTAGCCCCCATTTACTTCTTAGGCTGAATGTCATTGTACAATGAACAACTAGCACAACCATATATGGCAGTTCTGACCCTCAGACCAGAGAAGAGGCTGGAAGCTAATGATGTTGGAGAAAGAGGGTATGAGTTCTTCTCCCAGTAGTCCATGAGATTAACTCTTCACAAACCTTCAGTGGATAAAGCATCCTTCTCCTCCCTCCCTCCCTCCCTCCCCACATATGCCCCATCCCCCATTCATTCAGAGGCTGACATCAGAATACCCTTGGTGTTAGGGGATACCTCAGGCCTTGTCTATTTCTCTGAAATCCAGATTGAGTTTGGCAGATGACAGAGCTGTGGAAAGCAGAAGTGGGAGGGGATGACTTTCCATGTTTGTCCTGACACATAATGAACACGAACTAATGATGTTCCAAACCATAGCAGGCCAGGGCCAAAGCGAGTCCGACTTTCCCACTATGGTTTGGGGTACTGAAGGGAAAATGATGGGAATGGAAGCTTTTTAATCCTCACTGGGTGGGCCAAATGCTTGGCTCCCAATAAAGACTCTCGCCACTTTTTTAGGTAGACACTTCCTTTATGAAACAAAAGGGAAGAAAAAGCCGGCATTTCCTGTTCTTCTCTAGAGCTGGGTGGAGTGGAGGGCAGGTACTCTCCCAATGTGTCCATGCGTTTACACACACTCCCACAGCCTCTTCAGCTACCAGAGAGGATCCCGCCCAGAAGCACCACTTTTCAGCCTAGAATTCACATCCAGGCCTGACCTGTGGTGCAAGAGACGCCCCTCTCGGTATCTTGGTTCTCTCCTTTATAAGGTGAGCAATTTGAAGGGGGAGAATTTTACGGCCCTCTCAGCTGACTTGCCCCAGTGCCCACCTCTAAGGGGTTCTCCCCCTCAGGTCCTGTCTAACCAGACGGGTAGGGACCGTCACAGGGGCCTGTGTACCAAAGACAAACCTCCCTCCTCACAGTGTGCTTAGGGTCTGCCTCCATTGCTTTTGAAGATAAACAGCAGCTGGGGCCCGGGCTGGGAGTTTAGGTGCAGTGGCCTGGAGACTCAGGAACAAAGGCTGAAATGGATGGGCTAGGGACCTTCCCTGAATGTGAGGGAAAGGGAGCCCTGGGGATGTTAATGACTTTACCTCTCCGTTGGGCTGGCTGTTCTTCTCCTTCCCACAGATTTGGGGGGAGGGAAGGGGTCCTGTCTTTTCCTCTGATCATGTTGACTTCGTCCCCTTCCCCTTCCTCCCCCTAAGGTTAGGATCTCCTACTTCTTCCCCATCAAGCTCCCTGGGTCTGAAATCTCCGTCACCCTCTCTTTATTCTTCTTGGGATTGAAGTCTCTAGCCCCTCCCTCTCCCTTCTCCCTCTCCTTGAGCCTCGCCTCTTTATTCCTTTTTAGGCCTGGCCTCTCCAGCCCTGGGTAAAGGGGTCTACATTCTTTTTTCTC
>CM052545.1:85527545-85543410 GCA_028533065.1 Trachops cirrhosus | reverse complement strand
TTCCAGCTCCCCCTCCCCACCCCCCTCCCCGTCCCGAAGCATTGTGGGAGGAAACAAGATGTGGGGCGAGAGCGGCGCGGGGAGAAGCCCGCAGTGCGGGGCCTGGCGAGCGCAGCCAATGGGGAGCGCGGACGGCGACGCGCGCGGCGGGGGGGCGGGGGCGGGGCGCTATTTCAGTGGGGGCCGAGCGTTGGTCGCTCTCGGCGGCGGAGCTGATCGGGGCTGCGAGGCGTCTGCGCGGAGGAGGCAGGCGGGCCGGCCCGAGCGAGGAGGCGTGAGAGCGGCCGGGGAAGCTCGAAAGGCGGACGGCGGCGGCGAGCGCTCGGCCCGGTGCTGCGGAAGCCGGAGACCGCCCCGGCGGCGGCTGCTGCAGGAGTAGCCGAGGGGACACCGCCCCTGCCCTCGTCCCGCCTCAGGCCATCGCTTCTCCCCCGGGGCCCCGCGCGGACTCGCCTGCGTGAAGGTAAGCGGTGGGTGGGGGCGTCCCCGGGGCCTTGGACCGCGCCGGTCGAGTGCCGTTCTACGCGCGGTGCCCCTCAGGCCTCCTCTCCCCACGCGGGGCCCGGAGAAGGGCTGGCTTCGGCGTGACGCCCCCGGCGTCCCTCGCTTCCGGAGCTGCGCCACCCTGTGCCCTCGCAACCCTCGGGACGGGCCTGGAGGCCCAGGGTGCGGGGGTGCGGTTCTCGTCTCCCCCGGGAGTCTCCCTGCGCTGCGTGGAGGCTTCTAGTGTTTGGGGCTGAGGGGGTGGGGTAGGGAGGGCTCGGGAGTGACGCGGCTCCTCCTGCCGTCGCCGCCACCGCCGCTACCACCGCCACCCTCTGGGGCGTCCTTCCTGCGGCGAGGACGCCCAGTCACTCCGGCGCTGCTCCAGGCCGGACGGGGGAGGGCGGCTGACCTGCCGGGGCGGAGGTGGGGTGGCGGGTGCTTTCTCATTAACCTGGTGCTGGCCTTCTGGGGGCTGGGGTGGTGGAGGGATATATATATATATATATTTTTTTTTTGGTCGCAAAATCGAGGGCAGAGGATGGGGTCTATGCTGAATGGCCTTTTCGCTCTTCAAAGGAGCGCCTGGCTCGTGACTGAGGCAGCTGGCCAGGGGCCCTCCGGTCATCCTTCTCTGGAGGCCCAGGTGCCTCGCTTTTTTTTCCGAGGAGGGAGGGGCTAAGTCGGGCACCTCCCAGTCCTTTTCTCACTGGCACCTTGGATTGGGGAGGTTGGGGCTAGGCCTCACCTCTCAGACGCCTGGGGGGCCGGGGGTGAAGAATCGTGGCATTGTAGTCACAAGACCAACGTTATGTAACTGCTCGCTCCCTCCTGGAGAGTAAGGTGGCTTTTAATTACTGTGATAAAGTTGTTTCTTTGCACTTTCGGGATGAGGCAGTGCAGCAAGGTGAGCTTGTTGGGAAGGGGTGCTAATGTCTGTAACCCGGCCCCATCTCCACCCTGGGTTGATAAACAGGGTTTTCTTCTGAGTGGGGAGCTGATGTAGAAGACCAAGTGACACTAGTTTTCTTCACGTGTAAAGAGCGTTATAATATTAGCACATTCTCCCTGTGCTGCTCTGGTACCTTTGCTTAAATTCATACAAGTTGCCTCATTTATCTTATTTTTAAAATGCATTGGTTTTTAAAAAGATGTTGATTTGTCCAAGGTCATATAGTCAGGCTGTGAATGGGGTTCTCGGGACCTTTCCTCAGCACCAGGCAACGCTCACAGACTCCTTGAGGCTCTGACTTTCCCCTCAGGATGTGGGGGCAGAGGGTGCTGGTCCACTAATCCCGGGCTCTGCCAGCCTCTGCGGAAGTAGAACCAGCCCTGCTTAGGTTGGCAGTGCCAGACACAGGTGCTTTGGATTCAGTCAAGGGCTGCCTGACTGGCAGCTGGCTTGCATGCAGTTTTTGTCTCTGGTACAGGCTAAAGGGGTAGTTATATGAGTTCTGTTTCCCTTTCAGCCCACCCAGTCCACAGGCTGGTGTGGACTCAGATCAGGATGGTCTGGAATGATACCAGGGAACTCTCCTTGATTGTGCAGAACCCTGTGTAGCCTTTCATCAGACAGGGCTGGAATGACAGCATTTTTTGTCCACTGTGCTGGGCCACACAGTTGTATTTTGGGGGATGGGGCATGGGGGGTGGATTGTTACTGCCCTATGTGACAGGACTGTGGTCAAGGACAGAGGATAGGATTTTGCAGCTCATCTCCTCTATTCCTGCAAAGCTCCCTCAACGTGCTGCAGACTGCCAGGCAGGTTCTGGTCAGCCCTCCTCAGATTCCTGTCATCCTAGGAAGGGACCATGCAAAGTCTACCCCAGAAGTCTGTAGGTTGCTATAGGATGAATACCTTGGTTTAGATGGCAGAGTTATGAAAAAGGGAAGTTAAGATAATAATTCTTCACTTTGTTATCTCTGTCACCACTGGGCATTGGTTAGCCTAGGTGTTTGCAACATTTTCTATGGAAGTCCAAATTAACACTGGAAGTCCAAATTTACTTGGAAGTCCAAGTAAACATTGTAGGCTTTATAGGCAGTACAGTGTCTTGCAGTTACTAAACTCTGCCATTGTGAAGTGTTCCTCTAAAACTTTATTTGCAAAAACAGGTGGCAGGCTGAATCTAGCCAGTGGGACAGATCCCTGTATAGACTGTCCTTGTTTGCAGGTGTTCTTGTATACTTTTAATTAATCCTTATAACAACCTCTGATAGAGAGCTACCCTCATTGTTAAAAATGGAAATAATGAAATGCAGAAAAACTGAGTGACTTGTCCAAAACCACAAGAGTTCATAGTCAGGTCTGGTGATTCCTGCTCTGTCTTCTTTCCACTATGATACCAATGATGTAATAATGGTCATTAAATCAAGGACTTATTATCTTCAGGTGTTAATGCCACCTGGTTTACCCTCAGGGTAATCCTGCAGTCCCCTGTTTAAGGTGATGACGTGAAAACACAAAGGTTATTTGCCTAAGGACACAGCTAGCAGGTGATATATTGTAGTATCTTGATTATTGGTGCCATTTAAGATAGCAGAAATAGATTAAATTTAGAGTTAGAAAATCCTAACTTTACATATGATAAAAACTGATGGCTTACTATATTTTTGTTACTGTTTATGTCATATATCCCAGGCTTGGGGACCATGTCTTGATTAAAAGCTTGTGAGCTCCCTCTCCTTTTACCTCTTGTCCTTGTCTTCTGTTGCCCTTACCTCTGGTACTCCCCTCTCCCACTGAGGCCCCACACCCAGTTGCTAATGTTCATTGTTCAGAGTCATGGGGTTGTCAGCCTCACCTCTTTGCTTCTTCTGCAGTGTCACAATGTCTGACCGTAAGGCAGTGATCAAGAACGCAGACATGTCTGAGGACATGCAACAGGATGCCGTTGACTGCGCCACGCAGGCTATGGAGAAGTACAACATAGAGAAGGACATTGCTGCCTATATCAAGAAGGTGCACTGGGAGTGCTGTGGCTGGTGACCAGGGTGGGGATAGGCAGCTAAGCTTGTACCCCTGGGAGGGCTGAAGCTGTGAACATAGGAAACCAGCTATACCTGCACAAATAAAACCCTAGGAACTTGCAAAGCAGATAGATTAGGGAGTGATTATTAATTGCCAAATAATTTACCTTAGGCATTCTTGATAGGAACTCTGCCTGTTTGTGTATATGTGTGTGTGTTTACAGATAATTGTGTCACTGCAAGAGATCAGGGAGAGAAGCTTCAGGATTAAATGTAACTGGCCCAATTCAGAACTATTCAAAATGAACATCAAGGATATTTGAATGGATAAGGCCATATACAAATTTTCAGGGAACTTCATCAGTTAAAGTGGTGTATCTATAATAATCCTCATCATGTAGGAGGTTTCCTTGTAGTTTTCTTTAAAAGGACTCAGGGGAAAAACACATAAACAATAAAAAGGATTCAGGTATTGCATCAATGCCCCTTCCCCCTACCTTCTTTAGAAAAGGGTGGGCCTAAATATAGAAATTTTTAAAAATGGATGAGCAATATTGGAGCAATGGGTTTAGTCCCTGAAAAATTCCTAAGTGAATGGGTGAATGGATATGGTAAACATGGTGAGGAATCAGCTGAGCTAGAAGTGAGAAGTGGTTCACAGGGCCCCTGATCCTGAGTCAGGATCCATGTCCATTGGTGGCATAGTCCTAGTCTTCAATATTCTCAGCTCTGACATCCCAAGAAGGATGCTTAAGTAGTGGCATTCTGGTCAATAGAGGTGGTAGGGTGTTGCTGAGTTTACAGAACTCTGCTTTCCTACCCCAATGGGGTGGGATAGAAGAGGAGATCCTGGAGTTCTACAAGATTGTCTGAGTGCAGAGCCTGGGCATGCCAGCTCCTTGCTGAGTGATCACCTTGCTGTCCTGTGTAGGGAGAATCATGGACTCTCAGGGTCAGAAAAATTCTTAGATTATACATGGTCCAGCTTATATTGCTGATGGGACAGATGAGACCTAGGGAAGTGACTCTGGCTCTCCTATGTTATGGAGTCTTGAGTCAGGATTAAAGCTGGGTTTGGTAATGCATGCCTTTTCCACTGTTCCTTTATACTTCTTGGAGTTGTGCTGTGGGAATTGTGAGGTGGCCAAACAAGTTGTGTGTTGAGCCTCAGGGTAGGCAGCACTGCTGGGCCTATGTGGTTTGTTGCCCTTTCACTGCTATGGCAGGATGCATGTAGAACTGAGCCATTGATTTCCTACTGCAACTACAGGGTGACAGGGAGCTGCCTGTTGGATTAGGTCACACAGATTTCTTAGGTGGCATTGATGCTGTACTTTTGCCCCTGAGAGAAAAGAGGGAATTGCCTTGATCTCATGTCTAAGGTCCTTGTTCTGGTGCTTGTAGCCCACACATTGCCCGCCACACAAGAATGCCTTTAATATTGACTTACACAGAGTTGCTTCCTGGGTACTCCTGACGTTTGGTCCCTGTTTTGCTCTAGTGTCTTGGTATTTGGCATTTGGAAATACTGGTAGTTATGTGGAGGATGGTGGCTAGTCAGCTGCCCCTGCTCTCTTTTACTCAATGCTGTGTGACACTGGATTGGTTAACTCTTCTCTGATTCCCCTGCTGAAGAGTCACAGGGTGGGCTATTGAATAGGGTAGCTAGAGGGAGGAGAGATGATCGGGGTGTAAAGTGCTAGAGAGAAATAGTGGAGCCTTTGTGGTGGTACATTATTAATGAGGGAAGGAGTGTCCTAGCCAGCCTTAGAACCTGAGCTCCTGAGGTTCGGGGAGCTGAGGACTGGGCTGGGGGCAATAACTAAACTGACCAGACTGCTATTCTGATTTCTCATCCTCTGGCTGTCCTAATCACCTTTCTTCTCTCCCTTTTATTTTTCTTTCAGGAATTTGACAAGAAATACAACCCTACCTGGCATTGTATCGTGGGCCGAAATTTTGGCAGCTACGTTACACACGAGACAAAGCACTTCATCTATTTTTACTTGGGTCAAGTTGCAATCCTCCTCTTCAAGTCAGGCTAGGTGGCTGCAGGGAAGGTGTCAGTGGCGGCGGCAGCGATGGCAAGCAGATGACGTTGCTGGGACTATTTTGCACTGGGGCCAGCATCAGGATGTCCTCACCAATGGCTGTGCTACTGCATGGACTGTATACTCGATTTCATGTGTATGTCGCAGTAAACAAAACCAAACTTCTTTCTGTTTAGTTGCCTGGGGAAGAAGGCTGCTTTACATTTATTTTTCAAAACTTAAAACAAATTTTTTTGGTTGTATTGCACTAGGAAATCTCTCCCACCCTTCCCTTTTCCCTTTCTCTCTCTATATAAAATAAACCATAAAAAAAAAAAGCCAGTAAGACCAGGAAGGCCTAGGGAAAAGAAATTGGTTCCTGGAGGTGGAACTAAAACTGTGCTGCCTCTTCTGCTTTGGGAGGGCCAGGGAGGCTGCAGGGGGAAAGTGTTAGGATCAACAAGGAGAGAGGGGATAGAAAGGAGGGCAGGGGGATTGATCTAGTACCAGGGAGACTATTCCACTGAACTGTGATTCCAGGGCTTGGGGTAGAAAGGTGAGGTTGGAGGGGTGGATTCTTTAAGGGGCCCTGAGACTTGTTTGTCTGTGGTGTGTGGGAGTGGGGAGCAGATTTGTCTTGCTGTCTTTGTCAGAAGAGTTTCTAAGTAAGGGCTTTGTGTTTGTGGATTATCTTTTATTCTTCCTGCCAGAGTTTGTGCTAGGAGGAGTTGGAGGTAGGGTTAGCTTGATGATTCTTTTCTTCTCTACTTCTGTCTGCTCCCTGCTTAGTCCTTGGTTTTCTCATTCCTCTGGAATTCTCTTAGAGCAGCCTCTGTTGGCTGACAAGAGAATATCTGGTGACTGTAGTTCCTTAGTTAGGTCTTAGCAATCAAACCAAATCAATGTCTCCCTGATTGTTCTCTGTGTATGTGTGTGTGGTGTGTGTGTGTGTCTTGGTTTGGGGTGGAGGGGAGGGAGGGGCAAGACAGTATGGAATCTCTAGGGTATATGGGTAGATAAGGGTGCACAATTAGTTCTAAATGGGCCTTTATGTTAAAAAAACGTTTGTGGGTGAAGACAGGTGTTGCCCCCTCAGCCATCTTGCCCAGACACTCTGCATGACCTATGGCTGTCTGCCCCCAGGAAGGTTTTAGGAGAACAGCCCAAAGTGATATGGTCATGCTGCCTGCTGTCTGCTCTGGAGTTGACTCTCAGTGGAGAGGGAAAGTGATTTTGTGGATGATAAGAATGGAAGTGATAAAGGGCTGTGAGGGGCTTGGGAGGAAGTCTTGCAGTGATGAAGCCAGATATCAGGAAATGAAGCAGGGCCACTAGTGGAGGAGATTTCCAAGGAGAGTGCTGGGCAGATCTTGTCTGTTGATCAAATAGGGATGGATGGGGTGGCGGTGGGGTAGGGGGAGTTATTGTTGATTGAGCTGTTGATTCTTGTAAATTGCATTTAAAATAAAACTAGTGTATGGTTGACACTGGGCAGGGGAGGGTTGGGATCTAGCTCATTCTTTTTTTCAACTCCATCCTTGGGGCTGGTGGGGAGGCAGGAAAATGTCCCCACCCCAAGCCTTTAGCGTGTGCCGAGCTTTCTTTCTGTTGCTGACGGGAGGGTGGGGACTGGGATGATGAGTGAGTTCCCTGTATCAAGCCCTTTTATGAATGTCCAAATCTGTGTTTCCCCGGCCCTCCCAGACTTGCGTGGCCAGTCGGAAATGTCTAGTGTGTGTTCATCTCTCCCTCATTTCTGGAGCTGGGGCTGAGACCCCGCCACATCTCCTGTGCTCTGCATCCATGCCTCTTTTGGACATTAAAGGTTGATTGATGCATTTCTGAGCTGTTTGGGTTTCTTTGGGGCTAAAGGGGTTGGTTAGGTGGCAGTGGTGCCACACATGGGTGGGGTGGAGGGTATCTAGCATGGAGCAGAATGGGGGCTGAAGAGATAAGACCAGGCAGAGAGATACCGATGGGCCTGAATCAGGTTTTAATTGTAGGGCTTAGGTTTGGGTCCCTTGGGTGGCAGAAAACTAACCAGTAGCACTCATCCACAAGGTTTCTTAGGTCCCTGGGTAGAGATGGCCAGGTGAGCCACATTTTGGGTCTTTATAATGCTGCCTTCCCAATTTATAGGTCCAGTTTCTAGGTTCAGGATGGCAGTTTGCAGTTGCTGTACTGGACCTATAGGAGCTGGCTTAGAACCTTCAGCCAAAGCTCATAGCCCTTGTAATTCTCATTTGAGGCTTCCCTGAGACCTGGAGACTGTCTACTAGCTAAGTCCTGCTCTAGCCACTCAGAAGAGCTGGGGGTCTTCAGAAAGATGGAAACCCTTGGTGGAACCTAGTGGTTCTTTGACTCCTGGGCTACCCTGGTTGTCCCATCTGGGGGCTCCTGCCCCAACATACCTGGAGAAGTCAGTAGTACTGAGGCACTTCTGAGAGTGTCTGCCCATTCCTGACCCTAAGCTCTTGGTATCTGGGCTTATGGCCACATCTTTGCGGAGGTGTTAGAGAGCAGAGGTGATTTGTGCTCATTTCTATTGTCAGTTATTCACTCAAAAACCTTTTACTGAGTTCTTAGGTACTTGGCCGAGAATGCTGTTCACACAAGAGAACAAGATGGGCAAGTTCTTTGCTTCCATGGCATGCATGTATTAATTGTTAGAGCAGACATATATATACATTGATAAGCTTTCTCCAGTAGTGATAACTGTACTATCAAAGAGATAAACTGGGCAATGAGCTTTTGATTTTTGGAAGTAGGTCTGCAGAGTTCCTTCACATAGGAAGTTAGTGGGCTGAATCCTGGGGAGAAGGCTCTATTTCTAGGGCAGCAAGGTCCTAAGGGAGGAAGATGGGCTCTAGAACCCCAGCTTCTATTCCTGCTTTTGCTGGTGTGAGTCATTTGACAGAGCTGGAACCTGGGAGCGTGAGGCCAACATTTTGTCTGTGATGGGTCTCTAGGGCTAAAACTCATCCTCTTGCTGCCTTAATGGGAGAGGCAGTCCGGGTGGCTTCTAGGGTCCATACATCCCTGCATAAGTATGTGTGGTGCTCATCTGGAAGGCTAATTCCACAAGACGAGCTGGAGAAGATGAGTCGACCCTGTGGGGCCCAGGGTCGGGGCAGGATGGGAGCATGAGTTACAGAGGGGCTGTGGAAAGCAGACGAATTGTGGCACAGGGGAATGCAGCCACTGTCAGAACTGTGGCCAGACAGAGAGTGGAGTGTCAATGTCCCACCTCTCTCACCCTGTTCTCCAGTCTTCTGGGGGATTCTTTTGGCTGAACCGAACTGAAAGGTAGATGGCAAGACTGACTCAGGGCTGCAGTCTGTAGGGGCTGGCTTCCCCTATGCCTAGGGGACAGAGAAGGGTGGAGAATGAATCTAAGGGGTTGAACCAAACCAGTGTGGTAGCGAATTGTCTCTGTTGCTGTGGGCAATGTGCCTGTGTCTTTTCAGGACTTGAGTCCTCCATCTTAGACCTAAGGTGTTGCTGTGCCCTAATCTATCGCCTTGCTTCCTTCAGGTCTTTACAAACATCTTTATCAGAGGGGTCTGCAGACATTCTATACGAAGTAGCGCCTCTCACCATCACTATTAACTTTACCCAGCTTAACTCAGCACAGCACCTGCCAATGCTTGATGTATTTGTTGATTACTTAGTCTCCCTCAACTAGAATATGAGCTCTGTGAAAGAACCGTTTTCCCTTTTCTTCACTGCTTTGGTCAAATAAGAAAAGAGTGGAAGCCAGCATAGGCAGCCCCTCTCCCTCAGGGAAGCTTGGCCTTTCCTGAAGAGATTTCTGCCTTTGGCCTCACTCCCCCTTGCTGCCCCCAGCCCTGTGTATTTGGGCAGCAGGAGTGAGTGGGTCCCCCCGTCCACAAGTGTGTGCAAGCCTCAGCCACACTTCCTTGCCAACTATGGAAGAATGAAAGAGTGTTCGTAAAGGACATTCTATTTTTAAAGCATTTCAGTTGGCTTATGTCTCTGAAGCCTCTGAGTGCCCCTTTGAGCTAGACCCAGCAGCCATTAGCCAGATTTCTGGATAAACAGGGTGAGTAGCGTGCCAAAGCCCGAGTACTGGGTAGCACTGCTGGAGCCAGGCACTGCGCTGAGTTTGACAGCAGCGGTCTCCCTGACACCTTGAGATTTAGGCTCAGCCCTCTGAGCTTAGGACTGGATCCCTGGTCTCACTGATGTTCCCTTTCCTGGGCTCTGCTTCAGCAAGGGTAAGGATAATTCCCTGTCCCTCCCTCCCTTGTCCTCACTTCTCCCATCTCCTAAGGATCCAGGAGCTGCCCCTTCCTCCCTGAGGCCTCATGAGAGGGAGGTGTAATGAGTCTTCTGAACTTAGGAGTGAGAGCAGACTCCTAGAGTTGTGACCTCTTAGGCTTCCCCATAACTAAAGGTACAGCCTCCTTACCACCCTGGTAACAAGGAGTGACAGCACCTGTTGGAGAGTTCAAGTGTACTTATATGTATATCTTTGGGATGTGATGGGCTTGGTGTCCACACCAGTGTACATGCATATGCCTATGCACAGACTAGTGCTGTGCCAACGTAGAGAGGTTCAGAAGAAAAGATCAAAGAGGACCCCAAGTCCCTATGCCTCTCCTTCCTTGCTTTGTCAAAACAAAGGTGTGCACTGGTGACACTGCTGGACATTGCTGTCTTGGGCTTTCTGGAAAGAGGCCAACCATGCAAATATAGTGTGGTGGTACGGGTAGAACAGGATCTAGAATCAGGAGACTTGGGGTTGAGTCCCAGCTCCAACAACCACTGTATGAATGTAGACAAATCATTTGACCTCTCTGAGGCTCAATTTTCTTATTTGTAAAATGGGGTTAATACTTATCTACCCTGAGCAGCTGTTATGAGGATCAAATGACATCATGTGTGTGAAAGTGCTTTGAAATTGGAAAATGATGATGATGAAGACACTGAAGGAATACTTCTGGGAGGCCAGGCCCCCTAAGTTAACCCCACTTCATAGAGAAGGAAATTAAGAACCAAACAGGGAAAGAAACATACTTAAGGTCACATGGATGTTTGGGACAATTGGGATATAGAACTTGGTCTCTTAACTCACACACCAGGTCTGATCCTGGTTTGAGGTGATGGAGAGGACCAATTCATTACTAGGTGCTGAGCCCCTACTGAATTGTGGAGTACCCTGTACTTGGTGCTGCTGTACAGTTCAGTGGTTTTTAGTGTATTCAAAGAGTTGTGCAACCATCACCACTACCTAATTCCAGAACATTTTCACTCCCAAAGAAACCTTGTACTCATTTGCAATCAGTCTCCATCCCTTCTTTTCCCTAGCCCCTGAAAACCACGAATCTACTCTGTCTCTATGAATTTGCCTATTCTAGGCATTTCATATAAATGGAATTATACAATATGTGGCCTTTGGTGTCTGGCTCCTTTCATTTAGCATGTTTTCAAGGTTCATCTGTGTTGTGCATTTATCACTACTTCATTCCATTTTTAGGCCAACTAATATCCCACTGCATGTGTATTTCACATTTTATTTATTCAGGTGAGTGATGTTTGGGTTGGGTTGTTTACACTCTTTAGCTGTTGTGAATAGCTAAACACATGTGCACACAAAAACTTACACATGAACCTTCATGTGTAAGTTTTTGTGTGGATGTGTGTTTTCAATTCTTGCAGCATTTTTTTGAATCAGTTTCTATTTTTTTAAATCTGGATTGAAATGGGTGATTTTTTTGAATCAGTTTCTATTTTTTTAAATCTGGATTGAAATGGGTGATTTATAGGCTTTGTGGGCCATATACCCTAACAAGTGCTGAACTGCAGTTGTAACATGAAAGCCGCCATAGACATTATGTAAACAAATAACTGTGGATATGCTCCAGTGAAATTTGAAGCAGGCATTGGGCCATGTTTGGACTGTGGCCTATAGTTTGTCAACCCCTAATCTGGACGATTTTTCACATAATTTGATATTCCACAACTACAAAAAGTGAAAATTCTCCTTCCCACTTCTGTCCTCCCGCTGCAAGTTTCCCTCCAAAGCAATTCATGTTGTGAAATTTTGTGCCTCCTTTCAGAGACAGTTGATAAACAGCGCATTTTTAAGTGGCTGTGTAAAGTTCCAATGTGTTGTAGTTAGGTTAATAAACATGCAACGACTAATATATCTGAAGGCATACCCTGAAAGAGCACTATTTCCGGAGTGTTGCTCTGACCTGCCCAATTGACTCCTCCATCAGAATAATCTTTGGAACTCATGGGGTTTCCCCAGGAATTTTGGGGACTGTGTCTAATGAATATGCTGGTTGATCCCTTTTGGATCAAAAACAAGCTCTGACTCAAGGGACACAAGGTTTTTCTCGGGTAGTTTTTGTACTGGTCAGAGTTCCACTAGAGACACACAACCAGTAGGGTATGATTTCTTTGTATCTATCATCTTTATCTATCATCTATCATCTGTATCATCCATCCATCCATCTAGTTCTGTGGCGAGAAATTGGCTTACCTGACTGTGGGGCTAGGTGGGTGAGTCTGGAATCCGTACTGCAGGCTGTAAAGAAGGTCAGGCTGGAAACTCTTAGGAGCCGACTGCAGTCCACAGGTGGAATTTCTTCTTCAGGGAAGCCTCAGGTCTCAGCAAGTTGGATCAGGTCGATCTGTGTTATCCAGGAAAATCTTTGCATGAAGTTAACTGATTGTAGATGTTAATCATATCTGCAAAATACCTTCACAGCAACATCTAGATTAGTGTTTGATTGAATATCTAGGTATCAGAGCCTAGTCAACACACAGAACTGATCCCAGTTTGTACCTAGTCAATCTGGCACCCATACATGTCTCTTTATACCATACTTAGGCTCCAAATAAAACCAATAACAAAATCATACTTCCATTTAACATGGTACAGTTACCCTGCGTACAACTGAAAATGTGCTAACCTTCTTTGCCTTTTGATTCAGAGGTGTGAGGAGCCCAAAATGACCAGGTGGCAGTCTAACTTCCAATTCAGTGGAATCAGTGTTTCCTGGTGAGACCATTCCTCCCTTTGCAATGAAGACCTGTAGACCAGCAGAGCATAAGGTTGCAAGGATGGGAAGCAAAAGTTTGCTAGTGGCTACTAGTGAGAGATGCCGTTTCATTTCCTCCTTCCTTACTGGAACCATGGACCCTGGCTGGGGAAGAAACCACACCATACATGTGATGCTGATTTAGAGCGCATACAGTCTCCCGGTATTGCCCCGGCCCTGCAAGGTGTTGCCACCTAGCTGGTGCTGTAACTGGATCTTCAAAAGGCTATTCAACCCATCTGTCAAGTCAGCTACTTCAGGGTAATGGGAAACATGGTAAGACCAGTAAATTCTGTGAACATGGGCCCTTTGCTGCACCTCATTTGCCATGAAGTGAGTTCCTTCATTAGAAGCAATGCTGTGTGAAATACCATGATGGTGGATAAGGCATTCTGGAAGTCCACAGATGGTAGTTTTGGCCAAAGCGTTACATGTAGGGAAAGCAAATCCATATCCAGAGTGAGTTGTTTTAGTGAGAACAAAGCACTGCCCCTTCCATGATGGAAGTAGTCCAATGTAATCAACCCGCCACGAGGTAGCTGGCTGATCACCCCAGGGAACGGTGTCAGGTCTCAGTGTTTGTCTCTGTTGCAGGCAGATAGGGTTCTCAGCAGTGGCTTAGCCAGCTTGGCTTTGGTGAGTGGAAGTCCATGTTGCTGAGCCCATCAATAACCTCCATCCCTGCCACCTGGCTACCTTATTCATAAGCCAGTGGGCAATGACAAGCGTGGCTGGGAAGAGGGTGACTGGTATCCATGGAACAAGTCATCCTATCCACTTGATTACTAAAATCCAATGCAAAGGGCACATGGGACACAAACATCTTCACATTCTTTGCCCATTTAGAGAGACCCATACCCTAGATTCCTTGTTGCCAATTTTGTGGTCATGTTCCTATCAAGTCCCTGACTGTCCAGCCAAACCACTGACCGTAGCTCATGAATCAACATAGGTTTATGCGTCTGGCCATTTCTTTTCTAAGCACAATAAATAATCAGGTGCCCTGCTGAAAGTTCTGCCCACTGGGAAGGTTTGCCTTCACCTCTGTCCTGCATGGATATCCTAGAAAGGGGCTGTCCCTGCTGCAGCTGCCCACTTTTGGGTGGTGCCTGCAGCCAGTCCTGAGTTTTTTCTTCCTCAGTCAACTGGTCACAGGGAACTCCCATGACACCATGGGTGCAGGCTGGGAGAGAAAAGGTAATGTAACAGAAATAGGGACTGTGGGCATTTGAGTTACTTCATCATCCCAGAGAAAGACTGAACCAGCAGAAGATATATATCTCCTATCCAGAATCACCAGCAATATATAATATACATACATGCACATATATAAAACTATTGGTAATTATGATTAATAGGTATCAAAATATGATCCTAGAGATATATTAGGATAAATATATATAAAAAATCCGAGAGAGAGAGAGACAGACAGAACTATTTATTGCAAGCACTTGGCCCTGTGCTTGTGTGGGCTGGCTAGGCAAGTTTGAAATCTGTAAACTAGCAGGTTGGGACTCTCTGGCAGGAGCTGAAGCTGTAGTCCATAGGCAGAATTTCTTCTTCCTCAGGGACACCTCAGTTCTGTTCCTGATGCCTTTCAACTGATTGGATTAGGCCCACCCATATTATCCAGGATAATCTCCTTTCCTTAACATCAACTGATTGTAGATATCTACAATCAGCACAGCAACACTTAGATTAGAGTGTGATTGAATAAGTGGGTTTTCATAGCCTAGCCAAGTTGACAGGTAAGACTGACCATTACAGACTGTAAACTGAGACAGTTATAACTTCTCACTGAGGAGTCCAAACATGTTCAGAGGCAAGTCATTTTTAAAAACAGCCTTATTGAAGTGTAATTGACATATAATATTTAAAGTATATAATTTGATTCTTTTAATAGTTTAATGTATTTTAATTGCAAACTTACAGGAACAGCACAGAAGACAGACAACATTAAAAACATACTTGCATATAGGACAACTCACAGAACTATAAGGAATGGATGGAATCTACTGTATGATAAAAATGCTACAAATGCCATTTAGTTGCCATCAATAAGAAATTTACTAGTTTTTAAAAAGTTCAAATACTGGCATTGTCCAGAAAAATTTAACAGGTTTATTTATATTGTTATAAAGTTGAGTTGCTGAAACTTGTACATTGAAATGTCTTGACTCTTGAGCTCTGGCCAAGATGGAGGCATAGGTAGACGCACCATGCCTCCTCGCACAACCAAGATAGGGACAACAACAATATAGAAACAAAATAACAACCAGAACTGACAGAAAATTGAAGTGTTTGGAAGTCGGACACCCAAGGAGTTAAAATTACACACGTTCATCCAGACTGGTAGGAGGGGCGGAGTTGGGCCAGCAGGGGATGCGGAGTGGAGAGCAGAGCAACCAGGGCATGCACAGGACTGCAGCGGGCGGACCCTGGGCGCACAAGTGGCAGTGGCTGGCAGGCCCTAGCCAGGGGGTGGCGACCGGAAGATCCAGCGAGGCGGACATTGTGAAGCAAGGTACTGCGCACAACTCAGGGTCCCAGCACCAGGAAATAGAGCTTTGGGTCACTGACTGAAAAGGAAGGTCCCGCCGGGTGCACAGGCCCACCCACACGGGAATTGGCGCCAGAGGGGCCCAGTTGGCTCGCAGAAAGCAGTAGAGGGGTCTGGGGTTCTACAGAGAGTAGAGCAAGCGCCATTGTTCCTTCTCGGACCCTGCCCCCACATACAGTGTCACAACCCAGACACTGGGGTGCCTCACCCTGGTGAACACCTAAGGCTCTGCCCCTCACTACAGGTGCTCGACAAGGCAAAAAAAAAAAAAAACAAAACAAAACAAAAAAACAACAAAGAGATGGCTCAAACAGGAGAAGAATTGAAAGCCCCAGAACCCATCCTTTTAAGCGACCAAGAGATAGCCAACCTATCAGATGCACAGTTCAAAGCACTGGTGATCAGGATGCTCACAGAATTGGTTGATTTTGGTCTCAAACTGGATGAAAAAATGAAGGCTACAATAAGTGAAATGGAGAAAAATGCACAGGGAACCAATAGTGATGGAATGAAAGATGGGTCTCACATCAAGGGAGTGGACCAGAAGGAAGAAAAAATATACAACCAGAAAAGAATGAAGAATTCAAAAAAAATGAAGAGAGGCTTAAGAACCTCTAGGACATTTTGAAATGTTCCAACATCTGAATTATAGGGGTACCAGCAGGAGAAGAGGAAAAACAACAAGTGGAAAAGATATTTGAACAAATAATAAAGAAGAACTTCCTCAATCTGGCAAAGGAAATAGACT
>CM052545.1:85507791-85527045 GCA_028533065.1 Trachops cirrhosus | reverse complement strand
ACCCTCTAGATGCAAAAGGGCCACAGCAGACACAGCTCTGTAGCACGGGGGTGCTCCAGGCCCTCAGGCGGCCAAGGGTTTTCAAGCAAGTGAAGCCTCACTCACCACACAGTGTAAGGCCCAGCTACCCAGGTGGCTTCACCTCAGCAGCCTCTGGGGCGTCACTAATGCTGGACAGGGGACTGGGCCCACACTCATCCATGAAGCCTGTGCCCCGGCCACAGCTGCACCCATGGGGGTGGAGAGAATCTTGGGGGTGTTTCTAATTTGTCCACCCAGAGAAGGACACCTTTTCTAATCTTCCCAAAAACACAACACAGGCTTGGTGAGAACTAGGGATTCAGCTGTCAGAACCATGATGAAACGACACAGGAGAAGCCAGGATGGGACTGTTCAGTAGTGACTGACTGACGGCACCATGGCTGCACCCTGATACACAGAGAAGTAAAGAGGGGCATTTTCTCTGTCTTCCCTCCCTCCCAACCAGGAGTCCAGGCCCCTCCTCCCTGCACACCCAACAGGTTCAGAGCCCTTTAGGGATGACTTTGAAGCTCCCTGGAACATACTGGGAAGTCACAGATTCCTTCCAGCCCTTCATTTCACCGCAAAAAGCTAGGGCCCCAAGAGATTCGGAACAGACCCAGGGCCACACAGTGTGCCTGGACCCCTCTGCCTGTCTCCTCACCGATCTCCATCACGGAGCTTCCGGAACTGAGTCCCTATGAGACAGGCGAGGAGCGGCCCCACACGGCCATTGCTATTCAGGGGCTCGGCCACACCGCCGATCCAGATATCAATGTTGTTGGGTGTGCCGTACTGCCCCATCAGCTTCCTTGCCAGGTCCAGGTTCTTCAGCACTGTGCCCAGTTCGCCCACTGTTTGGGGCTGTGGCAGCCCACAGAAGCGCCTCCAGGCATTGTACCCTGCATGGGGGGAGGGGAGAGGTAGCTGTGGGTGCAACTTAGAAAACCCCCCTTCCCAATACACCAAGGTCATATACAGAGTCATGGGAGGGCGGGGAGGACACAGAAGGGCTTCTCCCAGGCTATAAACCTCTGGGGAGCCCTATGCCCTTGGCCCAGGCCAAGGGCACAGCTGAGTCATTCCAGGACCCACTTTGTCTTTCCCTTGCCCTCCCACACAGGCAAGTCCTAAATGGCCATTACTCCTGTCAGGTCCAAAAATAACGACATCTCATCGTCCCCCTCTGGAAATCTCAGGCCTGTGGGGGGTGAAGTGTGTCTAGAAGGCTCAGCCACACTGGCTGACCCACGACACAGGCACAGGCTTTGAGGTTAGGCTGATTTGGGTTCTAATTCCAGCTCTGTCACTGACTTGGCTGCAGAACCTAAGCAAGCAATCCTCTGCTTATCATCAGTAAAATGCAAGTGATAATGCTCTCTTCCCCTCAGAGTTCATGTACAATGAAGCAAAACAAAATGATGATGGAAACTGCTTTTCAGTCTATGGGGATTAGGGGGCCTGATGTTATTATTATGATGCTCCACGTTTAAGGGTCACAGCAATGCAGAGGAGGACAGGAATTGCTGAAAATGGACCAGGCAAGCCCAGGGAGGGGGAGGTGCCTGACCTCAGTCCGATTCCTAAGAGCAAGATGCTGGGCCTGGGGGAACTCTTGGGCAGCTGGGGACACTGGAGAGGGGATAAAGGAGGGGGATCCTGCAGCCCCTCACCTGGAAGACCATGGTCCCGGCTGCGCTGCATGTTTAGAGCGGGCAGGTCCAGCCCGATCCTCATGACCTGCACAAACAACCGCTCCCGGATCTCATCCACCACAATTTGGTTCTGGCGATTCAGTTTGGCAGGAGTGGCCATGAGGCCCCGGAGGATGGGGTCAATGCCACCTGGGGACAAGAGGAGCAAGTCTGGGGAGAGGATCCGGCTCAGTATTAGAGCTCAGACAGGAGTCAGGCATAAGTCCAAGGCAGGGCCGGGTGGGTTGCAGACGAGGGCTGGGCATATGCAGCTCCTAGTGCCAAGGGGGCCCCAGAGGGAAGGTCCTGCCTGGGGCATCAAGGTCTCAGGGGATTATGCTGTCCAGATGTGCAAGGTTGGGGTGCTCCCTACAACCTCTGGCCTCCTGGGTCACTGAGAGTCACAACACACAGGGAGGAGCCAGCTCCCTATGAGTGCCCCCGCCCATTCTTTATTGTTAGATGTAGAAGCAGAGTCAGGTGAACTGAGGCTGGCAAGTCAGATCAGATCCCCCAAAATGGAAGGAAAGAGGATTGATTCTGCTGAAGTTCCCTGTGGCCAAACCCGCACTTACCCCACACTCAGCTGCCAGCCCACTCTCTCCTGGCCTAGGTCCCACTCACCTTCCAGCACGACCCTCCACGAGGCAAAAAAGACCTGGCTGAGCGGGACACGGGGGTTGGGCTCCATGGGCCTGTACTGATTATCCAGGCGGAACATGAAGGGTTGGATGAGGGTGTGGCCATAGCGGAAGGCGTTGGTGAAGACATTGGCAATACGAGGGTCCACAGAGTCATTGTAGGAGCGGTACCTGGGCAGGTACTTCCTCATGGCTTCTGGCCCCAGCACCAGGGGCAGATAGTCCCGGTAAGTGATGATCTAAAGAAAAAGTCACTCAGATTGGCCTCTCTCCTCACCCATCCCTTCAGAGTCTTCACCTGCTCCTGGCCTGGGGGATCCTTCTCATCCATCTATGGCCAGGAAACCACCTCCTACAGCACTAGATCTAGGTCTAACAGAGTGGCACCAAGGGGCATAAACAGAGTTCTTGCCTGTTGTGTGATTTTGGGCCAGTTATTAGCCTCTCTGAGCCCCAGTTTCTCCAATGTAAATTAAGGTTAATTATGCTGCCCTCTACCCCAGAGGATTAAATAACAAAGGTCTTTGTTGGTCATTGATAGCTCCCTTGACTTTGAGTTATCAATGTCTCATTTCTCATACTAACTTATAAGCTGCTTGAGGGCAATGCTTCTATCTCATTTCTCTTGGAATTACTCAGCACCCAACAAGTACCTGGCTCACAGTATGGTTCAGTCCCTGACTGTGGAAAGAGGGAAGGCAAGAAGGAAAAGGGCTACCCTAGATGACTTCCCCCAGTGAAGAGGAGACATAGAACAGTAGCACTCTAGATTCTGGACTCTGGAATTTCCTCTGAGGCTTACATGAATCTCATTTAACTTCTTAGTGCAACTCAAAAACTCACCCTCAGCACCTGCAACTTTCTCCTCCAGAGTTTTAAAAAGGTGTGCCTCCCTGTGTGTGTATGTGTGTGTGTGTGTGTGTTGGTGTCTGTGTCTTGAGGAGAGGATTGGGAACTGGAGCATCAGAGTTGGAAGGGAAAACCAGGAATACTTCCCAGAGATAAACAAGGTTGAGGAGACGGATAAATGAGGTTAAGGGTGAGCTTTGACAGAGCCAAAAGGAACAGGTGAGTGGGTAAGGAGCCAAGGGTGACAATGAGGTGAAGGAAAAGAGAGGCGTTTATTGAACAGCTGTCATGTACCAGGCACTTGTTTTTTTAAGATTTGATTTCTTTATTTTTAGAGAGAGGGGAAGGGAGGGAGAAAGACAGGGAGAGAAGCATCAATGTGAGATAGAAACATCAATCAGCTGGCTCTCCGAGGTGCCCAACTGGGGACTGAACCTGCAACCCAAGCATTTTCTCTGACCAGGAATTGGGAATCGAATTGGTGACTTTTTGCTTTGCAGGATGATGCCCAATGAACTGAACCACACTGGTCAGGGTTATGCACCAGGCTCTTTAGACCCAGCGATTTAACCCTCCCAATTTCATTCCCAATGGAGAGAAGGGTAGAAAGGAGAACAAGCCTGGGAAAGGATGGAAGGCAAGCAACCCTTGTCAGGCATTTAGTAACTACCAGGTGTTTTCCTGTATGTCCTTAAGCTTTACAGTATCATGAATGAAGAAACTGAGGCTGATGAGGATCAAGTTGCCCACTGTCAGACAGCCGAGAGGTGGTGGAGGCATGTTTGGATCCTAACTCTGCTCGAACACTGGCGTCACTGATGCTCAGGACTGCCTACCTGGACCATGGCTCCCACGATCTTCCGGGCTTCCTGGTAGAGCCTCTCTCCATTCCAGCGAGGGTTCAGGCGCTTGAGCTCTGTGGCCAGCCGGTTGTGCTCCCTCAGAAAGAGCGTGTGCATGGAGGTGAGCTCAGGCATCTCACTGGAGCGGGTATCCCCTTCGGGAAGCAATAGCTACCATCACTCTTAAGACCTCCATCTCAGAAAGGACTTGCCTCACTGGAACTCCCTCCCCTGAAATGCCTCTTACCCAGCCCACTTCTCCACCCATCCTTCTGCAAGATGTTCAGATCACACCTCCCCTGCCTTGATGCCCTGGGCCACCATCATAGCTTCTTCCTTGGTTTAAGGGCACTGCTGGTCAGAGATGTTCTTCAATGGGCATGAGATCTGACATATGATTTGTCACTTTCCTGTACATGCGAGTGGGAGCTCCCTGAGAAAAAGGCTTGCTGTCTTTTGCCTTTTTGTGTCTGACCCTCTCACCCAACACATACATATAGACATGGGGTTTAACACAGTGCTTGGTACACAGGAGGAGAGCCATGGACACTGCCTGGTTGACTTATTCTCTTGATTCAGGGAAGGCCAAAAAGTGACAAGCCTGTTGGCACTCCCTGCTTCCTGCCCACATCAGACACAGCCAATGACGACGGCACTCTCTGTTGCTAAAATTGGATGCAACCTGAGAATCCTTCTCAACACAGGACTCTAGAAAATCACTACCACCTGATCAGAGTTGCTGCCCTCACTACATGCTAATTGTGCAGCTTGCTCAGGGAAGGGGACGAGGGCACAGGATGTTAAAGTTCACACCTGAGACTCTTCAACAAAACTGAGTTAGACCCTTGATCCTTCTAGTCCTCCCTGGCCCTTCTCTGAAGGGCCTGAAGCCATTTGAGCAGGACCCTGGGTTTAGTCCTCACCAGCTCTTGAGGCTGGTGGGAAGAAAATTCCACAAGAGCAGCTTTTCCATCCCTTTAGCTGCTGGAGGTCATAATTATCCAGGCCCGGGCCAGGCAGCTTGCCAACACCAAACTGGAGGCAGCCATGACTGGCTGAGGAGCTCAGCTCTTCCCTCACTAGCCTAAGGAAGTCCACACTGGCACTGACCTTGAATCTCCTCCCCTAGGCTCGGCCACTAGAAACCACCAGGAGAAAAGGTTGGGAGGTCAAAGGGAAGGGCCTTGGGCACAACTGCTGGTCTTACATTAAAAAACATTGGAGTAAATTATACAACTGTCTAACCACTATGCTGTAAACCTGAAACTAGTACAAAATAATATTGAATGTCAACTGTAATTAAAGAACAAAATATTAAACCTCAATGAAGTCCAAGACAATTAAGAGACCCAATGAAAAAATTTGGAAAATTTCTGGGCATGGGCACCACCACTGCCCCAGTGGCATCTCCAAGGCTGCCAGCTGTTTAAATTTCAGCTCCTGCCTTTGCTTATTACAGGGAGTCAAGATGGGCAGGAAGTGATATTCTGGGGCAGCACTGTCTGACCAATGAGAGAATGTTCTACAGCCTGCGAGGTTACTGAGCATGGGAAATGTGGCTAGTGCAGTGGAGAAACTGAATTTTTAATGTACACTAATTCATATTAACTTAAATATAAATGCAAATAGCCATGTGTGGCTAGTAGGTACCTAATTAATGATATGGTGCAAGAGGGCGAGGGCCCCACATTGCTCTCTTGTCCCTTTAGTTCCCTGTCCTTCGGGGGCTCAACTCTCCTCTCTGCCAGAGTCCAGAGGGAAAGAGAGAGACAGAGAAATGGATGGACAGAGACTCCTCGACCATCACCGGGTCTCGTTCTTAGGTTTGAGTTTTTGTTTCTTGTTTTTTCCTTTCTGGCTCCATCCAACTTGTCACCAAGGCAACTGGATTAATATCATGAAGCTGGTGAGGGTAGAGTCTCTCTAAATGCAAACCGACAAGCTGCTTACAAATAGGCCTGCTGTGGCTCCAGCAAGGAGCGCCCCTGTGCCATCCCAGGTCCCTGCCCAGCCTGACCTGCCAGGAAGCAGGGGATGCCTGCAGAGCGGTTGGTGAGGAGGCAGGGGTCGTCGTGCAGGTTGTCGAAGGGCAGCAGGGCCCGGCCATTGTCAGTGAAGCGAGTGTTGACGGCCATCAGCCCCAGCTGGTTGGTCAGGTTGCGCAGCTTCATGGCTAAGGGTTCCTCGCTGCCGTACACCATGCTGGCGTCCAAGAAGGAGGTGAGGGCGTTGATCTGGTTGCGGATGGTGATGTTGCTCTTTGTGCAGGCAGGGCAGGAGCGGAAGAATGGGATGCAGTCCTGTTGGTTCTTGATTCGGGGGTCATTGGGAGGGATCTGTGGCAGAGAGGGAGACTGAGCCAGCTCGCCAAGGCAGGAACGGTAGGTAGGAGTGACTCTCCCCCTGTCCACCTTCCTGAAGGCCTTGATCCCACCTTGGAAGCGGCCTGCAGCCCAAGACCAAAGGAGGAGACCCAGACACCAAAACAGGGGTCCCTCGGGACTTCTGGCTCCCTCAGACTACGGGGAGGCCTGTCAAGCCCTACAAGGGGTCACTGTCTGAGGTTCCACATGCAGAGTGCCTCTGAGCTTCTGGGGTGAGGACTGGAATGCTGGACTAGGGCGTGTGGGGCTCATGCAGAGAAACCCAGCAGTCCTCTGACCCTCCCCCAACCCTATCTCTCACTCCTTTTCTCCTCTGTCTGCTCTGTCCTCCCCTCCCAGTCTGGCCTCTAGAAGTGATCTCTACACTCTCAGCGGGCTGTTCCTCTTTTCCCTTTCCTGTTCACCCCTCTCTCTCCTGTCCTGCCTCTCACTCTGGCCCGTCTTTCTCTCAGATTCTCCTTTCTTCTCTCCTATTCTCCCTACTTGCACCAACAGTCCCCTCTCAGCCCTGCTCCAGCACCACAACCCAGGCTCTGCCTAACTGGGCTGCCGGGAAGGTGCCGCTTCGTTCGGAGGGAAGAGGACTGAGCCCCGCGTACCACATGCAGAGGTTTGAGGTACAGTGGGAAGGTTAGCAGGTGGGGGGGAGGCAGGGCAGGGCCAGCCTTCCTAGAGAGCTAAGGAAGGAAACCTGGGCACAGAGGGAGGTGGCCACTTCCAGGAATGATGACCACTCTCTCCACCCGGCACTCAGTGGCCGGACGGGAAGAACTGGGCACCTTGAGCGGAAAGCAGGGTGGCTGCTGCAGGCAGCTTGTCTCGCAGTTAAGACCACTGACATAGGCGACCCGGGCAGCCGGCTCAGGGGTGAAGTCGAGGTCGTGATCAATCAGCTGGCCCCATTGCATGAACAGGAGCGAACGCTGTTGGTCCGGGGTCAGCTGCTTCGTAGGGAAGCGCACGATGGCGTTGGAGACAGCGCGAGCCTGCGGGACACGGAGGGTCAGGGGCTGGCTGCCTGCGCGCCGCTGGGCCGGGCCCCGCCTCCCTGCCTGCCAGCGCTCACCAGGGGCACCGGGAAGCCGCCGCGCTTGACCCCAGGCGTCCAGCCGAAGGGCAGCGAGAAGCCGTCCTCGTACTCAGCCGGCAGCCAGCGTGCAAAGGCGCGGTTGGAGGCGCCCAGCGTGGGGCTGCGTCTGTGGGGCGGGGACAGGGTGTTCACTCAAGGTGGCACCGCGGGTGGGCCGGGACCGGACGCCGCCCTGAACCGCTCTCCCTGAGCCCAGGGCGCCGCCCCGCGCCCGCAGCGCACACCTGTTGTTGCACTGCCCGGTGATGGTGCGGTACTTGTCCTTCTGGGGGCACGTCACCCCCACGTCCTGGTATGCGCAGCCGCTGGACTTGGACAGCAGATTCAGCTGGGTGGGCGTCAGCACGTCTGCGGGGCCATAGGGTGGGGGGCAGAGGTGTGGGAGTTGAGTCCCCCACTTCCTATCCTAGGCTGAGAAGCCTCGGTGCGGTGGGGTGAGGGGCAGCCTGAGGAAATGGAGGGGAGACTCAAAGTCTGGGAGACTCCCTCTAAGGAGGAGTTGGGGGGATCCCTGGGAAGTGGTAGGGTAACTTGAAGGGGTCACTTGTGGAGCAGGGGGTGGGATTGGAGGGGCAGCAGTACCAGTGACGTTGAAGGGCCCTGACAACAGGGGCCGCAGCTTCCCCTCCAGCAAGCCTAGGGCCACGTGCAAATAGTCCGCAGCCCTCACAGCTGTCCTGGTGGCTGCCACAGGCTGCTTGAAATAAGACAGAAGCTCCATGGGGCTGGCGGAGCCACTGCGAAGCCGCTGCTTGATGCTGCTGGGAAAAAGGAGGAGTGAGGGAGGGCCAGAGAGAGTGGGCAGAGACACTCCGCAGAGCCCCAGCCCAGGAGAGGGGCACATGGGATGGTGTAGACAGACTCACGGACAAGAGGAAGGTTTCTCTTTATAAACAGGGTGTGGACCTGGGTGTCCAGACAGAGGTAAGGCCGAGGGAGTGGTGGTTTTGAAGACATTCTCATACACAAAGACTGACGGACAGAAAGAGGACCCCACCCCACTCCCCATGCCTGCTCCTTTTCCCGAAGGTCTGGGCACCCTTGCCCAGAGCTGGGCAGTGCCTGGCACCCCACCTTTCCCGTCGCTCCTTGTAGGCCTTGTCCACTAGCCGCTTGGCCTCTTCTATGCAGGTCAGAACCACTGAGGTTTCCACCTCCCCCAGAACAGCTGTCCAGAATAGGGGTCATGAGGTCAGGAATGGGCCCAAAGCACCCCCCTTCCCATACCCCAGAGCCAGGGTGGCCTGTACTGAGGAACGAATCCCAGAAACTCAGAACCACCCAATATACCACCTCTTCCTTGCCCCCGAACTGTTACCTGGAGCGGCACCCTCCGAGGGCCCAGGCATGGCCAGAATGGCCAGGAGCCCTGCTAAGGCCAGGAGCAGCTTCATCTCTGCAATAAGACCCCAAGCCCAGTAAGTGTCCAAAGCTCGCAGTGCACTTGGGAGAACAGAGCCCCACTATTCCTCTCCTCTTGGCCCCTCGCTTGCCCTTCCATACCCCAGTCCCTTCTCTATGGGCCCTGCCTATGGTCAGAGCCCAGGCCACCTTGAGAGAGGGGTCCACGGTGCCCCTCCTTTGCTAGGTCACCCATGCCCCACCCCAGGGTCTCACTTCGAAAGTTCACCTAGCACTGGCAGCACCCCTCAGCTGAATCTAGGCTTTTATGTCCTCCAGGCTGGGGGAGGGGTGGAGCAGAGAGGCCCACCCCTGGAGACTGAACTCTCCTCCCCCACTGGGGCTGAGAGACATGGAAAGAGGTGCCTGATATGAGAGAGGGAGGCGGGAAAGGAGAGCCCAGTACTGCCTGCAGAGTTTCTCTCCCCGTTGTGCTCCTGGTCCAGTGCTGTCCCCAGGGGGTACAGACAACTATAACTCCTCTCCCAAATTCTGATTAAACCTAGAATCCAGGGTTCCTTTGAAAGGGACAAAAGTCAGGAACAGAGAAGCTCTCTCCTACCCCAGAGGAGGAGGGAAGGTAAAGGGGAGTCCTAGTTTGATGATAGTCCGATTGGCCTCAGGGGGATGGCCCCCACCCCAGCAGTAACCTGGCCCCTGTGGCCATCCCTGGTGGGCAGCCCCCCATTCTTGGTAAGGGCTAAAGGGACAGGATATCTGGGTGGCGACCGTTGGATTTCACAGGAAAGAGGACCCTGGGGGCTATCCCAGGCTCAGGACCAAAGTAACTTCCTCTCTCCTTCTCTTCCTCCCCTTTCTTCTTGACTTTTGGTAGGGGCTGCGTCCAACACCCTGCCACCTGCTCCCAGATACCAGGAACCAGGAGAGAGCAGGGCTGGCTGTGGCTAGTGGTCAGTAGGGCGATGCAGCCCAAGGCCTCTCTGGGACAAGACCAGCACAGTTAGGAGGACTGGTGTTAAACTTTGGGCTCATCCTGACACAGAAAGGGGGAGGTTTCTCTCCTGAAGAAGGCTTGCAGAGGGGCTGTCATTCTCAGGCAGGAAAAGTAGCTTATGACTAATAACTGTGTTTGGCCACCTCCCTGGGACCTCATCAGGCTGGGCACATGTCCACCACACCCCCATGTCCTGTTGGATCTAGCCAGACTCCCGCTCCAGCCACCGGCCTGCCCTCACACTTGTCTTCTATGTCCAGATCACGTCTTCTTGGCCAAGGAACAAGGGACAGCAGCTCACTGAGGACACCTCCCCAGTGTACCCACAGACCCTGTCGCCCACTGGGAGGGGGATCCCAGGGGCCCATCAGAGAGCAGCCATTCTTCCGGGCTTGGTCTGCCGGGGTCTGACTAGATGCGAACTTAGACAAGCGACTCTTTGTGAGTCAGGGTCTACAGTTCTACAGAATTCTGCAAATACTTTTTAAATCCTGTAAGTAATATATTTCCATTCACAAAAAGTTACAGAACACAAGCAAAAATAAAAATAATTCAAAATCACTTATAATAAAGTGAGGTTATGGGTAATTTTTTTCTTTCCAAGTGTGTTATTGTTTTTCACGTAAATAAGAAACAAGAAGGAAAATAAGTTCCCATGATCCCATCATTCACTGATAACCTCATTTCATAATTTGACATCCTATGTGTAAATATAATATGTATTTTTAAATAGTAATAAGAACATACTTTAAACATTGTTTTACAAACCTACTCTCAGGACCTAACAACTTAGCCTCGACATCTCTTTATGTCAATAAATATAGGTTCACTTCATTTTTATGTTTGTGTATGAAATACTATGATTTACTCAGTAATTCTCTCTTGTTAGATACTTGAGTTCTTTCCTATTTTCACTGTTATAAGCAGTACTAGGGTCAGCCTCCATGGAGTAAAATATTTAATCACATCTTCAATCATTTTCTAAGGCAAGACGTTCTAGATGTAAAATTACTACATACATATTTGGGTAGCCACATTTTTACGGCTTTTAAAAAAAATTGTCAAATGGCCTCATGAAGATTGCACCTCACTGTCCCATCAGCCATGCATGGGAACACCTATTCCCAACACCTTCATCAACTCTGACAATTAGGGTCCTTTCCCTCTTTTAGGGGACTTGCCAAAGCTCGAGAGGGAAGAGACATTTAATACAAGACCCTCTTAGCACAGATGAGAAAGATGGAGCCCAGGGAAATAACTTTGCCAAGGGCACCGGAGTGGCGCAGTGCAGAATAATCTGGCTGTCGGGTCTCTCGACTTCCACACGGGCACTCTTTGCCCGATGGCCTCCGCACACTCTTCCTGACCTTTACCTCGGGCACTTATTCAACAGGCATTCACTGAGCCCTAGCACGTGCCAGGCAGGTACTGAGCTGGTCACTGGGGGTTACTCCACTGAACAAGCTTTGTTCTCAAGGATTGCACAGGAAGATGCAGAAAGGCAAACCGGTGGCACCCAAAAGCTTTGTGCAGGGTTATTTAGAAGCATCAAAGAACAGCACTTGGACCAACTGGAGGGACCTAGGAAAGCTTTCTTGAGGAGTTGGAGGTGGAGACTATCTTGAAGAATGTTTGGAAGTTGACCGTGTAGACACAGAAAGGAAGAACAATGTGGCCCCGGAGAATGACACAGCAAAGGCCTTGACGCAGTGAGCTTCATGCAGCCCACTCTACCAGTAGGCGAGGATGCAGCAGGATGAGGCCGGTGAGGCAGACAGAGGACCCAGCAATCTCTGACCTACTGAGAAGTTCTTGTCCTGAAGGCTCCAGAGAGCCATAAAGGCTATGCAGTGCGTGGTGACAGTGTTATTTAAGAAAGCTCATTTGGGCAGCAGAGTGGAAGGTACACTGGGGTGGGGGCAGAGGCCAAGGGCTGGGCAGGAGGCCTCTTAGTGATTCATGAGCCTCAAGAGGCAATGAGGCAATGAATGTTTGAAAAACTAAAGCCTTTTCAGAGTGATGTGAAAATCCCCTTCGCTCTCTCCCCACATGGAGGCAGGAGAATTCTCAAGATGTATAATCTCCAGACCATCTGCCCTTGGCTCAGGGCTGGCGCTGTGGACCTGCATTTGTCTATGACTTTATCCCGTTTCCAACCAATGAATGACCCAACCAGGATCACTACATGGCTGCCCAACGCACCTCTATTGATCCCTTACCTGGGTTCTGTTTGTCTGGCCCAGGTGTATTCGAAGCTCAAAGGGCTTCCCAACATGCAGAGGAACCAGGAGAAACATCTGCCTGAAGAGCTATTCTGAACAAGCCTTATGCCATAAGTTACCCCCTACCTCCCTGCCCTGGGGTGGCCTCTGGAGGACACTGCTGGAACTGCTGTCCCCCCACCCACCTACACACAAGTATCCCTACCCCTAAGGTGAAATCCAACTTCCTGTGGGATAACGGGCCCTCTCTGCTACTGCTTGCAACACGGTTTGTTCTTTCTTCACGCTCTCTGGGGAACGAACAATTCAGTTAGGATTACAGCCAGATTTCCTGTGTGTGCACGCGTGTGGTTGGAGAGCAGAGGCTCTGGAAGCTGGGGAGCGGGTCAGGGGGGCAACGACTCCTCAGACACATTGATTGTACCCAGTGCAAAGGCCCTGTTTTCTCTTTACCTTTAAAGTTCTTAAAATTAATGTTGAATTATACAGGTCATCCTTGGAGCTGGTTTGAACAAAATTAAAATATCACAGGTCAGGTTAAAGCTCCCTTTCGACTGGGGTATCTCACCACCCCCAATTCTAGTCCCCTTCCTCCACTCCTGAGACACAGAAACTGGTCATTTCTGCATTTGTCCTCCCGAAGTTTTCCCTTTACATTCATTTATGTATATGGATCTGTGGGAAACATTCTTCTGCCTTTATTTTTCCCTAAGTGCTATCCCATTGTACACACTGTTTGGCGATGTGCTTCTCTCACCCAACAATACATCTTGCAGATCCACCACGTACTAGAGAGACACCAGCCTCACTTTGTGAGTGGTACGTAGTGTGCTTTAATGGGGTTATCCCTCCGTTATGCAACCATTCCTCTACTGATGGGATTGTCATTTTTTGCACTAATAAAAACAATGCAGCAAGACGCCTCTTTGTACCAAGTGTTCTCCAGGGTGAAGGTTTAGAAGAGGGCCACAGGTTCTGTGCATTTAAAGTTTTTAATAGATATTGCCAAACAGTCCTCCAAACTTTGTAAGATTCTCACGGGCAAAGATCAGAATCACCTTACTGGATCAATGTGTATTTCTTTGATTAATAGTGAGATTGAGCACTTTTTTTATTTGTATTACCTCTTCTCTAAATTTCCTGTATTTGGTTTTATCCATTTTCCTATTGGATTGTCACTCTTTTCATTGATTTATAAAAGATGTTATATATTCTGGATAAACACTAATCTCTCAGTGTTACGTGTGTTGGTTTTTTTCAGTCTGTCACTTTTCATTTATGTTTTTTATAGGATTTTAATTTTGATGTGGCCAAATTTACAAATCTTCTTCTCTATGGGCTTTTTTTTTTCAGGCTTTGTTAAGAGGATCTCCCTTTGTGCAAGATCATAAATGTATTTTCTGATATATTCTTCTAATGCCTTAATACTTTAATTTTTCACATGCAGATTGCTAAACCACCTGGAATTTTTGTGTATGAATAGTTTAAGGCAGGGAGCTACCTCCAATTTTTCCAAATAAACAACCAACTGTCCCAATGCCTCTGACTGAGGAAGCTGCCATTTCTCCACAGAACTGAGATACTACTTTGGTCTCACCATAAATGTGTGTGTATTATTGTATTCTGCTGTCACCTCCTTGTCACAATTACCCTAACTTTCTAGTAGCTTTTGATCTCTGATAAGATAAAGTCTCCCTCCTCTTTTTTTCAAAAGAATCGTCAACATTTTAAGACATTTACTCTTTCTTTTTTTTTTTTTAAAGATTTTATTTATTTATCTTCAGAGGGGAAGGGAAGGAGAGAGGGAGAGAAATATCAATGTATGGTTGCTTCCTGTGCATTCCCTGCTGGGAACTGGCCTGCAACCCAGTCATGTGCCCTGACTGGGAATCGAACCGTGATCTCTTGGTTCACAGGCCCGCGCTTAATCCACTAAGCTACACCAGCCAGGGCCATTTACTCTTTCTTATGAATTTTTGAATGTCTAGTTCTATGAGAAATCCTATTGAGATTTTCATTGATATTGTATTCAGTGTATATATAAATTTGGTGACACCATGATACCAATTCTTCCCATCCATGTACATTCACTCATTCCACGTCTGTTTACTGGGTACGCATGTGCCAGCACTGTTCTGAGTACTGGGCATACAGCAATCAACACGTGAGTCACTCTTGTGGAGTTTATTTCTTGAGTAATACGTTGAGTTTACATTCTTGAGTATATCATTTTATTTAAGTCTATTTTCATATTCTTCATTGAAATGTTAGTTTCACTTTCTTGGTAGGTTTGTTCCTAAATACTTCCTTTTTGAAAAATGTATATAAACTTGGTCATTAAGTTTCTCCACACAACTTGTAAACTCTAAGTATTCTTTCCCTTAAAAGCATTCAAGTTAAGTATTTTAAAGATTAAAAACTTAGCATGCTTCTTTCAGTTCTCTTTGGAAGGTAGATTCATAGATCCAGAAAGCGTTGGGTATTTTTAACCCACCATTTTGGAAAGGTTGCACTCTCTAATGAGTAAGATTTTAAAAATTTAAAAAGTAAATATTCAAACTTTTGTTAGTTTAAATAATGGTTCAAAAATTTGTTTAGGATATTATAAAGGTAAAGACAAGTTAAATTACTTGGTTATACAAATGTTTAATGGTTATTTAGTTAAGCCCTTTTATACTTGTGGTTATTGGTGAGGATGCAGGGGGGTAAACTTTTACGAGACAAAGTCCTACAAAAACCACTAAAAATAAAAAGCACTAACTTCAAAGAATTCAAGAGCATCTTTACCAATAAGATTAGTTAAAGTTTAAAGAGACTGATAAAGCCAGTGCTGGTCAGCTTGTGAGAAAATAAGTGTAGACTGGCCCCACGCCCTTGGATGGCAATTTGGCAACGTCAGTCAAAGTCCAAAATGTACATCTGGTCTGACTCAGCAATTCTACCTCCAGGAAGGAACTTAGCCTTCAGATGCATTCTTAGGAAAGCATAAAGATGTTTGCACAAGGGTGTTCACTTCAGCCTCAGTTCCAACTACCAAAAGATGAGAAACAAGCCAAATACCCATCAAAAAAGTTTTGCTACATTGTGATACATCCACACCATGGTGTTTTTATCCTGCCTTTAAAATTAATGACGGGGGTGTGTAAGCAACAATATAGGAAGATGTGCTGCCAAAAGAAAAGAGTAACAAAACATTATATACAGTTTGATGCAGTTCATGCAAAACACACACACATACATGCCACGCACATGCACACATGTATGTGAATATGCATAGAAAATTCTGGAAACCGAGACAGAAGCCTGTTAACAGTGGCTACCTTTGGAGAATGGAACCAAAAGGGCCGAGGAGAATGTTTTTACTTGAAAACCTATGCTCCTCTGTCTGATAGTTTAACAAAGCAAATATAATAATTTGATCACAAAAGAACTAATAATCTCTTCATCTACCTCAACGGCCCCCCCTCAACGTAGCAGAATTTGATTTGTTTTACATGACCAGTGGTTTGGGGTTACTTTTACTTTCCCTTCTTAATGTGAAGTCAGACACCACCAGAGACTGAAATGATAAAGAACGCTCACACACATGGCACTCAGGAGAAAGAATTTCCTTTGTGGGAGGCTTGGCAGTGTGACTGACGATTTGGCTAAGTACAGAATTCAAGTTCAAATTTCATTCTCTTCAGCACTCGGAAGATATTGCTCCATTACCTCTACATGTCTAGTGTTGCAGTTAGGTTCTCCGTTACAAATAGACTTCCAGTTCCTGAAATAGAGATATTTACTCCTGTTTCGGGCAAAGCAGAATTAACATGGGCTGCAGGATCCATCAGCCGCTCCTGACCATGGAGACGTCTCAGAAGGGAGTGACAGAAGTGAAATTGTTGGAGAGCAGAAAATAATAAGAGCTGTGGGAACCCCCAGGGAGACAGTGGGAGCCTGGGACCAAATGAGGGAAACAGACTAGAAGGGAGGAGCGCAGGGCCAGGTGTCACCAGCAGGGGGTGCTCTCGGCAGAGCTTTCCAGTCCTGCCCTCCTCTCTGCACCAAGTGGCCCTGAGCAGATCAGAGTCTGAAGTGATTGCAGGTCAGGAAAACAGCTCCTCAAGGTCAGCAGCCTTGTGCAGGAGGGGATGTTCCACGGTGGAGCTGGACTCTTGCCAGACTAGGGAATGGAAACAACAGGTCCTGTCCTCTGCCCCGAGGGCCAGAGTATTATGTATGACCTGAGGGGACATTCTTGCCTTGACAGAGGCACATGGAGACTCCCTGATAGGTAAGGTCCTGTGGTAGAAGGGAGGAAGGAAACAAAAAGGAGATGAGCTCAGATTGTAACCCTAGAGTCACTCTGCTCTAGGAAATGAGTCCCCCCAGCCCCACCACCATCTTATCCTTGCCCCGTGCACACTCCTCAACTCAACGAGAGGGACTCGACGTTCTGGGGAACAGGCTTCCATCCTCCTCCCAGGTCAAAACCAAGTGGTAATGATCTCAGGAAAGTAGTAATAAGTCGGTGTAACACTAAAAAATTAACCAACAAAATTTACCATAAATATATGAAAGAAAAATCACATCGTCTCTCATTAGATGTAGAAAGATCATTTGACAAAATCCAACGTCCATTACTGATTTATTTTTTAAAACCCTCTCTGCAAAGTAGAAACAGAAGAGAACTTTCCCAAAGCTGATACGGCGTGTCTACAAAAAACACATTCCGCACATGACACTTAGTGGTGGAAGACCGAATGCTCTGTCCCCAAGATCAGGAGCAAAGCAAGCGTGTCCACTCCTGTTATGTCTATTTCACATTGTACCGGCGGTCCTGTCCAGTGCAGGGAGGGAAGGAAAGGAAATTAAAGTCCTCAAAATTTGAAAGGAAAAAGTAAAACAGTCTTTGTTCATAATACTATGACCACATATATGGAAACTTCTAAAGAATCTATTAAAAAAGCTATGAGAACTAATAAGTAAGTTTGGTAAGGTTGCAGTACATTAAGGCCAAAATTTTTTAAAGAATCAGTTGTTTCTATATACTAACAATAAAAATTCAGAAATTGAAATGTAAAATAACAATACCATTTATAATGGCATCAAAAATATTAAATAATGAGGAATGAATCTGACAAGAGATGTGTGAGCTCTGTACTGAAAGCTACAAACCATTGTTAAGAGAAATTAAAGGCCTAATAAATGGAGAGGTATGCTTTGTTCATAGGTCAGAAGACTCAATATTGCTCAAATATCAATCCTTCCCAGACTGATCTAGTTGTTGAATATTAATTGCGTCCTTGCCTTAACAGTTGAGAGTCCCTGCAAGGCGGCTGGGTGGGGACTGCTGCCATCTTGGGGGTTTCCGCGAGAGAGGCAAGGGGGACACAGCGTGCTACACGTTGCTGGCTCCTCACCTGAGCAGCCATGCCAGCTGTTTCTGCCAGCTGTTGCCAGCCACCTGAAGTGTGGCCTGGTCTCCAGTCCAACCTGCCACTCCCACTGTTCTCATCTGAAGGCAGACGTCTTGATACATGTACAGGGCTGGGCAAGAGTAGGTTCACAAGTGTAAAGAAGTTGATGGCAACAAAGAACTCTCTGCCAAAGCGCACGTGAGTATAGCGAGTAGAGAAGGAAGTGTAAATAACAAAGGCCAGCAATTGGAGCGCTTCCGAGAGCGTACCGAAGCGCAACTGTGCCCTTGTGACATTCTTTCGAGTTAGTGAAGCTGTTGTAATTATCTTAACCTCCATGTCTTTTTCCATACAAACTATTGTAAACCTACCTTTGCCCACTTCTGTATAAATGGAATACTACTCAGCCATACAAAAGGATAAAATACTGCCGTCTGTGACAACACGGATGGATCGCGAGACTATCGGGTAAAGCAAAAAAAAGTCAGGTGGAAAAGGACAAGCACCATATGATTTCATTCATATGTGAGATAAAAAACAGAAAGCAACAAGTGAATGAACAAGACAGAAAAACTCATAGTCACAGACAACAGGATGGTGGTGACCAGAGCGGAGGAGAGGCGGTGGTGGGGGTAACAGAGGGAGACTAGACTTGGGTGGTGAGAACACAAAGCAATATGCAGGTGACGTATTACAGACTTGTACACTGGAAATATATATGTTACTAACCAACGTCACTCCAATAAGCTTAACTTAAAAATACGAGTTCCCGCCAAGATGGAGGCATAGGTAGAAACCCTTCACTTCCTCGTACAACCAAAAGGAGGATAATAACCAATCTAAAGTCAATAAACAACCAGAAGTGCCAGAAAATCAAACTGCATAGAGCTCCGACAACCAAGGAATTAAAGAAACAATCAAACAGAACAACCAGACCAGTAAGAACCCTCGGTGAGGCAGCGGACCACGCAGGCAGGGCTGGCTGAATGGGAAACTAAGACAAAGCTGACTGTGGACTACGGCAGTTGCCACGGTGGGAGAAACTCCCAGTCTCACCGAGAGTTCCTTAGAAAGTGGGCTAGAGACAAGCAGGTGAGCTGCATTGGTCCCTCTCTGGCCCCTCCCCCACAGGCAGCGCCTGCAGCATAGCAAGGAGGTTTTCCCAGCCTGGGTGAATACCTAAGGCCCGCCCCCTTACAACTTAACAGGTGCACCCAGACAAAGAAATATGGCCCAAATGAAAGAACAGAGCAAAGCTTCAGAAAGAGAGCTAAGCAATGAGGAGATAGCCAACCTATCTGATAGAGAATTTAAAGCCCTAGTAATCAAAATGCTCACAGAACGGATTGAGCTTGGTTGAAAAATGAAAAAACAAATGAAAGATACCCAAAATGAAATAAAGCAAAATATGCAGGGAACCAACAGTGACAGGAAGGAAACCAGGACTTAAAGCAATGATTGGAACAAAAGGAAGAAATAAACATCTAACCAGAACAGAATGAAGAAACAAGAATTTAAAGAAACTAAGAGGCAGAGGAATCTCTGGGACAAACTGAAACGTTCCAATATTCAAATTATAGGGGTGCCAGAAGAAGAACAACAAGAAATTGAAAACTTATTTGAACAAATAATGAAGGAAAACTTCCCCAATCTGGTGGCAGAAAGAGACTTCCAGGAAGCTCAGAGAGTCCCAAAGAAGTTGGACCCAAAGAGGAACACACCAAGACACATCATCATTAAGTTACCCAAGATT
>CM052545.1:85428615-85507291 GCA_028533065.1 Trachops cirrhosus | reverse complement strand
AAAGGAGTGCCCATAAGACTATCAGCTGATTTCTCAAAAGAAACTTTGCAGGCAAGAAGGGACTGGAAAGAAGTATTACAAGTCATGAAAGGCAAGGACCTACATCCAAGATCACTCTATCCAGCAAAGTTTTCATTTAGAATGGAAGGGCGGATAAAGTGCTTCCCAGATAAGGTCAAGTTAAAGGAGTTCATCATCACCAAGCCATTATTATATGAAATGTTAAAGGGACTTATCTAAGAAAAAGAAGATCAAAAATAATGAACAGTAAAATGACAACAAACTCACGATTATCAACAACTGAACCTAAAAGAAAAGAAAAACAATGAAAACAAAAACTAAGCAAACAACTAGAACAGGAACAGAATCAGAGAAATGGACATCACATGGAGAGATTTCCGTGGGGAGGGAGAAGGGAGGAATGGGGGGGAAGGTACAGGGAAGAAGAAGCATAATTGGTAGGCACAAAATAGATGGGGAGAGATCAAGAATGGCATAGGAAACAGAGGACTCAAAGAACTTATATATACAAGCCATGGACATGAACTAAGGAGGGGGAATGCTGGAGGGTTGGGGGTTACAGGGCAGAGCAGGGATAAAGGGGAAAAATTAGGAAAACTGTAATAGCATAATCAATAAAATATACTTAAAAATAAAAATAATTAAAAATAAAGGCAGACATACTCACCTTTGCCCCTCAGCCCATAGGGAGGAGAATGGGAAATGTTCAGTCAATCCGGTTACTTCCCACAAGGAACCTCAGCCAATCACACTGTCAGTAGCCCCCGGAGTGGGGGTCTCTTCAGCTCCGTGTCACCTCCAGGCCTGGAGCACTGTATGGAACTCCCCCACCTGCTCCCTGCTTACAGGGTTCTGAGTATAATCTCCCATCTGGTTGTCTTCCCTGGAACCCTGCCATTTCCAGTGGACTAAGACTTCTTGCTTTCAAGTGGCACTATGCATGGTGAGTGCTCACTTCTTTGATTGGTTTTTCTTACATCTATTATTTCCATGAATGTGGTACAGGGGAAGCACGGTTGCAGAATGCGCCTTCTCTCTCTGTTTCCTTCGTCCCCTTGCCCAGGTCTCTCTCTCCCTCCAGGACCCTGCCCCAACTCTAACCACCTGGCCGCACAACCAGGGACTCAGGAAGCTGCCCAGCTTTCTTCTTCAGAGAAGAAACTCAGGTGCTGCTTGGTCTCCTAGCTGTTCATTGGCGTTGCCCCAGGCGCTCTGGGATGTAGCTTCCAGGTTCTCAAGTCCAGCAGGACCCACCCCTTGAGGAGTCTGCCCCAGGTAGAGCCCAGCATGAGTTTTGTGAAAATAGACTTTATTATAATAAAATGTCTTTTTAAACAAATGCCCCCACCATCCCTCACCCCTGGAGACCAAAGTGGGGGTGGGGTCCAGTCAAACAATCTCCCACCACAGTGAAGGAAACATGCAGAGACTCACCCAGCCGGTGGGGGCGGAGGGGGAATGGATGGTTAGGGTGAGGGCAGAGAGCCCCTACCCCACTCTAAACTGGGAATGTATGAAAATAGCTTCATAAATCTGTCCTTTTCCCAGCCCCAGATTCTGACGGGGGCCAGAGGAAAACGATGCAAAAGAGAAATTGAATCCAATGAGCAAAATAAGGCAAACCCAACTCCTGCTTTCTGCCTGCTGACCCCTCGGGTCTCTGGGGTTGAGGACACACAGGGGTCAGAGGCCGGCTGGCAGGGAGGGGTGGAGCATTCTGTGGGTGGGGTTAGGCCCGCTTTGGCATGGCCTTTCTCCTTCCCGGGCCTGTGCAGTGGAAGCGAGATGGAGGAAGCTGGACTGAGGCACTGAGTATGTACATATATACATGGCTCTGCCGCCTGCCCCGTGGGGAGGGGGCTCAGGACAATCCAGTGCAAACTTTCCTTTCTGGGGAGGGAAGACATGATTGGGAGAGCCAGTGTCATCAGAGGGAACAGGCCCCTTCCCCCCATCAGGGTCCCCCATCCTGGGAGCAGGGAGGGCCAGAGAAGGGGCTAGCATCGTGGGGTGAGAAACTACCTGTAGGTGGGTGGACTAAGAGTCAAGAGTCCCAGGTCCAGTCCTGGCTCTGTGTCTGAAATGCTCAGCCACCTTGGCGAGCTACTTCCTCTCTGGGCCTCAGTTTCCCCTCCTATAAGAGGAAGGTGTCCACTCAGAGGATTCATCCTCAAGGACTAATCTAGCTCTGACCTGCATGGAGTCTCTGAATCCGTTCGCAGTGCCACAGTATTAACTCAGAACAGAAGTTGAGGGCCTTCCCCAGTCCGCCCCGCTAGGACAGAGATCTTGGGGCCCCAGGGGGCCGCTTCTTCCGCAGGATGAGCCAGAGCGTCACTCCTTCTTCCCAGAGCCCAGTCTCCTGAGGAGCTGCTTCCCCTTGGAGAAGAGACCCCACACCTTCTCACTTGTGCCCTGTGGCTCCCCCAGTTCAATGCTGGGGAGGCTGCCAGGGCCAGGGCCAGGGGCACGGGGCCAGCCCGGCTGCACTGGGTGCCCTTGTGTTGAGCTGGCCCAGTCCTGGAATGTGAGAGAAAAGGAACAAGGTCAGAGCCCAGCTCCCTGCCCTAACCTGACTCCTTTAGCCCACAGCCTCAGGCGCCTACAGTGCCCCCATGTCGCAGAGCCGGGTCAAGAACCAGAGCCCCCAAACTCCACCCCTGCCCTCCCCCAACAAAGCACAGAGAGGTGCATGAGCACAATGATGCTGAGGAAGCACTAAACTAGGAGTCCAAAGGGATAGAGGCAAGCTCCTCCCCTTCTCTGGGTCTCTCTGTGGGGGTGCTGGGCTGACAGACCTCAAGAGTCCTTGGACCTGACCCTCAGGAGGGATATCCTGACTTCTCCCATGTCATCCCTTCCCAATGAAAGGAGAGAAAGGACCAGGGCCACTTTGAGGCAGCCGTCACCTCCAGGGAAGGCGGTTCTGCACCAGCTCACGGACAAAGGAGCATGCCCTCCAGCCCAGAGATGTGTTTCTCCAGGGCCTTGGTTGGGGACAGTGCCTACCCCATGTGGAGGAGATCAGGACTCTTCCCTGAACAGCCTTGGGAAGCTGCCTGAGCCTGGGGCTGGAGGCAGTCAGGTGTCACTCAGCCCCAGCACAAGCAGGGAGGCTGCCCAGCCCCTCCTTTAGCATCCTTCCCTCCCTTACTCCCTTAGCTCCACCTGCAGCGGTGAGCATTTCCTCTGCCGCAGGCCCACCCAGGCAGTGCTGTTAGTGGCCTCAGGACAGGGAGTGGGCAAACAGAAGAGCCACCAGGAAGCCTCCCCCAACTGCCTGTACTCCCACATTCCCCACCGTGATCTCCTGTGCCTGGCACATGTCAGGTCTTGCCAGCCTGCACGTTGCCCACTCCCTTCCTCAAACCTCCACTTGCCACCAGAGCCTGGCGGTCTCCTGCCAGAGCCAGCCATGGAGCCCAGACCAGGGGCAGGGAGCTGGGGGTCCAGCTGGCGCCCAGCCCCACCAAGGCCCTGGAGAAGCCGCAGAGCCTACCCAGCAAGAGGTCTGCTAGCACCTGGAAGCTCCAGCATCTCCTGCCAACCAGCCAGAGCTGATGGCTGACCGGGAGCCCCAGGCACTTCCCACTCCCTCCCAGGGCTCCTTCTACAACATGGAGGGGTGGGGAAGGGTATTGCTGAAGAAACAAAGGAAAGGGTATCGGGGCCCCCGAGACACAGGGTGTGGGTCATCTCTGGACTCGAGTGCTTGAGGCCCGTTTGTTCCCCTCAGCAGAAGAAACCGAAGGTTGGAAGTAAAATCACGCATCTGATCTGCTAACAGGTCATGACGCAGAGGACAAGGGTGGGGAGACTATGATTACCGGTAGCTCTACAGTGTCATCCTTCTGTCACCAGTAATAATCATGATATTATAATACACCATCGTCATATAATATCATATAACTGGTGGGTCATAATATGGATGTCATGTAATATTCCATAAGCTGTATGTGCTAAGGAATCTGAGAAGTCAGCTAATATGGACATTATACACTGAGATGACACGTACTCCTGTGACAGCTGGCATGGGCCAAAGGGGAGGGGATGATCCTGTGCCCAAACCTGGCTGAAAGCAAGAGCCCCCACTCCCTGGAAGAGAGTGGGGAAGCCAGGTGAGTTGCAGTGTGCGGGGCAAAAGGGGTGCTGTTTGATCATGGGGATGTGAGGAGTGGGGGTCACATGGACATAGGGACCAGTCCCCCACTTACATGTTGCTCTCTCTACATATATCTATCTCCATCTAGCACTGGACTCTTCTCTTCCTCGTTCTCTGAAGATCAGGGAACAAAGAGAGGACATGGATTATGGACAAACCCACCAGTTCTCCGCCCAGTCACCAGGTCCCCAGGTCACGGGGGATGGTCCTGCTTTGCCTCACCTTTGCCTTTGGAGCTAATGCAGATGGAAACCCAGGGGTTTCTGGTTCAGGCCTGGCCTCCTTACCCTCTCCCTGCCCTGTGAGGCTGGAGCTTAATTGTACTCCAGCCACCCCAAGAAGAGGCAAGCTCTAAGAATGAGAACTCAGGAGGCTGGGCCGTGGGGGACAATGGGCTTTAAAAGGCCCCCGGGGGAGAGGGAGATCCAGCAGGGTGGGCGGTTCCCTGAAACCAGGGCTGAGGAGAGGTATGGGGCGTACAGGGTTCTTTTACACAGGGCTCCCTCACCTGCATCAACCCCGAGGTGTGGGCAGCTGGCTGGGGAGCAGAGTCGCAGCCATCAGCCGCCTGCAGAGAGGGCACTACTCAGCAGCTCCAGCCTGGGCGTGGGCTCACCTGCATCACCAGCCCCTGCGCCCTCCTACCCGCCGGCCCTGGCCCCACCAGCACACCAGCAGGGTAGAGACCCAACTGCTGGGCTGGGAGCCCAGCTCCTCACTGACCTGACTCTCAGCCTGGGGTGTCCCGGGCTCCTTGTTTAAGCCTCTTGCTTCAGGCCCAGGGCCCTCCAAGAAGTTAGATGGCACCAGGCCCCTCTGTCCATTCAGTTCCCCCTGGAGAGGAGGTAGTGGTGAGGCTGAGAGCAGGAGAGAGGCCTCAGCCCCACCCCCTTGACCCAGAAGTCCCTGGAGGAACAGCTCTGTCATGGGAGGTGACCTGTCCACGCCTCCAGGCATCTCTCAGGAACCCTTGCTCATCCCCTTCCCAGCTCTGGGTCAGCCCTTTCCAAGAGGCTGGTGAGGTGTTCTCACATAGTAGAAGCCATCATCGTCCATGCCCCCAAAAACAGTGATGACATCTCCTGCTCGGAAGGGCAGCTCTGCCTGTGGAGAGACCAAGAGGCAGGTGTCAGGCCCGGGGAGGCCCTGCCACCACCCCCATTGACTGGGCTCTCTCCGAGGGTCCTCACCTCCACATCCACATTGGGGGAGCTCTCCCGGGGGTTATAGTCGAATGCAGCCACCATGGAGCGGGGAGCTCTCAGGCTGGCAGAGGAGACCAGCTCGGGGGGGCCTACAGGGGAAGGGGAGGAGATTCAGAACTCTCTCTAGACTCCCCCACCCCACCCCACCTCTGCACTGGAGGCCTGCTGGCCCCCTATTCCCCACCTCCCCCACTAGTTGTAGCCACGGAGGAGAGACCAGAGGGACAGCCTGTGGCACCCCATTCCCCAGTCTCCCATACCCAGGGAAGGCCCCTCACCTGCACAGTGCTGGGCAGGACCTTCTGACTCAGCTGCAGAGAGAACGTGCATGTGAGCCCCCTAACACACACACACCCCTGCTCAGGACGGCACAGGGCAGGCAGGATGCTCAGCCTCGAATAAGTGATGCAGGAGAAGGATGCTCAGAGAGCACCTGAGCCCAGCCCTTTGGTTTGGGTACTGAACTAAGGCCCAGAAACGGCGGCTGCCTCCAGGCTGCACAGAATTTATAGTCAGGTGCTTTTTGGAACAGAGGTCCCAACAAGCTACTCCCCGTCCCCATTGGAATGAAGTGCCCTCCTGGAGAAGGGACGGATGTGGCAAAGGTCTGCCCCGATACCCTTCACCTATGCCAATCTCCACATGTGTCTCCCCAGAGAGCCAAGCGATGACCCCCCCACCCCCACCCACCCTCACAGGACCCCAAAGGAGAAGGGGGTCTTACCCACCTTTCTTGGAACGGCGGGGCTTGGGGGGAGGCCCAGTTGTGCAGGCTGTGGAGTACAGAAAGGAACCATCCCCTGATCCAGGAAGGCAAGTAGATGTAAGAGAGAAACTGAGGCAGGGAATAGGACAGTGACTGCGGAGTCTCCTCTTGGGGCCACTCCAGAGTCCCCATACTCAAGTTTCTAAAGGACATTCGTCTCCCACCCCAACCCCCAGGATCCGAACTACAAAGCCTATCCCCTCTGTAGTAGACCCCACTGCACCTGGCAAGCTCACTGTGGTGGCCACACCGGCCGTGGTCTCTGTGAGGCCCCCGTGGCTTTGCTAGACTCTTAATAAGCGAGGCGTCCTGCTGCCACTGCAGACACACTCATTCTCCACGCCCCGGGCAAACAAAGCTCAGGAGGGGGTTGAGTTGGAACTGGGGGCGGCGGGACTTGGGTGAGGGACAGCAGCAGGTCCTACCTGAGCCCTCAGCGAGAACATCTAGGGACAAATAACCCCGCTGAAATAGCTGCCGTCTTCCTGCGGGACTGTCCACAGCCACCTCGGCCACCATGTTGCAGGGGATGTAGCCCGTCCGGCCTCCAGCTTCACCCCGGTAGAAGCCATCAGCATCCTTTTCTCCAAACACCTGGAGGCAAAGACCGGCTGTTCCGGGAGGCCAGTTCAGCGCACTCCCTGTGCCCAAGGTCCCAGCCCCGCAGCACCGCACTTGGAACTGCAGAGGAACACTCTGCCTTTTGTGGGCCATGGAACAGGAGACAGGGGGCAAGGGCCAAGAAAAAGGATCAGAGGGATGAGAGAAAATCACTCTTTCCGTATTAGCATCATCAACAGCTACCTGCATGTCTGTTCCCCTGGCCCACCCCAGACTGGAGCTCCCCAACCTCAGAGCCACGGCAAAAGCCTTCGGTAAATGCCTGGAAGCACAGGAGAAGCTGTGATGTTGGTGCCAGCAGCTATGTTGGGCGACACACCAGGCAGTTCAGGGGCCCTGTGTGTACCGAATCACATAAGCCTCACGGACCCCTGTGAGGTAGACACTAACATTATCCCCATTCTACCAATGGGGAAACTGAGGCCCAGAGGAGCCGATCTACTCAAGGCTGCACAGCCAGAAGTGGCAACCCCACTTCTGGCTCTAAAAGCTGTGTTCTGGCCCGTACGTGGTGATATCTCCACGCAGGAAAGGAGGGAGGAGGGAGGGCCCAGCCAGTGAGTCACCTTCAGGATCTGGCCCTCTCGGAAGGGGAGCTCCTCTTCCCCAGCGTCGGGGTTGGGGGACATTGACACAGGGTCATAGTCAAACAGAGCCACAAAGACCCTGACAGGCAGGTCCTGGTAAGCCAGCGCTTCTTCTGGGGGGCTCCTCAGAGAGGCTACAGAGAGTTGGGGGGAGAGAGAGGGCAATAATAATGAGTTCTGGCCAAGGGGTTAGGAAAGACCCCCTTCACTGAGCCCAGCCCCCCACAGGTGCTCACCCAGGTCAGTGGTGCCTGGCCTGGGGGCCCGGGCCCTTCTACGTGGGGGGCCCCTCCTCCCAGAGCTGTCTTGCCCTCTGGGCTCCCCAATCTCTGTTGCCTGCAAAGAGGGGGCAACAGAAGGCAGAAAGGTCACACCATCCCACTGGTGGGCACCTCAGCAGAGGGAGGACTCCCCCACACGTGCTCCCCAGCTCTGCCCCGTCAGCAGAAGCAGCGCAGCAGAGCAGGGGCACAACATTCCTCTCCTGGAGACCTAGCCCAACCTCACCGGAGATTCAGACACCCCCACGGGGGGAGGAAGGGCAGGAGGGGAGGCCCCAGCTCCAGCCACCCTAGCAGATGTGTGCAGCAGAGGGGACTAAGGTGAATCTTAGAGTTGACCAAGGAGCGTGTGAGAGGAGGCCCTCTTCTCAGCGTCAGGGTTGGGTGACGCTGGACATCACAGTCAATGTCCTAAGCAGAGGAAAGGACCACCCTGTCCAGAGGCAGGGGGCTGGCTGGCGGCAATTGGCAACTAACAATAACAGAATATTGTGCATCCCAGTTCCGATCAGCAGAAGCAGCAAAGCAGTGGAATGTGGGTGGGAGGAGGTAGGTGCGGGAGCCCCGAGGCCCGGCCCCACCTCAGCTGATGAAGGCGGCAGCGTGGAATGGGAGCGGCTGGTGGGCAGCAAGCAGAGCCACTGGAGGCGGCGGCAGGCAGGGGGCTGCCCAGGGTGGGGAGTGCGCACGGACCCGGGAGGCTGGCTCCTTGGCTCTGCCAGTCGCACTGCGGCCTCTCCGCTCTGGCTCGCCTTTCTCCCAGGCTGGGAGGCGTGGGTAGGGTTTGGGGCCTGAATTGGCCTTCAGGGCCCCCCTGGGCTTTCCTGTGGATGCTGTGCCCCAGGCCTCCCCATCTCCAAGGCAGCAGGAGCTGGTGATGCTGACACCCCCGCCGCCCGCCTCCTGCTCGTCCTCAGAATCATATTCAATGCTGATTTCCAAGCACTTTGGGGAGAGGCAGCTGACCAGGCCAGATTCTGGGGTCTGGCCACGCAGGCACCTCTGGGAAGGGGCCGGCCGCCCTCTCCCACCAGCCTCTGGTCCACCCCTGGTGCCCTCGCCCACAGCGGGGCTGCCCCTCTCCCGTGTGGGGCCTGGTCGTCCAGAGGCCTGGGGCCCGCCGTTGCTGAGAAGGCGGCTGCAGTGTTCACGGGGATCTGGGGACCGCTTGCGGTTTGGGGGCTTCTCGGTGGAGCCACTTCCTCTCCTCCAGCTGCTTCCACCAACCAGTCCGGGCATGTCCTCCAGGTGGTCCCTGGCACTGCAAGGCTCAGGAGACAAGGGACACGGCCCAGGTCCTTGCGGTAGACTGCTGTCACAGCCCAGCCCCAGCAATGTGGGCTCAGGTGGGCTGCAGTCTTGGGGAGAGGAGCCTGCCTCCGGCTTCTCCTCCTCCTCCTCCTCCTCCTCTTCTTCCTCCTCCTCGGGAATGCTGAAGAGCTTCTTGCTGCAGAACTGCTGGAGGGGCAGCTCCAGGATCTGCTCCAAGATCTCCTCGTCACTGTCAGTCTCAGAGAAGGGCTCGGGCTGGGGCTGGGGCTGGGGCTGGGGGAGGAGGAGGGCAGCAGGGGAGAGAGGTCCATGGGAAGAGGAAAGAACTGTGACCTTTGCCCTCAAACAAGGGCAGGGGTTGCAGGCAACCCCATAGCCTTCCCTCAGCTTCCTCCCTGAGGAAGGACCAGAGAGGGGGCTGGCCCAAAGTCACATGGTGTGTCCAGGGCAGAGCCAGAGAACGAGTGAGGGAACACACCCAAGGAACAGGCTGCACAGATGCTCGGGCCCCTGAGTGGCAGCAGCAGGCCGTGCCTGTAATAGCAGAGAGGCCTCCCTACCCCTTCCCCTGCAGCTCCCAACACAAGGATCTCTGATGGCCAGGGTGCTGTATCTGGTGTGCTGGAGCGAGAGGAGGTACAACACACAGCTCCTCATCCTCCCCTTTCTTCCAGGAGGGCAGAGGCCAATCCTGAGCCACTTCCTATCTGCTTCTTAGGACAGGGCCCAGGCCACACACCCAGAACGCTGCTAGCACTCAGTGGTGGCTGGAGCAGCTGCTGACACATAGGGTGGAGGCCCCTGGAACCCCAGGTCTAGGGCCCACCAGCCCTTCCTCATCCCGTTACCTTGGGCCCATTCTCCCTGATGCTGTTGCCAGCAACCTGCTTCTGGAAAGAGCAAGTCCTGGAACCCAGCTCTTCCTCCTCTTCTTCCTCTTCCTCCTGGATGTCTGACAGATCTGAGTTCCTGCCCTGGTCTGCAAGGGAGTTCACTGGGCGGACCCCAAGCTCTGCCATGTCCTCCTTCTGTGACAGGGGAGGCAAAGGATGAGAAGGGGGAGGGCATTGAGGGGCTTGGGATGGGGAGCACGCTGGCAGGTCAGCCCCCGCCAGAACGAAAGGGTCCCCTGCCAGAGGAAGAGGGCAATGTCCCAAATGGGGGTCCAGGCAATGGGGGTGGGGAGAGGAGACGGATGGGAGCCTAAAGGGAAGAGAAATCTGGGGAAATAAAGTGGCAAAGAGACGGATACAGAGCCCAGCCCAGAGCAGAGGGCCAGCGGACGGCGACCAGAGTGTGGATGGTAGGAGACCAGGAGGCACGCCCAATTCTTTGCGGTGGCACAGTGTGTCCCCAAACCTACCTCGGCCCTGGGCCTCAGCCCAGCCCCCGTGTCTCCTCCGAGGCTGGCCTCAGCACAGGGCACCTTCTGGGCCACTGCTCCCTCGGGGGAGCAGGGTGCCGGCCAGGCCTCTCCTGTGGTCCGTTCAGCCTGCTCCTGGGCGGGTGAGGAAGCGGCAGGCCCGGGAGCCTTCTCACCAGTGGCTGGCTGGGTGGCCCTCCTGTCCTCTGGGGTGCCCAGCACAGCTGCCCCAGCCTCCTCCTGGAATGGGAGGCACTGAGGAAGGGCCCAAGCCCCAGGCCCTTCCCCCAGCCTCCACCTGCTCCCCTCTCCCCAGCAGGGTACCTGGGAGCAAGGTGCTGGGGGCTCCTCTTGGGATCCTTTCGGTGTCTCGCTGAGAGGGCTGGCTGGAGCGCCCCCAGGGGACTCTTGAGTTCCATGGGGCTCAGGAGAGCAGATGGGGGAGCTGGGGTCTCCAGGCCCTGGGGAGGCTGGAGCAAGGGCTGATCTGGCCTCCAAGCCTGGTTGTGGTGAGGGGGAGGGGCAGGAGACCCTGGCTGGCAGGCAGGCCGCAGCCAGGGCTGGGGCAACAGGAGCTGGAATGGAGTCGGCAGACTCGCCATGGGGCGACATGGTGCGCACGGCCACCTCGCTGCACACCTGCAGCAGCTGCAGCTGGGACAACTCTACCAGCACACTGCCTGCTGTGGGCGAGGCCACCTCCATGATCTGCAGGGTGGAGGGAGCACAGGACGGAAGAGGGAAGCTGAGACGGCCAAGTGTGAGGACACAACAGCAACAACGGTGACCGGCATTTGCTCAACCTCATCTCATTGAATCTGCCTGGCCATAGGGCTTCAGTGGTAGAGCAGTTTTTTTAATCCCAACTACCAAAGCCCATGCTGTTAACCAATCTGCCACCTAGTGCCCAAATGCCAGGCACCAGGCATCGCTGTGCTAGGCTGGAAGGACTACGCCTCCGAGCAAGAGACCCACATCCTGCTCCCAGGGTGCGGGTGGGCAGAGTCCCTAGGCCATACCTTCTGCCCATCCGCATAAATGGCATAGCCCGTGACCCGCACGCCATTGGAGGTGCCAGCAGCATCAATTGTTACTGGGAGCCAACTGATGATCAAGATTCCGGGGGAGGGTCCTGGCTCAATCTGCACATCCAGAGGGGCGTCGGGTGGGCCTGGGGGAAGGGGACACAAGACCCAATAGTACAGGACACTCACCACCAGAGATAGAGCCCAGCCCACTTTGCCACTTCCCTGAAGACGCCAACTGCAACAGTCTCCCCTTCCACCATCACCCATGGCCTGGCCTCCCGGGTATCACAGTCAGCGCCCAAGCCTGCATACCTGCTGCGAGGGTCGTGAACTGCAGGGTGGCCGTCCGCTGCTCTGGCCTCTCCCAGCCTGGTTCCCAGGACCCTCCGGGTGGGAGCTGAGCCTCCACTCGGGCCTGATAGAGTGTACCAGGCCGCAGGTGGCAGAAGGTGGCCCAGTAGGTGCTGGGCCGGGCAGGGGGGCATTCTTCCCCATTGAGGTAGATGGCGTGAGCCAAGTTACTATTGCCGGGCACCCAGGTGATCTCAGCAGAGGTGGCTGTCAGTCGATGGACCCGTAGCTGGCTCGGTACCACCCTGGCCCGGGTGCCCATCGCCAAGCAACAGCGCAGAGGGTCTGAGCTGCCCCGGCTGGTCAGGGCCTGCACAGAGACATGGAGGGACCCAGCCCGCAGGTCCAGGTTCTCAAGCACAGCCTTGGGGGGCGCTCCGGGTCCCAGGGTCTGACGCAGCTCCCCATTCACGCAGATGTGGTAGCCCTGTAGCTCCACTCGCTCAGGAGGCGGCTCCCAGGCCAGCACCACGCTGTGGGCCAGCTGCTTGAGGACAGCCAGATGGCGGGGGTAAGGCACAGCAAGGGGCTCGCCCAGGCCCTCAGGTGGGGGGCTCAGACTGAGCTGGTCCCCTGCAGCCTCCTCCTCCTCCTTGGATCTGGGCTGGCTGCGTCCCCCGACGCTCTGGCCCCCACTACTGCTGCCACCCCCACCTCCGCTCAGGAAACTGAGTTCAGGGCCCGAACTGTGGGACAAATCGGCCAGCTCCGAAGGGAGGGAGGTCAGGAGGTCGTCGTCGGACACGCGCTCGACAAAATTGGAAGGGACCAGGCCCCTTCGGCCATCCATGAGCTCCCCTGGCAGAGGGAGGGCAGGGAGGGAGGAGACAGAGAAGGTAGAGAAAAACCAGTCCAATAAATGCATTTCAGCAATGGGCACTGGGTGATCTTCAGCATTCGATTCAGATCAACATTACCGGTCAGCATTTCTAAAGGACAAGGGCAGTCAAAGCCTGGATTCGGGAGTTCCTGCTCATTCGTGTAAGTGTGACAACAGTATTGCAGTTATACCGAAGAGTGCCTCTTCTCCACGTGTGTGTGAATCGCCTGGAGGTGTGTTAAAATGCAGGTTCTAATTCTGTGGGGCCAGCGTGGAGCTGAGATTCTGCGTTTCTAACTAGCTCACGGGCGATACTGACGCTAAAGGACGGAGGCGGATGTCGGTGCTCTGAGGAGGTGCATGTGGAGTGTGTGTCTAGGTCAAATGTCCTGCCTCCAACTTGCTTTCCAGCTGTTTCTCTTTTTTCACCTACGTGAACAAAATGTGAACAACTGTGGCATTGAGGTGGGGAGCACTATTATTCTTTAATTCTTCCGTCCATTTGACAAGTTGCACATTACACGGGCCTGAGCAGCGGGGGCAGGGCCCCCCTCAACGGCCCTCTGAGGAGAACAGACAGCTCTGAAGGAAGAAGGGAGGCAGCCCCGGGTCGGGGCAAGGGAGGAATCCACAGACAAGAGACATAAACGCCAGAGAAAAGAGTCTCCTGTGGGTGCTGGGCGGGATGAGGCGCAGGCCTGGGGCTGGGAGCACGACTGGCAGTCAGTCCGGGCAGTGAGCAAAGGTAAGTCCTGCCACTGTGTCCCAGTTCCCCTGAACACCTGGCGACAGACGACGGGAACATGTGTTGCTGTCTGGGGGATGTCAAGGCAGGAAAAACATTGGGCACACGGCACAAGGTAGAGCTAATTTGGGAGAAAGAAACAGATCCCCGGGGAACAGATGAGCTCGTGACTCCTGTGCCTTCATGGGTGGCGGGGCACGCAGAGGGTGGGTGCGGGCAGGTCTGGTGAGTCTGCCCAGCACCCTCTCTCTCTGGCTAGGAGAGAAGAAAAGGTAAGGAAACCTGAAGAAGAAACAGCCGGGGCTTGCAACAAATTAGACCATGTAAGCACTGTAGTGGGTTGATAGTGGCCTCCAAAACTATGTCCATGTCCTAATCCCTGGAACCTGTGAATACGACCGGAAGTGGAAAAAAGGGTGGGTCCTAAGTCCATGGACAATTGTCCTTATAAGAGACTCACAAAGGGAGACACTGAGAGATGAGGAGAGGAGGAGGAGGCGACATGACGACGGATGCAGAGATTGGAGTGAAGTGGCCACAAGACAAAGAGCACCGGGAACCACCTAAAACTGAACGGGACAAGGAACGGGTTCTCCCCTAGAGTCTCCAGGGGGGCGTAGGGTCCTGCCAACAGCTCGATTTCAGATTTCTGGCCTCTGGAGATGAGAGAACACATTCCTGTACTTTTAGGCCACCCCACTGGTGGTAATTTGTTACAGCAGCCCTAGGTAATTAGCATAAGCCCTAGTACGAAGGACTGTGACTTTACCGGTAGGAGCCTTCACACTAAGCGGATCCACAGCCCTGAAAGGCTAGTGCTGGGTCGGGCACAGGCCCCAATGCTTGTGCCCCCGAGAGCGGCCCAGGTGGGATCAGACGCAGATGAAGCAGTCACTGGGCTAGAGTGTGAGGAATACAGCATCCTGCATCCAGCTGTCTACAAGCCTTTAATTCTACCCCAGACTGTACAGTTCAAATTCTAGTACTTTGTGGTTGTTTGTTGTTGTTGTTATTTGTTTTTGCTGCACCGCCTCCCCCCAAAAAGTGTTAGCTTTTTTTTTAACATCAAAAATCCTGGTGCCACCCTGGGGAGTCTCAGCTGCAGGCACTGCCTGTCACCCAGTCTCAGTAATGGGGTATCTGCCTCAGCTGCCTGATGTCCTCCTGGGCACTGGAGAACTGCCCTGAAGCCCCCCTCTGCCTGGGCCCTGACAGCTACTCACTACTTGCTGACACACTTTCCTGGGCTCTGAACCCCCCTTACACCCGACTGGAGCCCAGCATCGGATCTGTGCTACGGGCCTGACCTCAGCGTCACTAGGATGAAACACTGCCACAGTCTGTTTGCCCGCACAGAAGTAAACTCAGCCAGAATTCCTCATGTCACTGTCCATCACGCAGACTGTGGCAGGCCCCGTCCTGCCCTGCTTGGGGCAAGCCCACAGTCAGACCAGCTGCCGCCCTTCCCAAGACCCTTCCTTTCCCTTTCCGAGTAGGCTGCCAGGTCTCTGTTGCCTGTTCAGTGAGCCTGAAAAGTTACAGGGGGCTGAGCATGCGGGGGACAGGGTATGTATGGGCGGAGGTCTTGGGAAGAGGAGCTTAAAAGCAGAGGGACAGGATGATCCTGCCACCTTCCTACCTTCAAAAAAGCCATCCTCATCCATGTTGCCATAGATGTAGATGTACTCGCCAGCGGTAAGCGGAAGCTCTGCCTCTGGATTCTCATTGGGGCCCTCGAAGGGGTTGTAGCTGTCGGAGGAGGCACAGAGGAGGAGGACAGTGACTTACATCCTACCTCCATGTCCCCACTGCCCTGGCCCTTTATGGAGACTTGGTTGTCCACCTTTAAGCCAAGCAGGATGCTCGCTGCACCCGCCTCGGCCTAACTAGAATACAGGAGGACATGTCCAGCTGGGATCCCTCTACCAAGCCCATCGTCTCCAGGTGCCTCTGTCCTCTTTGGCCCCTTCCTCTCACACACCCAAATGCTGGGGGGTGGGGCGCAGAGGCAAGAGGCCCACCTGTAGCGTGCTAGGAAGACTTGGATCCTGGCTCCTCCCCGGCTGCCCTCCAGCGCTGCTGGGAGCAGGGAGACGCTGTCTGCCTCCAGCTCCTCCACCTCACTGGCTGTGTCCACCTGGGGGACGGCAGGAAGAGTCAGTCGTCTCCAGGACCCAGGGCCAAAGGCAAAGCAAGCAGGTTTCCTGGCTGAGCCAGCGGAGGACCCCCTGAGAAGGGAAAGTGAGCACACGGGGGCAAGGCCAGCAGCGACGAGCCCGCTGTTTTCTAAATCAGCTCCTGAGCCAGCAGGTCCGAGCAAAGTCCGGGTGCCCCTGATAGAGGCTGTGGAGATAGCCTGGATCCCCCACCCCAGAGCCCTGACCTCTACTGTACCAGCCCAGGAAATGACCATTTTCCCCATCAGAGAGCGGGCCAGCCACACTGATATGGGTGGGCGCCCAATGGCAGTTTGTCTCCTTAGGGTGAAAACACAACAAAGCACCCCAACTATGAAGGGGTGAAAGCAAGGAAGCAGAAGAACCAGGCAGGGCCCACCCTGCCCCAGGTGTCCAAAGCCAGCACTACCACTCTGTCCCACAAGAGGGCAGTAGAGGCCTGGTGCTGGGTTTGACCATTTTCCACAAGCTTGGACTGCCCTCTCCACGTTTGGGAGTTTGGAAGGTATAGAGGTATTGGAAGGTGATTGGAAGAGTTGTGAGCGATGCCCAAGAACTTGGTAATCATAATAGTTGCCACATTTAAGGATTTACTGTGTGCTCTGCACCGAGGGAGGCACTTTCCTTATATTTTTTTCATGTAATCCTCACAAGAAACGTACAAGGCAGGTTTTATTAGCTCCAAAATCCAAACAAGGAAACCAAATCTCAGAAAGGGTCTTGCCTGAGACAGGGCTGGGATCTGAATCCCAGAACCTGTGCTCTTTGTCACACACCCATCACTTCTGCAGCGGACGCTCTCGGAACAGTCTCATTATGTGGATCCTGGCGCCAGAGTGTCTCCTCCACCCAGCCCAGGCCTCTAGGGCTTCTCTCCGCCCCAGAGGGGTGGGCCTGGGTGGCCCCGAGGTGTGGCTCGACCTGAGCTCCCTGTCCACCCTGGGGAATCAACAGGCCCTTCTCTCCCAGGGCCTGGCTCCATTTCCCAATGTGGAGCCTACAGAGGCCAGCAGCCATCCAACTCCTGGGAACCCCAGAGAGGTGAGGGCCCCTCCCCTACCACTTTGCCCAGGCAGAGCCCGACCCCAGGACCCTCCTCGTCACAGACCTCAGGCGTAGGGCACGACTTGGGGCTGTTGTGGATGGACTCAGAGCGAGAGGAGTTGGAGAGAGACTCTGCCTTCTTGGCTGTTCTTCGAGGGACCCCAGCAAGGGAGGCAGGGGCAGGCTCAGAAAACTTTGGGGTGCAGCGTCCTGGGGATCCCGGCGGGAGGTCAAGGTCTAAAGAGAAGATGGCATATAGATGTGGGGTCCCCGCGGAGGGATCAGGGACCGACGGTGACCTGCTTGGATTATGGGGGGTCAGGCCAAGAAAGAAAATCTTTGGGGAAAATTTACTAAGATGAGGTGGAGGAAATTTACGTGTATTATGTCACATGATCCTCAGAGCAGCCTGAGGAGGTCCACTGAGTTATTTCTTTCTTACAGCTTAGGAAACCACAGCCCCAGAGGTCTAGCAGCAAGTTCAGGATTAAATGGACTGTTGAGTGAGAGGAGCTGGGACCACCAGCTCTGACTGATGCCCGGCCCAACTCTTCACGAGCCCACACTGCCTGCTGCTGAGTCCTGGAGCCCACCTCCCAACCACGACCACAAAGGTCTTATTGGAGGGAAGGAGCAGTGGCCTGAGATACCTGGGCCAGACTCCGGGACAGCCACTCCAGGCCTGGCTCTAACTCGCTGTGTGACTTGGGTAAGGGGTTGCTAGCCTTCTCTGACCTGAACTATCTTATCTATACAAAATTCCCAAGCCCGGGAATTCCAGGCTGATGTCACTGTGGGGTCCACCTTACCTTTGGGGCCAGATCCCCGGCAGGGCTGGGGGATAGAGCAGCAGCAGGGGGGTGGCGGGCGGTCCCCGAGGGCACCGCAGCCCAGGGCCGAGGTGAGCAGATCCAAGGGGCCAGGGTGCAGGCGGAAGGCCTGGAGCTCCTGTGCCAACAGGCTGAAGCGCTCTGTTTGGCTGCGGCACTGCTCCTCAAGCTCTCGGACCCGGACCTGAGCCAAGACCCACCCTGAGCCACCAGGCCTGGCAGCGCGGCCCAGTCCCGGCCCCACACGGATCTCTGGGCCACAGCCTCTAGGCCTGGGTACCAATCCCTGAGCGGTGTCTGAGCTGAGGGTGAAGAACTAGAGCTGTGGGACGTCTTCACCCCCACCCTCCCCCTCTGAGAAGGGCTGGGGCCTCACCCTCAGCACACTCTCACGCCCAGACACTGGCACTTCCTGCTTCTGGCTGCGTTCTGGGCCAAAAGGGATGATGGCTCCCACCCCCATCACTGCCACCAATACCACCTCGGCAGTTTTCTCAACCCCAGTGCTTGACACCTTCCAGCAGCCAGTGACCCAAATCCCTGCCCTCAGAGAGGTCCCCAGAGGGATCACACACGGGAGCTAGGGACATCTGGTGACAAGAATGAGCCAAGTCTCAAGATGTTTTCATCAGGTATCCCGAGAGTCCCAACTTCAGCATCTCTCCCCTGGCCAACACCCACAGGATTGTGGGTTAGACTGGTCAAGAATTTGCTCAGGGGCCGAGTGGCTAGGCCTTAGAGGAGGGAAGGCCCCACGTCTGCTGGGTGTACTGGCAGGTCGGGGACAAGAAGATGGCCCACATGTCCTGCGGGAACCCCAGCCCATCTACGACCCTCAGTTCTGCTCCCAGTCACTCCCCACTGTGCTGGACATGAGAAATGGGACCACTTGGACCTAAGGGAGGAGAGGCAGCTCAGTGGGCCTGGAGGGGAAAGGGGATGCCCCAGGGTGGTGGGGGGTCAGGAGGCTGTACCTGCATGGAATCCAGGGTGGACTGTGGCAGGAAAGGAAAGCGTAGAGGAGAGATTAGACCTGAGACCTGTGGGTCATCACCCAGAGCGGGCAGCTGGGAGAGAGGGGCCCCAGTGGACCCCTCTGGTCAGCTCCCCAGACTGACTGAGCATTTCTAAATTGAAGGGTATTTGAAGGTGAAGGCAGCCTCTGGGGGTAGGCGGTAATTGGAGACTGCTGCCACCAGACCCAGGAGCCTGCCTGGCTGTGCCTAGCCCGAGGAACAGGCCAATGGTGCAGGGGGTTCTCCAGGCCCTTCCTGAAAGCCCGCACCCACCCCTACGCAGGCCACTCTAGCACTCTCTGGACTTCCCCTGCCTCCCTTCAAGCTGGGGTTGCTGGCAGCCATGCCCAGGGACCTACCTCCAGCAGCTGCACGGCCCCTTCATGTTCCCTCTTGGCTTCTGCCTGGGCCTATGGGTGGAAGGAGGCAAATGCTGGAGGGGAAGGAAGAGGAATGGGGGCGGGATACAGGGAGACAGAAGGGAGGGTAGGAAGGACGGAGGGAGGGCAGAAAAAGGGGGAAGGCAGGGAGACAGGAAGGAGGAAAGGGGACTAGGAAGGAGGAGGCTGAGGGTTCCTCCCTCCCAAACTCCCACCCCTGAACCTCACCTCAGGCCAGGGGCAATAGGGTCAAGGGGAAGTGGCCTGAAGCTGCTTCTGTCTTTCTGGGACATCCACCCTCCAGTCTCTCTCCGACCTCTCTGTGCTCCTTCTCAGCCTCTTTCTCCTGCTCCCCTTTGAATGTTGGGGTGCTGCTGGGCCCACTTTACACTCTTCACTCTCTCCCAAGAGACCCTTCTAGTCACATGAGTAGACACACTGATGACTCCAAAACCTGTCTTCAAGGCCAAATTCCCCATCACGCCAGACTCCTAGGTCCCACTGTGTCTGGATAGTTCCCCTTGAATGTTTAACACTCAACCCAAACTTGGCCAAAGCAGAACCCAGAACTCAGGATTCCCTACCTCTAGGGGCTGCTGGCCCTTCACCCCTCACCGCCTGGGGTGTGAAAAGACCCACCGTTTATCAGGGTTTACTCAGCGAATGAGTAACAGCATGGGGGCTGTCATTCTATGACTGGATCCATGGAGTCTTGCCGATTCTCTCTCCAAAATATACTCCAAATCCATCCGCTGCTCCCCACTTCACTGCCTGCTCCCTAGTCCGGACGGCCATCATCTGGTGTTGCAACAGCCCCAGCACCTGAAGGCCCTGCTTCCACGCCCACTCCCGTGGTCCCTCCTCCACAGCACTGCCAACGCCACCCTCTAAATGATGGAATCAGACCACGCTGCTCCCCACTTGGGACTTTCGACAGCTTCTAACCACTCAGAGGGCAAAACATCCAAACTTCTTCCACAACCTTTAACGCCCAAGGCGATCTGGCCCCTGCTGTTCTGTCCATCCTGCTGCATTCTAGCCACTCTGGTCTGGATCCCAACCTCTTCCCTGCCACAGGGCATTTGCACTTCTAGTCCCCTACCTGGAGTGCTCTTCAGCTGGCCTCTTCTTGGCCTTGAGATATTAAAACCTTCCCTGCTGACCTCTCTAAGGTGACCCTCACCCCATCCCAGTGGCTCTGCCACATCACCCTGTTCACTGCCCCCACTGTGCTCATCAGCACTGCACTTGTCAGTGACTGGGATCATCCCAATCACAGATCTTACTTGCTGATTGGTCAGGGACCTGGTGTTTGCCCACCACTCGGCCCCAGCAACCGGCACACAGTGGGTGCTCAGTAAGTGCTCATTGGATGAGTGGATGACCAAGCTGGGGCCCAGCAGCCTATCACCTTCCATCATTCCTGCCCCCTGGACACCTCATCCCCACCTGCTGCAGCCTCCGGACCTCCTCCTGCTTCTCCTGAAGGCTGAGCCGAGCCTGCTCATGCTCCACTTCCAGCTGCTGCCGCCTCTGGGCCACCTCCCGCATGTGCTGAAACACAAGACCCTGGGTCAAGGCCAGAGCCCCACCCCACCATTTCTGTAGAAGAGGGAGCCTCAGATGCCATGGGTTCCAGATACCCTCTGTTAAAAAGAGAACTAAGGCTAGCGAAGGGAAGGGCCCGGCAGCTCCAGGCCTGGGCCTCAGGCCCCAGTGCTCCACAAAGGGCATATTCCAGTGCCCCACTTTCTCACTGTGCCAGGAACCTGTGCTCTCCCCCTCCCCCACACAGTCTTCTCACCTTCAGCACCTGCTCCAGGCTCTCCAGCTTGCTCTGAAGGCCCTGGCTCTTTTGAAGGGCAGAGTCCCTCTCCTGTGTCACCCCCAGGAGCTGGTCCCTCAACTCTGCATTCTCCCACTCCACCTGGAGAGGGGGGAGTGACAGGGAGCAGGGTGTGTGAGCCTTGCCAGACCAGCTCCTTCCCCAGGGGGAACAGTACCCTTCATCCTGCAGCCCGGTTCAGGGTGAGTGCTGGAGGAGACAGCCCCTCACCAGGGACCAGGACTCTAGCAGGATCCCAGGCTGCACAGCACCTGGGCAGAGTGGCTACCTGCTCCTTCTGCGTGGCTCTCCCACTGAGCCTGGAGTTCTCATCCACGAGGCGGGCATTCTCATTTTGGGCTTCCTTCAGCTGCAGTTCCTGAGAGATCAGAGGAACTCTGGGGAGGGGGCCTGGCACCCACATTCTTCCTCTCCCTACACAGAGGACCCCCCCGCAGACAGGACCTTTCTCCCCCACCTGGAGCCTGCATCTGCCAGGAAAGGAGAGCCCCGCAGCATAGGAGGGAAAGTGTTCTTGAGGGCAAGAGGGGTGAAAGCAGAGAGGGAGCCCACCCCCTGGCTGGCCTTGGGGACAGGGAGCTGGCTTCTGGGAGGACCTCCGGAGCTCACCAGCTCCTCACATCGCCTCTGCTTTTTTCGGGCTTCCTGCTCCAGGCTCTCACATTTCTTCCGCTTCTTGCTAAGCTCTGATTCCTGTGGGGTCAGAACCGAGGGCTCCTCATGTGGGAAGGTAGGGCTGTCCACAACAGGTGTCCTCCAGCCCTTGACCTGGGACTTACCAGCTGCTGCACCCTCTGCTGCTTCTCTGGCTCCCCTAGGACCGCAGGTGGGTTTTCCACATCCTCCTGGGGAGTAGCCTGGAAATGCCCAGGGCAAGGGCCTGGCACCTGGGAACAGGGCCCCAAGGCAGCCTGCTCCCAGCCCAACCAATCTGTGGAGGTTCGCACCCCATCTCACAGTCAGCAAAGAGATCCCCGACCAGGAAGTGGGGGTGCCCATCTCCCCACCCCTCCATCACCTCCAGGTGATGTGGCAGTGCAGAGGCTGCATCCCCGTGTCCTGCAGACACGGCGCTTTGAGACCCCAACACCCATGTGTGGCCTGGGAGATGGATCCCTTATCCAGGCCAAAGATTTCCCATTTTAGCTGCTTCCAGAAGCAGCCCTGTTCTGCACTCAATAACTGTCCTGGTGTCCTCCTGTGACTGGCAGAGAACTAGGCAGCCACCTGGGTCCCCAGGGATGTGGTGTTCCCAGAGCTAGGGGTTCTAGACCATCCAAATCTGGGCTTGGCCTAGAGCAATGCACACCTGGCCAGGCCCTCCTAAAGTGCCCCCCACCCCCCATGCAGGCAGGCCCACGCTGCAGCACCTCCCATTTAGCTGTGCAAACTCTGGAGGAAGACAGGTCTTGATGGAAGGTGCCTCTCCCTCCCTGGGCCAGGCAGAGGGGCAAAATCTGAGCAAGAAGCACCCCACATCCTGCGGCCTTGGTCGCTATGGAGTCCCTTCTCCCACCCCGCTTCCCAGAAGGAGGTGGACGTGAGTGCTACCCAAGGAGAGAGGATGGAGAGGAGCCAGATCTCTAAGTTCTGGAGATGCGGAGTGGGGTCCCTAGCCTTCGAGACAAGGGCTTTCTAAGCCCAGCGCCCAGGGAGGGTCGCCCATACCTGGAGCCGGGGAGGATGCACTGCTGCCTGGGGGAATCGGGGCCAGGCCGGGACGACCAGGCAGGCGCTGAAGGGGGCGTCCCCGCGCTACGGCGGCGACGGCAGGCGGTGGCTCAGGCTGGGCCCCGGGCGGCTGCCAGGGCAACCAGGGATTTGCTGCTGGGCTGTACCACTGGCTGCGTGGCAGGGGCGGTGGGGAGGGCACCGTGGGGCGCTCGTCTGTGGTATGGGGGGACCCCTAATTCCCGGGGGCGGGCACAGCGCAGGTACAAGCGCCGGGAGGCGGGACGGGGCGGGACCCTACCGCGGGGGTCGGGGAAAGCTCCCCAGCCCTTGGAGTGCGCGCGCCAACACCGGGTCCTCCGGGCTCAGAGCAAGCGTTTCAGGAGGAGATCCCGGAGCCACCGCCCCCCTCTACACACACCCACACACCTGCCCTAGGGCGGGCGCTCACCTCTCCCGGGGCTCTGGAGGTGGGCGCTCGGGCTCGGACCCGGACAGTGCGGCCCGAGGGCCGGAGCGGCAGGGACGACTCCTGCTGGTTGCGCAGGGCGATCTGCCTCTGCAGCCGCAGTACCTCCCGCTGGGACTCGCGCAGCAGCCGGTCGAAGTCCCTCATGTGGAGCCACTGGGGGCCCTCCTGGGTTGGGACACAAAGAGCGGAGTTTGGCCTAAATCCCCGCCCGCCCCACGTTGTCCCCTTATGGAGGGACTCCGATGCGCGGAACCGTGCACACCCTCCCATGCATACATGCCTTGGTCATAGGTGCGTGCTTGTATGCTTTTGCTAGCCCGTATGCAGACACACACAGTAACCCATTTACCGATCACTCACTGTGTGCCCGGCACTGGGCTAAATGCCTTGTGAACATTGCTTCACCCAAGTGTTAGGTATGTGTGGATTCATACAACCAGACCCACTGGCATACAGCCTGAAGCCTGGAGCACAGTAATTCCCAGGTCTGGGACTCATGGCTCCGCCCCCTTCAATTCAAGCTTCTTCCCGCTCCCACCTGGGCCGTTGCCAGGGGAACCTACTCCCCAGCAGCCTCCACCTTCCCGCTTCATTTGCATCTCATTAACATCTCGGTCCAAATCCCACAAGCCAGGCAGGTAGCCCAGGGTAAGGATGAGCTGGAGGGGGTGACCAGGGCCTCCTCGCACCTTGCCGGCCAGGGTGAGCCTGGCCTGCAGCTCCCTGCACTCCCGCTGCAAAGCAGCAATCTGCTTGTCCTTGGCCAGCAGGGCGCTGGCTGTCTCACTGAGGTCCCAGGTTCGCTGGCGGGCCAGGACCTTCCTGCACAGCTCCAAGCTGGCCCCTGGATGGGGCACAGGGACACTCACCTGGCGGGAGAAGGCCAATGGTCTCTGGGGACTGGGGCACTTCTCCCACTCCCAGCTCCTCCCAAAGGAGGGGTTAGGATGAAAACCTAGAAGTGTGGCCTCCTGCTTTTACCCTGCATCTGGGGCCTCAGGGGACCAATAGCCTCCTCTGACCCCTCCCAGCAATCCTCAAGCAGAACTGACAGGGTTAACCCCACGTCCCAGTTTAAGCCCAAAGGACACTGCTAATTTAGGGCTGCCACTGTGATGGGTCTTCGTCCCTGCCCCCACAGGCTCTGCACCCAGAGATGAGCTCAGCAGGAGGCTGGAGCCAGCACCAGCACGTGGTAATCCAGAATCCTGCTCTCTGCCTGCCCAGAAGCTCCCCGCCCAGCACTCCTCTCCCTCCTGTAGCCCCAGAAATCCTCAGCCTCCTAACCCGGCCAGCCCACGTTTGCACTTCCTACACTTTGGCCCCTGAGTTCCTGCTTTCCTGGGGGCTAAGAGTCCATGACTCCCAAACCCCACCTGTCAGGCCCAGCCCTGGCTTCCCTCTTTCCTGGTCACACAGCCTTCATCCAGTGGCCTCCAGTCCTCACCACCTTCAGGTTAGTCTCCTGCAGCTTCCGGGCCCTCTCCTCCAGGCGCTTGGCAATGACGGCCAACTCAGCGTTCTTTCGCTTCAGCCTCCGAACTTTCTCCTCTGTCTCCGGGAAGCTGCTCTTCCTCTGACAAGGGGTCAGCCAGAACAGGGGCATGTGGGAAGCACCCCACAGACCCAATCCTAACTGTCCAGGCCTTGGGCAAGAACTCTGGGCTCAGAGTGGGGTCCCTGGCAACTCTAGATAAGGGTTCACCCTCTCTGGGTCAGGGATCATGTCACCTCCATGTGGCCCCCTCTGGGAGAGATGTACATGGGATGAGGAGGAGGACATTGAGGCAGAAGGACAGAGTGTCTGAGTCTGCCTTTCCCCAGCTCCAACCAGGACCCAGGACTCGCCTTCCCAGCCTCACCAGCATCTGGTTTTCCTCCTTAAGGGTGGCACAGCGCTGCTGCAGCTCCCCTAGGGCCCTCAGCAGCTCCAGATTGGGCCTGTCCCCGAAGCCCATGTCCAGCTTGCCCTGGTGTGGGAAAAGACAGGGCACAGGGCCTCAGGAACCCACCCTACCCAGTCACAGCTCTCCTGCCATGGTCCAAGGAGACACGGAGACAAGATTCTCCCACATCCCAGGCCCTCGGAGTGCAGCGCAGGAGGTCCAGGAGAGGGAGCTATCTAGTCCTCCCTGCTCACACTGTCATCCCCGACGCTGGCACCCTCTCTGGTTGTCCCCAGTTCTTCCCGTTCCTGCTCATCTCCCCCTGGAAAATGCCAGCTCGAGCTCCCATCCCCACCTCTCCAGGCTCCATGGCCCCTGAGTCCCCTCCCCCAAAGTCCTCTCCCTCCATCTTCTACAGGAGACTGCTCACACCCATCCCAAACCTTGTCCTCCCTGGCTGAGCCCAACACTGAGCCCCCTCCCGTGACTCTGCTTCTTCTGCACTCGGATTCCACCATATACCTCCCTCCACGAACCCCAGTATCCTCCAGCCCCCAAGGACGGAGTCTCAAGGAGGAGGGGACACAGACAGACTGTCAGAGAGAGACTAGCAGAGGGAAGGGGTAGGGGCAGGGCCAGATGTAGACAGACAGGCAGGGAGTCAGAAGGACAGATGGCAAAAAAATGGAGCCACTGAGATTCCTGCCCAAAGACGGGAGGACAGATAGTCACAGAATCAGACCCACAGACAGAGACAGGCCACAAGAGGAGAGGGGGCAGCAGGCTGCATATCAGGCCTCAGCTGGAGGGCATGATGAGAGTCCCCCCCACCCAGACCAAGCCCTCAACAGCCCCCTTACCTTATGGAAAGCCTCCACCTCCGCATCCTCCAGCCTTGGGCAGCTAGGGCCCGAGCTTGCTGCTTGCTGCCCTAGGCTGGACAGCCCTGTTTCTGTTCCTTCAGGGTGAATGTCCCCTACAGCCCCAGAGCTCTGGGCTCCCTTGGGCTCGAAGCTCTCCAAAGGCCTCAGTTCTCCAACCTGCAGAGCTGCAGGAGTAACGGCAAGGCTTGGGGCTACCCCTCCAGGTTCGCCCCCCTGGCCTGGAGTCCAGCTCTGCCAGGTGGGGAGTGCCCATGACTCCATGGCTCCCAGGTCCTCCGGCTGTGGGAGGGGTGTCAGTTGCTCCATGGTACTGCCAAGGAGCCCCAGGTCCCGGGCCGGGGGACATCCCCCAGCGAAGTGGAGGGGTCGGCGAGAGTCATGCCAGACCAGACCCTTTCCTGTCTGAGCTCCTGGCTTCACCGGCGCTCCATCCAAGGTTGGCTGAGTTCTTCCTCACCCACAAAGGAGTCTGTGGGAGTTGGGGCTGCCACAGCTAGAGCTGGGGCTATGTGAGCTATGTCTGTGTGTGTGAGGGTGTCCCTGCGGGGGCTGGGAGGATGTGCAGAGGCCACCAACAGCAGAGCCTGGATGAGGGCGAGCGTGTGTCTCCAGGTCTGCCTGTTCAGGTTAGTACTGTCTTCTGTGTGTTCGGAGGCTGGTGCACCTACTTGTGTGTGTTGGAGGGTAGTGGTTCTGTGTGCCACCGTCTGTGCCTGCTTCGGAGTTACCAGTTGTTTCTGTGTGCGTGTGGGTGTCTGTATTGCAGGGCTGTGGCAGCGTGTGATGCTGTCACTGGTTGTATCTGAGCATCTCAGTGTTGTGCTGCTGTGTGCATCCGTGTCATTGTGTGTCCGTCAGCGTCTGTGAGTCTGGCCATCCATCACGACTGCTCAGCCTGGTTAGGGTCTGCAGGCTGCTGGGGGTGATCCCCAGTGGTCCGATGTGGTCCTTTATCTTCTGCTCCGCTCTCCGCTGCTGCTCGCTAGCTGGATAGCTTGCTGGGAAGCCGGGGCTGGTCCTAAGGAGGCCTGGGTCGGTGGGCTGCTTGCCTCATAGTCTCTGTCCCTGCTGGCCTCAGCTCTGGGGACTGCAGGGGTCTCCTACAATCCCGGAACCCCAAGACGGTGGGTGCAGAGGAGGCTGAGCCTTAGAATCTGGGGTTGAGCGGGGGAGAGCCAGCCCTCCCCTCCCTTCCCCCTCCTCTCCCGCCCACCAATAGGAAGTCAGCTGCTGGTTTCCATGGTGATGGCGCTGGACTGGTGGGCTAGACCGGCAGGCAGGGTCGGGACAGAGGGAATAGCAGGTTCTTCACAGGATCCTGGCCCAATGCCCCCTACATGTGGCTTCCTACACCCCTCCATGCCTTTGGGGATGCAGCGGCAAGGGGACCGCCGCCGGTCCTCCCCACCTCAGCCCCAACCCAAGACTACAGAGCCGGAGACAGGAGGTGGTATGACAGACAGCGAGCCAGCCATGGAGAGGGCAGGAACAGAAAAAACAGGATTTCAGATGAGACAAAGAGAAACAGAAATTAAGAAAATGAAAACAGGAAGACAGAAGCAAAGAGAAAGAGGTAGAAATAGGCTGAGAGAATTACTTCAGCTTCCTCCTGGCAGAGTGCATTTTGGGGGCAACCTGGCTGTCTCCAGCCAGCGGAGGAGACCACACAGTCTGTTGGGCTGGCTTTGCCCCAAGCTGCCAGAAAGTTCATCTTCGGTCTAACCGTATACCTTCGTGCTATGGGAAAATGGTTTTTTGGGACAAGGACATGGGAACACCCCCACCCACAAGTCGGACAGCACATGAGGACAGGAGCCTAATGGAGTCGTCAGAGACAACCGCGTAGGGAGAGCCGCAGGGAGGCTGCCCCGTCCCCTCCTCTGAGCCTGGCACTCAGTCCATCTGCACACAAGCCAGCCTCAGCCAGAGTCGCGGCCCTCGTGTGGCACCCCTGGGGAACAGCAGCAGCCACACTACTGAAGCACAGAGCCCCCTGCCCACCGCTGCAGCCAGGCCAGAGCTGCTGGGACTGTGGGTGGGGGGCATGGGCAGTGGTGCCGTCCTCGCTCCCTTAGCGTAGTGTGCAGATTAACATGCGCACTGCTACCTGCTGTGTTGCCGATGTGTGTGTGGCATAAATGCACGTCCTTACGTGCGTGCATGTGTATCGCAGGCAGATATAGAATAGACATGGACTTCTCTGTGTCTGTGTGTGGGGGGCCGTGGTATTATTCTGTACATGTACACATGGATGCATGTATGTGTGTGCCACTCTGCGCCTGTGGGCCTCAGTGAGCACACGTTTCCGTGTGCACCATCGCATGTGTTCACTTGCCACAGTGTCATGTTCTTATGTGCATGTGGGGCTATGATTGTGTGAATGTATAAATTGTAACACATGTGTCATAATGTGTCTCTGGACACCATTATGTGGCATTACACAATATATAATGACACTCTCACAGTCGTGTAAATACGTGTAATGGCACACGGTGGTTTTATTTATGTCTGTATATACAGATACGTCGCCATGGACCTGTGGCATATTTATCACCATGTATGAATGTGCCACTATGTGTGTGCGCAATTGGGTTCAATGTGTTGATTATGTGAATGTCACCGTGTGTGCTTGTATGCTCTTCCGTTTGTGACACACATACTCATGTTTATAACACTACGTGTGTGTACTCTTGAATATGTGTGTGTCCTGAGTGTGTCATTGTGTGATATGCCAGTTATGTCACCTGCGTATGTCACTGCACACATGTATTGACAGCATGCATGTACGGGGCCCCTGTGTGTAAATCCACATGCATGCTGGGCTGTGTGCTTTGTGTATTAGTATCTGATGCTTTGTGTGTGTGTTTGCGCCCAGTTCTTAGGACCCAGGGTCCCTAGGCGTTTTTAGATTAGAGCCGGAGGTAAGCAGCCTTCAGTTTGGGGGTGTGGAAAGCAAGTGGAGGGCGGAGCAGTGCCAGAGCTAGGTTAAAAGTTGGGAGGGCCCCTCTAACCCTGCCCCTCCATGTCCTGCCCTCTTTACTCGGTTTGTAGGGAGGTCTCTCCCCAGGCCCCTCCTTCCTCTGCCAGCTGCAGCCTGGCGGGCCTGAGCCCTTTCCTGGCCTCATGGGCAGGCCAGCCCATGGCTCCCAGCCCCTCTGTGTGCCCACCTGTCCATGTGGCTGCTGAGCCCCTTCACCTACCCCTGCCCACCCAACCCACAACAACACAGTCTCAGACAAAAGAGAAGGGGAGTCCATCATTTATTAAACCAAGTTCAAGGTCCCAGACACGACCCCTCACTCCCCTCCATCCACCCTCCTTTCCCGCCTCTTCTTCATCCTGGTGTCTGTCCACTTGCAGTTGGGCCGCACTCGGGGCTCCTCCATTCCACATCAGGCCCCCGGGGTCTAGCCCTCCCGACCCTGGGGCAGCACAGCAGCCGAAGTGGCATTTCCCCAGTTGGCCAGAACAAGGACAGTGCCATGGGTGGCCGTGGAGGCCTTTCGGGGCTCTGGGCAGGGTGGGGAGGGTGCAGTGGGGCTCACCTGTCACACAAGGTCTTGAGCGCGGGGACAACGGTGGCAGGCGGCGGCGGGGCGTGGTCTCCGAAGCCCACAGTACACTCATCCATAAAGTAGGAAACACTACACCCTCCAGTGCTGTTAGTAGTGCTTTCTACTTTATGGGTGACTGCACTGTCTGTCTGTCCATCCGAGGGGACTCTTCAGGCCGCCTGCTCCTCTTCCTGACTTCTGTTTGGAGAGTCCCCAACCTTCCCCAGCCCTCCCCATGGCTTCCTAAGACCCCACCACCTAGCCCCATGGCCCCTAGAGGGCCCGCCCTGGGCCTGTGGGCGGTGACTCAGCATGGCGCCAGAACTTGCCTCCTCTACCTCCCTCCCCCACTTCCTCTTTGGTTCCCTCTTCCCTTCCCCCTAGGGCTCCACCCCATCCCCCCACTTTCAGGGGCACTCAGGTAGAGACCACTGCTAGTCATCAGGTCTCACCCTGGTCCCCAGTTCTAACCCCCATCCCAGCCACACTACCCCTGCTCCGAGTCCAGCTGAGGCAGCCGTAGCCTCCTTCCATCTAGGCCTCGGTCCCCAGCCTCCTCCCCCCAAGGCCTCAGCCCACAGCCTCCTCACCAGCCCAAGGGCCCCACTCCTTCACTGTCCGTAGCTCCCCAGGCAGGAGCCCATGACCATTGCAACAGAGACGGGGGCCATGTTGGGTGGAGGAGGTAGAGGGAGATGCTTCTGGCCTCTCCCTGACACCAAGTCCCACTTTGCAGCCTCTGCCCACCCTCTGCCATCCCTACCCTACTCTCTTGTCTATTCATTTTTAATTCTTGTCGGAGTCTATTTTTTATTATTGATTTTTGGAGAGAGAGGAAAAGAGAGAGAAAGAAACATCGATGTGAAAGAGAAACATTGATCTACTGCCGCCCATATGTGCCCCGACCGGGAATCAAACCCACAACCCAGGTATGTGCCTTGACCCAGGAAGATCGAATCAGCAACCTTTTGGTACCCAGGACGACGCTCCAACCAACTGAGCCACCCGGTCAGGGCACTCTTGTCTCGTGAAGGCTTGGGCCCCTCTTTCTTGGTCTGGAGACCAGAGGCCATTTTATCTTCCTTGTCCAGAGGCAAGTCAAAGCCCAGGATTTTAAGGACCTGTCCCACCGTGAAGGTGGGAGATCTGAGCGTTACTGCACCTCTTTGCCTAAAGCTTTGCAAGTAAGCCTCTGCACCCAAGCTCCTGACGCTCCTCTTGAAATCATCTCCATGCAGGGCCTATAACCCAAACCCCTCATCACTCCTTGAGGCCCAGAGTCGATGAGCCCCAGGTGGGGCTGAAGTGAAGGTTCTGACCTTACCTGATGTTGCAGGGCTCAGAGGAGCAAGCCCTGTGCTCCAGGCTCCCAAGTGGGGTTCCCTTCAGGGCGGGCAGGGCTTATAACCCCAAGGCCACGTGGGCCAGATCTCAGGGCGCCCAACGGTCTTGGAGCCCGCCCCCACACTGCATCAGAGATTAGCGTGCCCCTCCCCTCCCAGGGGAGGACAGACTGACAGGAAACCAGAGACAAGGCTGGGTATTGGCAGGAGGGGGGCTGAAGAGACCATCTCACACACCACCGTGGGCAGGTGGCTTCCGCGACTCCAGACCTGCCCTTCCCCCATGGCACCAGCTCCAGGGGATGGTTCAAGAGTCTGGGGCTCCTGTCAGGGCCTTCGGTGAGTGCCCAACACACAAAGTTCTGAATTCCAGCGCAAGAAAAGGGCTTTTTCTTTCTGAGCCCCACACCCACTGACCCCAGCTCAGAAAATTCCCTTCCCTTTAGGACAGCAGTGACATCCAGACAGAGCTGTGGCTCCTGACCACATGCTGTGGAGAGGCTGCACGGAGGGGCAGATGCAGAAGACAGTCTGGGCCAGCACATCACAATGCCATCCAGGCAATCAGTTGCCCTCAGTGCCCCGAACATCCACTCCTCCTGCAGCCCAGCCTGCAGGAGACAAGACCTGCACCCTCAACAGAGTGTGGGGGTCACACTTGGGCCAGGTGGGCCTATTGGCCTTAGACTGGGCATTTATGCTTCCATGGGGGCCTGTAGGGATACGAGGGCAGGGCAGGGCAGAGCGGTGGTGAAGACCAGGGTCTCAGGCAGGGCATGGGTGCCATTGGGCTTAGAGGAGTGGAGGGAAAAGGTCTGAAGGGAGGTTCTGGCAGTCACCGGATGTGGGCACGGGGCCCACCCACCTGCACACCACCCCCGCTTTCCCCATGGGGAAGGCAGGAAGCTGCCCATCCCAGGGTCCCTGGCTGGGGGAGGGGAACAGGGTGTGGGTATGAGTGGGGAGAGGGTTGGGATAGGCTGGGTCTAGGTCACACATTTTCCCCAAGTTTCTCCAAGCCTCTCAGTGGGCTTCACTCTGGAATCAAGAGGAATAGGTTAGGGGTGGGGGGGTTGGGAAGAAGTGGACAGGAAATACCAAGATTACTCCTCGGAAGGCCATGGGCTTCTTCTCTGGGTCACCCATTCAGGGGCAGACCCACACAGACTTGAGGGGACTCTCAGAGTCAAGGCCCAGAAGAGGAGTGGCATGGGGGTGGGGACAGCAGAGAGGGAGATGGCCTCCCATCCTTTCCTTCAGGAAGGGTTCCCCTTGGCCTGGAAAATTATTATCCATTCCCAGGACCCTTCACCCAGTAAGACCTGAAGAGAGTGGCGAGGAGAGCGGGCTGGCCAGAAATGGGACAGTGTCCCTTTAACAGACCACCACTGCTCCAGACCCTGGGTGGAGGGGAAGTGGCTGCCCCAGGCGATAAGAGGATAAGAATATCAAGGTTGTGCAGTAACCTAGGTTCCTGGACCCCCACCCTTCAGGGCCCCTCCTCTTAGAGCATCTTGCCCCCCACCCTCTGCCTACTGCGCCTCCATGGCCATCACCTCCGAGGTGTTCTGTCCCAACTGAGGAGAATCACAGGCTGGGAGCCGGGGGGCCTGGCGGCAGGGCCCAGGTTTGCCACAGATCCCTCAGCCTGTGACCTGCAGTGAATCAGACCTGAGGCTCCTTCTGAGGGATATACTCATGCCCCTGGAGCCTCCCACACAGCCCACCTCCAGTCCAGAGCAGAGCAGGGCTGTCCCGAGGCCAGTGGACCTGTAATAACAGAGTCACCTTTCCTTGATGTCTCCTCAGTGCCCCAGGCCAAACACCACCATCGGGCTTTAAATTATTTATTTATTTTAATTTTTGTGGAGATGAAGTCCCAGCCTCTCCATCCATGGAGCTTCTGGAGGGGCTGGGGGAGAAGAGGGATGAAAATAACGGAGCACGCAGGGTCTCAGCACCCTGGAATTCTCCCCAAGTCCAGCGATGAATCCCAGCTCTTCTGGGCCTCAAACTAGGAGCAACAGGACAGGGCCAGAGACAAATCAAGGAGAAGGAAGGGGCATGGCCAGAGATAAGGGCACCGGACAGTAAGAACCACACAGCTGAGTGGAGTAGGGGTGCTGGACTGAAGCCCTGCTCCCTGCTGGCCACAGGTGTGGCTTGCAGGGCTGACAGACAGACAGGACGAGCAGCAGGGGCCTGCCTGTGCTCATACACACAGCCCGAAGACCCCCAGAGATTCACACTCTCCTTTCCATAGAGGTAGGGTGGGCCCAGAGGCACACAGACACCCTGTGGGTGGAACCCCAGCTCGGACCTGCAGACACACCTGGCCGAAGGCCTGCTGCACACTCCTGGACACACCTGCCTCCTCCCAGAAACTCCCAGGAAGGTTCACTTGGGAATCTGAGGCCAGTGTTTGGAAGGGCGCCCGCAGAGCATCAGGGATGGCTTCAGAACACAGGCACTGTTTCGAGAGAGATGTGACCTCCCACAACCGCCTCAAAGCTGCCTGCTGCCTGAGTTCCCTAGGATGAGTGAAACTAAACAAACCCTCGACAATGGCCAGCAGCTGAAAGAGGAGGTGGCTGAGAGAGGATGCCTCTCTTGGTAGAGGAGTGAGTTCAAGTTGACTTTTCAAACTCCACCCCTTGGCGGGAGGTCTGGGCTCAGCTGGGGACTCACTGGGCAGCCTTAGCTCACGTGGACTCTGCTATAAAATATCCTCCATGATCTTTTCCAGTTCTGACATTTTAAGACCAGGGATCGAATTTCTGCTCAGAGGGAGCAAAAGGGGAGAGGGGAGAAGAATCCAAAATGAAGAGTAGGGGAGGGGTAGTAACATCAGAAATAAACGGGGAATATTGGGGCCCCGGGTGACAGGTTGAGGTCCAGGCTTGAGATCCTCACATCCCCTCACTCCCAGCCCGGCCTTGCTGGCCTACGAGACAGCCGTCTTTGTGTGCCAAGCCAAGGCTGTGGGCAGGTAAAGGTGAGCCTGAGGAGAAACGGGGGCAGGACTGGTCTTCAGGGATTCCCAGTCCAATACGCAAGACACAGACAGATGTGCAGGGTGTGCGGGTTTTGTGTGTTGCTGTGAATGAGTAATTGAATCTAACGCAGGTGCAGAGCCTCAAGTCTGATGGGGACACATGCCTTCTACTTGAGCAACCGCTGAACCTGAGAGCGACGTAGAACACAAATATACACCTCCACGTGTACCTGAATCTTATGAAATTATACCATCACGTGCAAATTAGCCCTGGGTGGGTTGAGGGTCCCATGGGTTGGCCTGATGGACTCTGCAGTGGCGACATCAGAGTCACAGCGGGCCCATCAGAAAAGGCTTCCCAGGGGAAGGGAACATGGACAGAAGAGGGTTTGGAAGAAGAGGAGTTAGGATAGAAAGTGACCGAGCAAAGAGGAGGAACAGGGAGAAATGGTCTTTTGAAGGCCTAACACTTGCAAAGGAGAGCAGGCTGGGAGGGTGAGAGAAGTGACCGAGGACTTGTCTGCACTTGTAGGCGGAGAAGAAAACCAGGCCTTCCCCACAGCTGCACAGGCAGCAGGCCGCACTCAGCAGCAGGCCGAGATGGCAGCGTAGATAACCTGCCTTGTGAGGAGACAACAAGAGCGAAGCCACAGGACCTAACCACTAACAAACAGGAAGTCAGAAGGCAGAGCAGCCCCGCCCTCGTGGGAGCGGGGCTTGGGGACAGGCCAGGCCACAAGGGAGGGAAACTGAGCCCCCAGCATTGCAAAATAAGGCTGAGGACAATTGGAGTTGATAGTCCTAAGTGTTGGGACCTTTAACCACTTTCCCCGAAGGGATGCCAAGGAAGCAGGTGCTGAGAGAGGAAGTGCCTCAAGAATCTGAGCCAAGCCCGTGTCCCCTGCAGAGATCATCTCAGCACCTAAGACTCCTGAGTCCCTGACTCACCTAAGAGCCTCGGGGAGCAGCAGGAAGGCTGAGGGGCCCCGAGGCAAGGAGGGCAGAAACACTCTCCCCTCGGTCCTGCCTGCACTGCCCAGAGGTCCTCCAGGTTTACCTTCATCCTCCCTCCCCAGCTCTACTCTGGGAGAGGCAGCTGCAGTGCACCCTGGGAGGCCAGCTCTGCTCTGGGACGGGGTCCGGCTCAGCTCTCCGGATCACCAGAGTATCCAAGGCGTTTTAAGCAGCAAAGTCAGACAGCAAACTGGCCTGAGTCAGGAAACTGGGCTGCAAGCCCAGAGAGAGGCAGTAGGCAGCCTGAGGTCACAAAGCAAGTTAGGACCAAGTTCAAGGTTTTGTCCACAGCATCTGGGAAGAGGCAGGACAGGCTGGGTGGGAAAGGGGGTGTGGAAGAAGGCCACCCTGACCACTGCTGTGGGAGTGGCCTTAAAACCAGAAGCATCTTCCACTGTGAACTCCTAGGGACACTAGCAGGGACATGAGAGAAAGCAGCTCCCTCCTTCCTCCCTCCACACACAGGTGCCTGGGCTGGCTTGCAGAGCTGCGCCTGCTCCAGTTTTAACTGCTACAAATAACTGTGCGTGTGTGTGTGTCCAGAAAGCTGAGCCAGGCAGGGCAACCCTGCCCAGAACCTATTGTGATCTTTCATCAGCCTAACTCCCTACCCCCAACATCAGGATCACCAAGCAGATGGTGAAACTAGGGGGCAGGAGATGAGGGGTCTATTCCTCACCCCATGGCTATTTACAATTTTGGGCCGGTCACTGAATCTGCCCCCAAACCTCCAGCTTTTGTGTGTTCATCTATAAAACTGAGGAGGAGTTTGACCAAAGGGACTGTTCATACTCTAGAAAGTCCCCGAGAGCAAAAGGGTCCAGGGACCTCAGAAGAGGAAGCAACAAGGCCTGTGTTCCAAGAACTGCGCGGCTACTGTGAAGGCCATGGATTTTCCCAGCAGGCTGAAGGGCAGACCTCACTTGGCTCAGAGAAGGCAGGTGGCTGGGAAGGGATCTGGTGTAAAATTCTTCCCTTGCGGTGGCTGGAAATGAGGGGCAAAAGGATGGGGAACTCCTTTGCCTGTCATCCCTCCTCCCAGCATCCTGCCTGCTTGGGATGCCTCAGAGCCCGGGGACAGAGGCAGAAGGCGAGGGGTGGGAAGAACAGAGGGCTGTGTGAGGACTCTGGGCTCTTTCTCCCTTCTGCTGCTCAGCCCACACCCTGAGCTGGGGGCAAGGCAGCAGCAGAGGCATCTGGAGAACTTTATAAAGCACATTTGATCTGAATCTCATTTGATCATCGAGCTGACCCAGTGATGTGAGCGATGGTACCCCATCTCAGAGATGAGGAACCAGAATTCAGCAATAAGTTTCACCTTCCTGAAAATCGGCCAACCGTCCGCATAGTTTGTCCCCCTAAGGGATTCAGTTCCAAATGCTCTCCAAAAAGGACAGCCCCGCAAACCTCGGAGGGGAGACCACACAGACAGTGTGCACGCAGCGATGTCTCTTCACAAGTCCAGGAGCAAGAAGGGAGTTGGAAAAATCAGGGTTGGAACTCAGGGAAGATTTCCCTGCCCCCAGGCTTGTGGGTGGGGGAGCAGAGGGGCCTAAATGGGTACCCAAGTGGTCTGCACAATCTGTCCCACAGCAAATGGCCACCCGATTAAGCAGTCAGATGGGGGACGGTTGGCCATGAAGGCTGGAGCCCCAGCAGCCCCAGCAGCCCCAGCAGCCCCAGCAGCAGCAGCTCACAGCACTGGAGCCGTTAAAAAGTGACTCAACCAGAAAGTGCGTTTGAAGCGACGCCCGCCAGGGCCCCAGAGCCAAACCTCAAAAAGACGAAGTGAGAAAGACAAGGCTGCGGGGGCTGGGCTGGGGGCGGAGGCCTGGCCTGGAGCCGCCTGGCCAAATAAGGGCAAATGCTCACGGGCCGGCCAATGGGGCTCAGGCAGCCCTGTCATGGGGCTGTGGCTGCAAGAGGGAGGGGGAAGGGGAGGTGAGAGAACTGGGGCAACACGGTGCTGGGGCTGGGGGCAGCAGGCCCGGGCCCTCCGGGAAGGGTCCAAGGGTGAGTGAGCATAGGGACGTATGGTAGCCTCCACCCCCAGAGACCTTGATGCTGAGGTTAGGAGACCTGCACCCTCAAGAGCCCCACCTGCAGGCTGGGGCTCAAGAGGACAAAAGGAAGACAAGGAGGACCCCTCACCCCTGCCCCAGTTATGGGCTCTGACCCCACATGTCATGGCAGAGGAGAGGCCGTTAGGATGGCCGGGCTGCAGTGCCACTGTAGCCTTGCCTGGCCACTGCCCTTGGGCAAGTGAGGTAATTGAAACTCAGCTTTCTCATCTGTGAAAGGGGAATAACACCTCACAAGATGGCACTGAAGATCAAATGCAGAGATGGAGGTGGCCAGTTTTGAATCTGGCAATGCCAAACTGATATAACAGAGTATTATTGTAGCAACATTGGCACAAGGGCTGTTCTTCACTTATATTCTTGCCTCCGGGTTGCTGGGAAATATCCCTCTGCAAGGACACCATGTTGTTCTCAATTCTGGCCTCTGGTGTCTATAATTGGAAGGGTGCGGAAAGCCTGGGGGCTCCTTCCAGTCTAAGCTTAGTCCCGCCAGTTACAGAAGCAGAAGAGACGTGTCCTTCCCAGGCTCATCCACCAGGGACATGGCTTGTCCACCTGAACCTCCTCCATCTCATCTTCCCACCAGGCTCTGCTGAGCTCCAGACCCCGCCCCCATCTCCCTGCTCCCCTGGGGCGCAGAGCTGAGGAAGTGAGTCTACTCAGCTGCCCAGAGAAAGTGCCAGTGCACAGCTGTCTGCATAGAGGGTGGCAGCCGCTGGCTTCTCCCAGAGCCTGTGATCACTCAGGCCTCCCCAGGCTCTTCTGGGACCACAAGCCCCAGAGGAAGGCTGGGCAATGGCTGCCACCCTCTTTCTCCCTCCCAAGCATGGATTTGCATTTCCCCCTCTGCCCTCGCTACTCAAGGCTACTCAAGCCCCCAGGGACAGGTGACAGTTAAACCCCCTCTTCCAGCTAGTGACCTCAGAGCACTCATTTCCTTCCAGGTATTTTCCAGGATGGGGGCTGGCATGGAAAGGGTGGCAGTTGCTGGGTTTGGGGAAGAAGGAACAAGGAATCCATTCAGAGAGAAGCTGGGGTCCCCCCACCCTGGTCCTTACCTTCCCTCCACCTGTCTCTGTAGCGCAAGAGCGGAGTTCAGAGGAAGGGGAGTGTACAGGCAGGAAGCAGCAGATAGGAGTTCTTGAAATGGGCCCGTTGGCCCCATTTGGGACTTCTCTCAACCCCAGACCTCCTTGTGCTGTGGGATGGACCCCAGAAAAGCTTGGGCATCAAATCCTCTGTCTATGACCCCATAATGCCCACCATCCACTCGGGGGCAGGTTGAGAACAAGAGGGCCGAGGTCTGGTGGGGAGATGCTCTCTACCACGTCTCAGAGGACCCGGCATCTTGGTGCCAGCAGCAGAGTTTTCTCTGCACTCAGTTCCTGCTTTCTGGGATCTTAAAGTAAAGAGAATCGGCAGCACTTATAGGCAAAAGGCATGGAGACCGGCAGCATAGGACAGACCAAGCAGCAGGGACCCCCTCTTCAGGCCAGGCTGACCACTGTCTCTGAGACTCAGTCTTCTGTCCCATACAGCAGAGGGCTGGCCCAGGTCACAGCTCTCCCAGGCCTCCCGTGCTCTCAATAATCTGACTTCATTTTTCCATAGGCCCAGCACTCTGGACCTCGCCCTCCATGGCAGAGGCCTCTGAGCCCCAAGGCCCGGCAGACAGCGATATGCTTTCTTCTTCAGTCTAAGCCTCCCTGGCTCACCCTACAGCAACTTTGACCAAACATGGCCACCTGTTCTTTTAGCTCAGACAAGACTGGAAGGGGGGACAGCCACACCTGAGCAGCAGATGTGACCCCTGCCTGACAGGCTAACATGAATCCAAGAGGTAGAATATAATCAGTCCCGGAACGATTTCACCACATGATACAAAACTGGAGGTTTATGACAATGACTTTGAGTCAAATAGAGGTAAAATCACATCCAAAATCTCCTATCCAAAGAGCAAGGAAGTATATATTTAAAAGAAAAAAGACTGAAGTCATAAAAAACAATGACAGAACAGAGATGACAATAAAAAGCCATGTACTTACAGGAGAACGCTTCAGTTTTGGTCTACTTGTGTGTGATGGGTGTACCGGATCATCTACTGACCAACAGTCCTAGAGGGACAGTAGTCTTTCCACGCTGACCTAGAACTTACCTAGAGATGGACAATTTGGGGTCATGACAACCCCTCAGATACACGTTTGCTTAGATTCTCAAGTTGCTTTTACCTAAATTAATGTGTTTGAGCCTCACAATTATCCTAAGCCAGGGATGGCCATCTGCATCTGCAAAGGAACTTTTGAGATACAACTACAAACAGAAAAGTTGGTACAACACAAATCGTGAGTGTGTAACTCAATAAATTTTTGAAAGTGAACCCACCTATGTAACCAGCATCCAGATCAAGAAAGAGACTATAACCAGCGCTTTGGGAGCCCCCTCGCGCCCTTTTCCACCCCCGCCTTTCACAAGTAACCACTGTCCTGCTCTCTTGACACCAGTTTTGCCAACTGCATTGCATAGAGAGGAAACTGCTTTAGCGCAGTAAGGCGACTTCGCAAAGTCAGGGCTGGTGGGTGCTGAAGGCAACAGGGCTGGGGGGCAGGGACACCCCCTAGTCAGATTTTTGCATTTGTGTCTCAGCGTCCCATGGGTGTGAAGGTGCTATAATTGGGCTGCGGATGGAGGCAGGTGGTGAGCAGGAAAATGCGGGAGAGTTTAGGGGGCATGGGGCACAGGTCAGCTGGTTCCAAGGAGCTGCTGGAGTAGAACACAAGTTGGGCCAGGAGGGAACTGGAAAACTGACCAGTTCCCCAGGGCTCTGTACTGGGATCCTTGAGTAAATCCCACAGTTCTCCTTCTTGGGCCATTTCCCCACACTGCCTCCCCATTTTTGGCTGATTTTAGACTTGGGGACTGGAGACGTAGGTGGTAGGAATAGGGAGGTTGGGAGCACTCAACATGCAGGGCACGCAACTTTCACTCAACAAGCCGAGACCTCACGCTGGTTCCGTGGAGTGCTCAAGAAGAGAGCAGACCTGCTGCATTTGGGTGTAACTTTAGCAAACAGCAGCCCTAAATCGGGTCATAACTAAGTCACTTTAACTCTTGGAGCCTCAGTCTCTTTGTCACTACGTAAGGATGTTAACTGTGACACAGGGGTTTTGTGAGGATCAGATAAGATAATGGACATAAAAGCCCTTTTGTCAACTGTAAAATGCTATTGAAATGAAAGCTTTTGCTGAGAGCAACCTTGCCCAGACTCCCAAAGCGAGATGTTATTGGTCTGTTTTTAAACATTATCTGACTTTTTTATGCCCACACAGAGATCAGGTGTCGGGAGGGGACCTGCAGATTCAATGGCAGGCTACAGACAGGCTGGGAGTTAGAAGGTGGTGGTCATACCCAGAGCAGTGAGGCCTCCGTCCCCAAACTGGAGAGCCCAGCCTGGGTTTAGGCCTTCCTCGGCCCTTCCCCATTACTCTTGGGGAAACTGCTCCCCTCCAAGGTCAGAGTGGTCTGACCTCTGTTTTATCAGCTACCAATCCCTGTCTTGGGATGGAGGCCCCATTCAGCAGTGTGCTGCCACTTAGCCCCGCAGTTTGGGGAAGACGCTCTAACCACAGACTTTGATGGGCGGGGAGCAGAGAATGAGAAACAAGAGGGCAAGGAGAAGACAGCCCAGTCACTATTCGGTTTCTAATCTGCTTGACTTGAGCCTGTTCTTGTTGAACTAGGGAGGAGCCTTGCCTTTCTGAAGGAGAGAAGCCAAACTAGAGAAAGAAACCAAAATCCTGGGCAGAGCTGCAGCCTCGGCTGTTAGAATGGGGCCAAAACTCCGACAAGCTCAGTGAGCAGAGCACAGCCCTTGTGCCCGTAGATGTACTAGCACCTGAAACCTCTTTTCGCACAGCATTCCTCCCTCCCAGGGAGCCTTGAAGAAAACAACAGTCCCTGAGTTTCTTCTTTGAGGAGCTCATTGAGCTTTTTTGAGCTCCGAGCAAGGCATGGGACTCCAGAGCCTTATTACCTCTTTGGGCTGCTGAGTGGTACCACAGGCAGGGTCAAGGACCAGAGAAAGCATGGACACAAGTTCAGAAGCAGCGCACTTGTCCCACTGAGTCTTTACAATCCGGTCACTGCAACTGGCCACCCCTCCCCCACAACCACTAGTGCCTGCTCTTTCGCTTCCTGCGAGGCTGACAGTTAAGGCCCCGGCTCAGTGTGGGGCTGAGGCAGCCTGAGTGTGGTTACTTGTGCACAGCTCCTCTTGCCTCCCCTCCCCACAACTGTTTCCATTCTCACCAAGCAGCACGTCCGGGTCAGACACGCAGGGCAGCCATCGGGGCTTTCCAAGGGACTTTTTGAAAAAGCCAGTGAAAGTTGGGTGTTGGCTGCACGGCCTAGGCCCTCTTGCTGAAACCTGCTTCTTCCCTCTGGGGTGTAAACTCTAGCCTGGTGGGGCTGCTTCCCAAAGCTTTCAGACTGAAATTGGACAACAGAAACCCCCAAGCCTCGGAGCCCTTTCAGATTGCTGGGCTGGGAAAATCCTTGAAAAACTCAGTTGGTATTGGGGTTTACAGACCATTCCCTCAGAATCCAAAGGCATCGGAGATAATGGTTCTGGTGTGAGGACCTGTGAGTGGTGGTATAAGCAGCCGGCCAACCTCAGCTTCCCTCCCATAAGCCTGAGGACGAGGAACGGGAGGGGGTGGTCACTTGAGTCAGCATCTCTCCCTCCTTCCCACTCCAGGCCACAGGTAACCAGACAGACTCACTAGCACCCCAGGTGGCTATACACACACAAAGCCCTAGCACAGGCATCTGTGCTGCTGAGCCAGAGCGCACCCTGCCGTGGTGGTTCTGGGCATTTCCCCACAGTTTTGACAGTGCACCTATTGTTTATATTAAAGAATGGCTAACGAAAGGAGAGCAAGTGAATTTTCCTTTTGTAAAATTTAACTTATAGCCCCAGCTGGTGTGGCTCAGTGGATTGAGTGCCAGCCTACAAATTGAAAGGTTGCTGTTTCGATTCCTGGTCAGGGTACATGCTTGGGTTTCGGGCTAGGTCTCCAGTTGGGGGCGTGCGAGAGGCAACCAATTGATGTTTCTTTCCCTCTCTCCCTCCTTTCCCCTCTCTCTAAAAATAAGTAAGAAATAAAACCTTTTAAAAAACTTAATAGAATTTCCACATTGCTTCCTTTTTAATCACAATCCTGGGGTAAACAAGGCAGAGTAATTGTTCTCATTTTACAGATGGAAACCATGAAATCTAGCACAATAAAAATTAGGATACTGACAGGATTTTCTTGTGGAAATTTAAGAAATTGAGGATTTATGGTAAATTTTTAACTCCAAAACAAGTAACTCACTTTAGCCAGTAACATGACATTATTTAAGGCCGCTTATTAGGCCAGAGGAGAGAGGGAGCAACCCACCTCCTATGGAGGCACGAACTAGCCAGACCGTGACCCAACAGCCACTGGAGGGTCTCCAGTTAGGGAAATGGGGTAGAATGGCTGGGGGAAGGGGAGGTCATAGGTGCCACTGGCTGGCCTAAATTATAGGAAGAGCAATAAAAAGAAAACAGACAAGAAAGGAAAAATAAAAGTATTAAACAAGGTCAAGTGGCAAAGCATATTAAGTCTCAGAAAATTAAGTCTAGGTGTGCTGTGCCAGGTCTAGAGGACAGAAGGTGGCAACCTCCAGACACCGTAACTCCCAGGATAATGGGGATGCTGGACTCAGGACGGCAGACTTCCCAGGGAGACCCAAGGAAGCACAATGCAAAGGCTGCAACCCCAGAGGCGCCGAGACAGCAGGGGCCGCTGTTGCTCTGGGAACATACTTAAAAGACAATAGAGCTCTTACTGTGCTCAGCTTAGAGAACAGGAGGCAAGGCATCTGTCGTGGGCTTTGGGTTCGTGTTTATTGGCATGCGATAGAGTCCTGCCCATGGGCAAGGAGACGGCCCAGGGCTGTGGGGAGGAAAAACAGCCTCTTACTCCACATTCAATTCACTCTACCCACACCACTGCCACCCCTCATCAGTAGTCCAAAGAAGGTAAAAGAAGGTAAAAGGGCCCAGGAACATGCTGTGCTGCTCTCTCAAGTCTGCTGAACCTCAGAATTGGAGTGAGGAGTATTTGAAGTTCTGTCCATTTAGTTTCACAATAAATAAGCAGAAGCAGGAGGTGGCGGCAAAGATGCTGGCAGCCACGCATCTTGCTAGGTCTTTATAGCTGTGTCTCTGGATTTGTAGGCAACTCCTCGACTTTTCAGCTCCCGCACGATTCCTGTGGCAGAAAAAGGAAACAGCTCTGTGAATGAAGAGGGTAAGAAAAGTCCTTCCGCTACCACTTTGCAGGGAGAAAGGAATTTCTAGTCTGCACATCGAAAGTCCTGCTTGGTTGGCTCGTTGCCACTGAAGACCCAGGCAAGTGTTTGACAAGGACTTTGTAACAATGAGAAGAGAAAGGCTCACTGTAGTTGTCAAAGCAAGGATTCTGGAGTCAGAATGCCTGGGTTCAAACGTACTAGCTGGGTAACTTTGGGCAAGTTATTTAACCTCTCTGTGCCTGGGTTTCCTCGGAGTTTGTGAGGACCAGTGATTAGTTCACATAAAGGACTTCCACAGAGCGAAGCACAGTAAATGAACATCGGTGGTTATTATGACCATTATTACCTTGGGGCAGACGACCAGTGACAGACACTGCATACACACCAGGCTTAAAGTTACCTGAAAAAGAAGAGATTGCAGTGACAGTGAATTAAGACTAACAACCAAATGGAGGCCTAAGCTAAAAAAATTTTTTAAATGCTTCAACTCCAAAAGAGAAACAATCACTTCTTCTGGCTACAAGTATTAAATGACAGGACACAGGACACTTTCCTTGTCTGTCCTACAGCCCAATCTTTCTCACTCGAGGCCACTTACCCAGTGATTTAAGACCCCCCCCCCCCCCACCGCACTGAGAGACACCAACAATGTTGGCCCAGGATAAGGAGGAAGGGAGCTACTTACTGACTCGCTGCCACTTGGAGACCCAGCTGTCCTCTGGACTCATCATAGCAATGATTCTAGGAAAGGAAAAGAAATACTCAGCCAGAGAAGAAAAAGACCGAGAAGTGCCCTCTACTCTGTCCCCAGCCAGCACAGTAGTTCTAGGAGAAGAAACCCAGGACTGACGGAAACTCTGATTAGGTTGCTTATTAAGTTTGGGTTTGGTGCCAAGGCTTAGCAAAAGTGACTCCATTTTGCCCCCCCCTTCTTAAACAGTAACAAACGAACAAAGGGACTACAGTATCTAGTGTGCATACATGTATGTAGGAAGTAAAGTTCTATGATTTTTTTTGCCCAATCCTTTATTCTTCCTTAAAAGAAATCAAAGAAGAAATGAAGTTGGCTCACCTTGAAAGAACTTTAGCAAGTACTGGTTAGAGCCCAGTTTGTGTGTAAACCCTTAATTGGCCTAAGGGCAAAAAAAACAACAGTACCTTCTTAACCCCTAAAGAATACTGCCCTCGGGCTCCTATCCTGGAAAGGAAAACTGAGACCTGGCCACTTATGTTTATCTCATTTCCTCTTTTCCCCACTGGACAATCTGGATAAGGATCAACTTTTCTGACGGGGCCTCTTAGAGATATCTACAAGCATCAGCTTTGGGGCAATAATTTACCATCACTGTACCTTCCTTTTTCTCCATGCATTCAACAAACATTTATTAAGTATCCATGACCTTCCAGGCCCTGCACCAGGTCCTGGTGCATGAGGTAACAGTCCCTACGAACAGCAATGAGCTGACAGTCCAGTGGAGAAATGCCCAGTGGAAATATAATGAAAGCCACACAAGTTCTTTTAGATTTTCTAGTAGCCATACTTAAAACAATAAAGACATAAATTAATTCCAGTAACTTATTTCATTTAACCCAATATACCCAAAGTATTTTCACTCTGGCATGTAATTAATACCAAAAAAAAAAAAAAAAAGATATTTTGCATTCTTTTTCTTGTGCTCAGTCTTTGAGATTGGGTGTATATTTTACACTTAAAGCATTATCTCAATTTGGACTAGCCACATTTCATGCACTCAAAGCCACAAATGGCTAGTGGCTACTGCACTGGACAGTGTATCCCAAAATAACTTTGAGATCAATCAGGATTATGGTCTCAAAATCTGCCCCACATTCACTTGGAGGTGTGGTGTGGGGAAGGGGCTTACCCATCAAAGGAAGAGCTGGTGCAATCGTATACCATCTCTCGGTTACCCTTCATCTGAAGGTATGCATCACAATTGTCACAACCATCATATTCAAACTGGTCTATAGTCTGCGAGGAAAAATTTTAAAGAAAGAAAGTGAGCATGAACAAGGCCAAAAGAAAAAGCAGCTTTCCCCATACTTCTATGTGGTCAAGTAGAAGGCTCCCTATGTTGGCTCTACCTTCTCAGGTCTCATCAGGTCCCCCACTCACCAATCCCATAGCCCCTAAGTTTCATCCTCACGTTCCTTCTTCTCTTGTACCCAACTGCGCTTTACCTACTCCTTTCCCTAGTCTCCCCTGGGTCAGGCACCCTCTTCAACTACTCCTTCTGTCACTGATGCCCACCCCACCCTTTTTTGACTCCCAGTGCCCCTCGGATGCAACAGAAGTTCACTGAACGTCTGTTAAGGGTCAGGCCGATGCTAAGAGCCGAGGATTCAAAGGCAGGGAAGGCTGCCCCGTGCCTACGGCTGCAAGATCTGTTCCCACCGACGTAAACAATGGCCTCCTGCAGTTTCTTCCCACATCCCGTTCTACCCACTTTCCCCAGTTTGGTCCCCCATTGCCCCTACGACCAGGTCTCCGATGCATACCTTGACCAGCGAACACAACAAACAAGCCCGGAGATGCCGCAGGTCCTTGGGCACTGTCTCCAGGGCCATCGTCTCCGACAGAACAGAAATACTACCAGTGCGGCCTCATCCGCAGAATATAAACAACGAACTACCCAGAATGCTCACCACTTCCGGTGCCTCGGACTTCCGCTTCCGGTTGGGGAGGCAGCGGGCACCATCTCTCCCCGCGCCTTCGGAGATGGTTTCTTCCGCCTGGAGGCGGGGCCGTCCGGGAGTCACCTGGGCCCGCGTGCGCCCCAGTCACCTGGGCCGACGCGAGGGCGAGGCCGGGCAGCCGTTGGGCCTGTGGGCCTATGGGCGGGGCCCGTGGAGGAGGGGCGGTGCGCCTGGCGCCTGCGCTGGAACGCGCCGAGCACGCCGCGGCGCGGGCCTTTTGATCCAGGCCGCTAGTACCAGGCCCCTCCACCCCCCGGCAATCCCCCTACTCCCGCCTGCCAGTCCTTTTAGGAGGATCCCAGATGACATCTGAGAATCTTTTTTGTCCTCCCATTTTAACAGAGCAGGGTCAGAGTCCACTGTCTCCCTCTGGAGTATTTCTGCAGAAGGGAAAAGAAATCCAGGGACAGCCCCCCTCCCTCCCATCTGGGAGAGCATTATAGGTGTCAGTTTGCTGTCCACAGGAATGCTGGCCTATGAGCAGACAGCAGAGCGGGGAAAAATGCATATTTAATAATTTAAAACTCTTTACCTACATTTCCTCTTTGCAGCTGATAATTTTTGTTTTGTGTAGCTTTTAGCATTTAAACAGCTTTATTTCAGAACATCTGTACAGGATTAAATGTCCTTTATATATTTTTCATTTTACCCATAGGAAGCTAACTGCCCTGCTCTGTGGTTCAAAATTGGGCGCCAGGCAACCACCACCCCTACCAAATCTTTCCCAGGAAGCAGAAGGAGGAAATGTGCGTTTTGAGGAGGACAGTTAAGGCCTCTCCAGGTCCTGTGGAATTTCATACCCGCATAGCGCCACAATAGTGCCCGCGACGGCAGAGCACAGACGTTCGTGTTTATCTGACTGGAGCTTTGGGGTATGGGCGGTTTCAGGCCCTGCTGTTCAACTACCCCCCTTCCCCCCAGCTAGGCCCCGTAATTGAGACTGAGCTGCTTCAAGGCAGGCCTGCTTCCTGTGCCTCCCGGGCTGTGTTCGGCTGGGCTCTGCGATTGGGGTTAGGAGGTGCTCTGTCACGGAATACTTTTCCCTTCGGAACATGCTTTTCCCCTGTTATCTCAGCGGAGCACCGCAACTGTGAAGTAGACCCATTTTATGGGCGGAGAAGTGGGCCACAGAGTATTAGCTAGCCCTGGATCACAGAGAAAGTCACTGAAGTATCCTAAATTAGAGTGTGAAGTATATAGTACAGTAATAAAACAGACTGAACCACAGTATGAATCCAGTCATTCTTTCTCCCTCCCTGATCTCACTTAACCATGCTTTTAGGGGTTTACAAAACAGTTCTTGCTGCCAAGCCCACCACTCCACCCTATCGCTTCATAAATCAGAGCCTTGCCTCTGCTATCAGTATTTATTTCTGTTGATGGAGAAGACAAAGTTGTTACCCTGAGTCACAGTCATAACGGAACAAAACCACGAGACCAAACTGCATTTATGGATAAATATATTAGCAAATAAATACATTTCTCAACATAGTGCCTGATTCAAGCGTCTTTCTGTCTGGTTCAGATATAAATAACCATGTGGGTGCCTAGGTGCCAGTTCCCCACTGACTCTGAGGGAAGATTCCCAGGTGGGGTCCTGTGCCCACTTTGCTCCCACATTCACATTCCAAATGGGATAATGCTTGAGGGGCCAGCAATGGTCGAGCTGCCCTGGGGTGAATGTCACCCTAAGGAGGCCCCTCAGCCCTTGCCCACTGGGTACCAGCTACTCAGACCAGACTTCCTGCTCCAACTCCACTCACATGCACACCGTCCTGTGTGTCCCTGGCCTGTATGGCTTATACTGGGAAGCGGAGCCTCTGGAACATCTGAACCCAAGGGGCCCACTCTGCTTTTCCTTTGTTCCTTCCTGTTCCCCAGGAAGAAAAACTCTGAGAAAACTCCCAGAGAAGAATTCATTGTTTTCCTCGGTCAGCTGTAATTCTGCCCTTTCTACCTTCATTCCATCTTCCCTTTCCCTAGATGAAGTCCAACAGAAATCCTCTTCTTTCTCCCCACATGGGGACTTTGAGATAGGAGATCTCCAAGGAAGTTATTCCCTCCTACTACCCCCACCCAACTCCCAGAGAAATCGGGGCTGCTGGAGTGATAAGGGAGTCTGAAGATCAGAGGCTTCACCCCAGGTTCTTCAAGGTGCTGTACCACTTCAGGGAGAGAATTCCATACTCTGGCTTCCCAGAGCCTCTCTCCTCTAGCTTAACATAGTGTATATGAAAATTAAGGACTAGAAAGGAAAAACATATTCCCTTATGTTACCAGGGTACTGCTCGGAGAAACTGCAGAGCTCTCCACTGCCGACTGTTAGGGCTCAGGGGTCACCTATGCTCTTGATCATTTTGCAAAGAAGGAAAATAAGAGCCAGGGTTACTGCTGATGCAGCAGCCTTATCAAGGAGGAGCCAAAGCTGGTGTGCAGGATTCACTGAAGAAAGGAGGTGAGAAGGGTCATGCATGCATTCAGCTGGACCCACTGGCTGGTATAAACATGAGACTTGGGATGAGGAAGACCTGCTGGGGCTGGGGGAAGGAGCAGCACCTTTATAACACTTATCTACCCATACCTAGCTTCCTGCTCTCAAAAAAACAGCCTTCAAGGGAGCCAGCCCACACAGGTGGTAGCTGGTTCCCTGCTGGATGTGAACTTGCTGCACTGCAGGTGTGTTCTGCAGACAAGCTCTGGATCTGGGAGCAGGAAACAACACCCCCTGCCGACCATCACCACTCCTCTTCCAGTGGTTCCAGGAAGTGTGGCAAAAAGAGGGGTGTTTTCTGAAACTCTTTCTTCTCTCAGGAGCAGGACTCTGTGCCAGGTCCGCCCAAGTCATCCAGAGCACGCTCGCGGTTGGAGGTAAGCCTGAACATCTCACACAGCCTGTTCACACAGCTCCTCGAGCTCCTCCTCCGAGCCTGCATTTAGACAGAGGGGGAGGAAAGAGGTCAGTGAGGGTCAGAGCAGCCCCTTGCTTATGCCACCTGCAGGAGAGAGAGTATGGCTGGGAGGGAACCACAGAGAGTGTGTCCGGAAGGGACACAGGGGAGAGAAGAACAAATCTAGAGGAAGAGAAACATATATAGCAACCAGTGTGTTACTCATTTATTCACCCAATAAATATTTATTAAGCACTCGTGAATCTGGCCTGCCGTCATGTGTCAAATTGAAGACCAAAAAGAATAAGCAGGGACCTGACAACCTTGTAGGAGAGAAGCTTGTGTGCAAAGGACAGTTATGCCAATGGGACAGGGCTGGTGAATGGAGGAAGGAGAGAGACCAGGTCCAAGCGGAGCAATCAGAAAGGGCTTCCTGAGAGTGGAGATAAATGAGCTGGTTCTTAGGAATAGGTAAGAACTAAAATGATGGGAATAGGAAGGCAGCAGAATATTCTGGGCTTCAGAAACTGCAAGAAGTGTCAAGCTAATCCAGCTAAACAAGGGAAGGGAAGAGTGGAAAATAAGATTGGGAAGAAAGATGGAGGTTAGATAGTACTAGAGCTTTGAAGGCCAAAGCAAGTTGAACTTTTCTTTACTGTGGACAAAGCAGAACATTTGAGGGTTTCTGGACAGCTTATCCGAGGCAGGTGACCCTGGCAGCAGTACAGAGGGTAGGGGCAGGGTAGCTGTGCTGCACGACTCTGGGATGCAACACTGAACAGTGCAGTGCTCAGCCTTGGGGGCGGTGCTCTAAGAGGGAAGGGCGGAGCTTAGAGGTCCTGCCTCCCCCCACCCCCATCTTTGGGCTCTGAGTAAAGCATGGGCAGGAGTCCTAAGTACCATACTGGAAGAGAATATGATAAAGCTTACAGAGATACAGTTAACAAAACCTGGCGTAGACTGGATTTGGGGAGCAGGGAAAAGGCAGTCACAGAAACTAGTTCTGAGTTTGGGAGAGAGGGGAGGTGGTGGTCTCTCACTGGCAGCACTGAGGGCACATACGTGACAGGGTCCACGTGGAACCATTGAATGTATGGCCACAGCCTGCATTACATGGCTCTGTGAACACAATTGCAGGGTGGGGGAAAAGTAGGTGTACAGGTGTGAGTACCTGAAACACAGTTTATTCTTGTATTATTATTTATTAATTATTGTATTCTTTTCCATACAAACAACCATAAAACTACTTTTGACCCATCCCATATTTTCTCTACTGTAACTGTTTCTATGCCTGTCTCCCATAGACCTGGGTCTCCCGGTCGACATGTCCCATGTCCTTGGAGCCTAGCCTGGAATCCAGCACATATTCAGAAAGTGGGGGAGGGGTGGAAGAAATGAATGAATAAATGATAGAATCTCAGGTCATGCCTGTAGGATTCCTAGACTCTGAGGTCTTATATTTCAAGACCTCTGAGTCTCCTTTTGGGATGGAGGGATCCTCCTAGAGAGGATTGTAGGCAAAGAACTGTGCCATCTACAGAAAGTGAGAAGATGGGGAAGATCAGGAGGTAAAAGGCTCTGGAAGAGCAGAATTTGAGCAAATAAATACCAAGTTGAAGAGTTACATGATCATCATTGCTTGTAATACAGTAACGGATGCACTGAACCCCCAAGAAAATGAGGTCCATCTTATTAACAAGACTGCTTGAAAGGGAAGACCTAGCTGTGCTTTTGCCCCAGGGGAGAGGAGAAAACCTAAGGCCCCACAGGGCTGCTGGGAACCACCCATGACCTATTTTTCTTTTTGCATCATTCACATTGCTCTTCTCATATGCCCTGGTATCATGGTTATCAGTAATTATTTCTCCTTGTGCCCTTCTCACAGGCAAGAAACACTTCTTGGCCTTCCTTGTATTTAAAGCTAATATTGTGCTGTATGCATTGGTATAGCTGTACCAATTATTAAAATACTGAAACATTTCAGTTTGAGCTGCTGCCCCGGACCACCCCAAGTGCTTCCTAACGTCTGAGCCACACTAAGACTTCCCCTGATACCTCCCTATGATCTGGCAACCAAGGAACAACACCTGGCAGAGCCGGGCCCCTCTAGCCAGCATCCTGTGCTATGCCAGCTGTTCAGTACTTCGAATGTCATGCCTGTTGTACCCTTCTCAGCTTCCATCAACCCCCTGTTGTCTGATTTCACTCGTTCAGCAATATACAGCTCTAGTCTCCTCTCCCCACCATGCCCGCTTCCCCTGAGAACTCACCAGGCTGGGCTGGCAGCACCTGGCAGTGTGGGTAAGGGCATGGCCTGCCCTCTGGGGTGCCAGAGCTCCATCTGCAAGGCCCTTCCCCAGAGGGGTGTGGTCCCAGGGGCTGGCGTGGAGTCAGACACAACCACACAGGCTGTGAACTTGAGTAACAGTGGCCTGGGGTTTCTGGTAGCATCCTCCTGTCCAGGCCTGGAGGTCCACAGATCAATGGGTGGGTCTCTGGGGACCAAGGGTATGCCAGACTGGGGTCATAATGGGGAAAAATTTGGCAAGCTGGGTGTGCAGTCAAGTCCTGGGGCCGAGAGGCTGGGAGAGGCTCTGCGGGACCCCCCCGCCGTTTCCTCTGTGGGTGTCGGACAGGGAAGCTGGATTTCTGCAAGTGGAAGAGACTGCTGGGGCTGGAACTGGAAGCATCAGTCAGGGCTGGGACTGGCTCTGTGAGGGCCCGGGGGCGTTGGAGGTTGGGGAGCTGCCCTGAAGAGGCCACTGCACTGTATCTGGCAGCTTGCTGATCAGGAGCCGGCGACTCCGGCTTAGGCTGTGGCCGAGGAACAGCAGGCCTAGCCTGGAGGACCCCAGTTTCTGCACCAGGCTTCCTGCCATGCCACTGGAAGCGCTTTTTGTAGTGGTGGTGCCGATGGCGGTGGTAGTGGACGTGGCTAGAAACCTGGGCTTCCCCTCTGGGTACCACTGAGTCCAAAGAACGAGGCCTCGAGGTCACACTGGGCTGAGTCTCTTCCCCCTGGGGGTCCCCTTCCAGACTGCAGTATACCAAGGGGTCAAAGTCACTGCTCAGAGAGCTGCGGAAGGTAGAACTGCTGCCGTGGATGCCTTGCAGGCTAATGTCTGTGCAGTTGACCACTGAGTCACTTGAAGAGCCATGACAAGGTCCCGAACTGGAGTCACTGGCTGGCCCATCTGCCAGGTAGCCACTGCGTTCTGTGCAGTAGCTCTCTGCAGACCCACTGCTGTCATGAGGCCTGGCCCAGCGCGGGGGCGCTGGGCAGGTGGCAGTGTGCTGAGAGGTGCACTGGAGGGGGCTCAGACTCCAGCCCTGTGCAAAGGGGTGCTGGGCCACTGCCAGGCGCTGCTGCTCGCCTGGAGCCAGGGGATGTGCAGCCCTGGGGAGGCGGTGGTGCCTGGGGCCCATGCCTGGCTCCTGGGATGGTAGGAAGGGACCCGGTCGTGGGGGCCGAGCGACTGAAGTCCGGGAAGGGCCCAGCAGGTAGGCAGCAGGGAGGTGGTAGTGGGCATGGCCAGGATGCTGACGGATGAGGTGGAGTCTTCGGCCTGGCTCCTGGTAAGATCGAGGCGGTCCCAGGGACTGGGAAAATGAATCTCCCTCTGGAAGAAAGAACCAAGGGCACAGGCGTTTGCACAAACCTATGAAGGTGCATTGTTCAGAAAGGTGGTTTATAGCACACCTGTTTGAGTCTGCATGGCCTTAGAGCTCAGTCAGAGTTCAGGGGACTGAGGGCATTCCTAACCTGCATGTGCCCTGGGGCGCCCTCGCTCCCTCCAGTCAGGTTGACCCCTAAGAATTCCACTGTGCACGTTGAGCCCTGCTCCTCCCACCAGTCATTTCGGGCTTTTCACCCAGGGCCCCTGCAAGCCCACACTGTACCTTTGTATGAATTAGAAAAAGGCTGTCTTTTCCTCAAGATACTTCATTTACCTCTTTTAGAAACTGTCATAATATCCTGGTTTTGTTAGAATAGGATACTTTATTGCCAGAAACTTGGAGTAATAAATATACAAATTTAGATTTAGAATCAACAAAGTTGTCACAAAAATACAAATAATTTTTAGAATAATAAAGATGCCTACAATGTGAATGGCCCTCCCCCTCGGACAAGGCCTTTCTGAACAGTGCACGGCTCAAAGAACTATGAGGCAGTGCTTTCTCCTCAGCTTCAAGGCAAAACCCTTTCCCACAGGGAAGCCATGTTCTAGCCCCCCTCCCCCCCCCGCCCTGCCTGTACACAGGGGAGACCTTGGCCCACCTCCTACCTACGATGTTGAACATGCAGAGGGGACAAGTCCGATGCTGATGGAGCCAGGGGTCCACACAAGCACGATGGAATTCATGAAGACAGGAAATGACTCGTAGCTCCTGGAGAAAACAAGGGGGTCCAGACCAAAGTTATCTGTAGCTACAGGACTGTCCAGGACCCAGAAGGTCCTCCTGACTCCCTCTGGCCTTTCCTTTTTGCTAACATCTACTTGCAAAAGACCTCCTAGTAGACTTGAAAAGGCATGGGTTTTGGTATTAGGAAGACCTGGATTTTGACACTTAGCTGCATGACCTCGGGCAAGTTTCTTAATAGACAGTTTTCTGCTGTGCTGAAGGATCAAAAACTAATCTACCTTCACCCCTCCTGGTCATGAGACTAAGAAGAGATAATGCATCTAAGGCACATGAAACACACTCAACAAACAGTAATAGTTCTCTTTCCCTGGAAGGCCAGGAAACTAACCAAACCCAGGGCTGTCCCCTACCTCTGCCCCATGCAGGATACAAAGGACACAGATGCAGCCAGAGCACCCACACCGCCCACACACGTGAACGGCGAGCTCTGCCTTACCTGGCCCTCAGAGAACTCCTCCAGGCAGATGGCACACACAGGGGCTGAGCTGCAGCTGCTCCCCGAGTCTGGCCACTCAGCCCCGGGCCTTCGACAGCTGGCCCGGTACCTCCTGGTGGCCAGCTGGCTGATGGCCCAGGCCGTTCGCTGCTGAAGGGGATCCTGGGAAGAAGGGTGGGGCTCAGAATGGGCATGGGCTCTTCTTCCCTCACCCCTGGACCCCCAGTTGTACTCAGTTCCCAGTCACCCAGACAGATCATGTGGTCAACTGACTCCCTTGGAGAGCTGGTCCCCTTCAAGTTCCTATATGGCTCTGCCAAGCGAGCCAAGCTCCCTCGCCCCAATGGAGAAAGTTTTTATCCAGCTGCCTGCTGAACCTTTCAATTTGAATATCTAACTGGCACATCAAACTCTGTCCAGCCCCCTCCTCAAACACCCAATGTGCTGCAAACTGAATTCCCTAATCCCAATTCAGCCCTCCTGACCACATACCTGCCCTCCCCCAGTCTTCCCCATCTCATAAATGGCAATTCCGTTCTTTTAAATGCTCAGACCAAAAATCTTGGTGCCATTCCTGATTCCTGTGTCTCACACTTCATGATCAACCTATTAGTAGACCTGTTAGCACTACCTTCAAAATATACGGAGAATTTAATTCTCACCACTTTCCTAGCCTCCCTCCCTAACCCAAGTTACCATCACTGTCACCTGGATTCCTGTGATACCCTCAGTTGGTTTCGCTGTTGCCAGCCCTGCCCCCCTGTAACCTAGTCTCCTCAAAGCAGCAGGAGGGATCACGTTAAAACTTCAGTCAGATCGTGGCACTCCCTCTGTTCAAAACCCTCCAGTGGCTCATTCCACCTGGAGTCAAAATGAAGTACCGACAGGGGCCGAAACAGCCTGGCACACCCGGGCCCTCCGAACGCGGTCCTCACCTCCGCTCTGCCCTTGCACTCCTCCTGTTCCAACCCCACGTCTTCTCACTGCTCCCAGACATCCCAGCAGGCTTCGGCCTCAAGCTCTTTGCATTTATTGCTTGCTCCATTCATTCCCTTGGTCCCCAGAGACCTGCCCAGGTCGCCCCACCCCCATTTAAGGTCTTCCCTGTAATGTCATCTTCTCAATGAGGCTTCCTGGACTTACTTTTTAAAATTAGCTTTTCCCCCTTTGCATCCTTCTCCCCCTTTCTATTTTATTATTTTCCCTAGCATGTACTGCCATCTAAAATACTATATATTTTACTTATTTATTTTGTTCATTGTCTGTCTCTTCCCACTGGAATGAAAGCTCCCGAGGGAAGGGATCTTTTGTCCTTTTTTGTTCCCTGCACCAAGCCCAATCCCTGGAACAATGCCTGGCACTCAAGATGGAGCTCACTGTGTTTGTTGAATGAATGAATGAATGAACCTATGGAGAGAGGCTGCCGGGAATCAACCAAGTAAATGCAGTGTATATAGATATCACCTGTTTCGTAGTCATAAAGGCACCTTCTTTCCCCACTTTTCTTTCTTGCCCCCCACCGTCACACACACAAGCACATGCCCACCTCTGCCAGGGAGCCCACCCTGCTCACCGGCCTGCTGTGGCGGGGGCGGCACCGGATTCGCAGCACTGAAGCCAGGATGACCACAAAGATAGTGCCCACCACTGTCAGGAGGATCCACACATCATAATCTGGCTGGGAGAGTGAGCAGAGAGGGAAAGGGTCATACTTCTGGAAGGAGCTGGGCCAGCGCGGCAGGAACACAGGACCCCCAGTGACACAAAGATTGCTAAAGGTCCCCTGGAGTCTTCCAGCAGGGGGTGGGGTGGGAGGAGCCTGCAGGAGGTTAGGTGGGTCCTCTCTGCCCACGGGCACCCGTAGAAGAGGGTCCTCCGGATGTCAGCTGTGAGAAGTACTATCTGAAGTCTCGTGCGCTTGGGAAAAGAGGGAAAAGGGACCCCTCCCTGAGAGGTGGGAGCTACCCAGTGAGCACCTGGGTGAGGTTTGCTGCCAGCAGAGAAACACCAGCCAGGGTTCAGGGGGTCCCGGGGCCCAGGGTTTCATTCTGGCTCTACTCTGTGCCAGGAAACCACAGAGCTGAAAGGAACTTTCAACTCAGCTGGTCCAATCTGTTCTTTTTGCAGATGAGGACCAGAGAGGGGAGGAACTTGCCCAGAGGTGCACAGCTGGTAGATGAACTTGTACTAGGGGGTTTCTAAGGTCTCTTCAGCCCCAGGAGTCCAAGGGCTTTGGTGGGCGCTGCCATGAGACAAGGCGAGGGTAAGAGCAGGTGCTGGGGCAGGCGCAGCACCCAATCCTGCAGTGCTTACCCAGGCCGGGGGCTCCTTCAGCTCAATCCTCACGTGGGCCTTCCGGTTCTTGTACACAAACTCCATCAGCTTCTCAGCATCATGACCCCAGATTAGCACCACTGGCCAAGTCAGCCCCAGGGGCTGCTGCAGCTGCAAAGCAAAAGGGACCACAAGGGCTGCTGTGTGCTGGCTTCTTCATCCCTTGGTCGCTTTGTCCTCCTCTGTCCAGCCCCCTCCTCAAACACCCTGAAGTCCCTGGGTACCTGCTCGGCAGCAGCTCTATCCTCAGTGATGTCGAAGAGGACAGCGCTGGCTCCTCGCTCACCTGCCATTCGGGCCTGCAGAGACACACAGCAGGGGCCCAGCTGAGGTCAGGGAAGGACACAGGCCATTCATGCCCTGGCCTTACCTGGCCCACCCACCCCTCCCTAGGATCTTGCACACACTGCACCTCTGCACACTCACATGTAAGGAAGGAGTTGGTGGGAACAGGATCCCCTCCCCTGCCCTGCCCTGCCCTGCCCTGCCCTGCCCTGAGCTCACTCAGGTCCTGCTGCCTCCAAGGACTTGACATTAGGGCCTTCCTTTTGTAATGGAACAAGCCCTTAACAAGGGTTTAATGAGTGTCAGGTGGTCAACTAAACTCTAAGGATAAGACCAGATAAGGCAGCTCCTGCCCTCAGGGTTCCACCAGTCTGCCTTCAGTAAGAAGTGTGAGAACAGATAGTGGGGAGTGACCAGTCCCCAGTACAGAGAGGGAGAGGGGGACAGCAGAGAGGTGGAGAGCTGCTTCAGAACAGAGCTGGGCTTTCTAGGGTCTAGCCCTGCCAGACTAGAGGCCAGCAGGGCATCCCCCACCCTCCCAGCTCAGGTGAAGTTCCAAGAGCCTGGGACACAGCTCCTACTCAAGGTCTCAAAAAAAAAAAAAAAAAAAAAGGTCTCTATGGCAGAGCCCCAGGCTCAGCCTGTCTTGTGGGCTCTCTTTCCCGGCCACACTCTAGTTTGCCGGCTCTTTCTCTAGCTCCAATTCAGGTACTTAATGGAGTCTCTATCTAGTGCTTTATCCCTTCCTCCTGTCCCTGAGGGGTGGAACTGGAGACTCAGGTGGGGAGGGACCTGAGAGGCTGTTCCCACAAGGACACAGCTGTGCGCACGTGCACAAGCACGCTAGCCAAGGCTCCACGGGCAGGCTTGGGGAAGCAGAATCTAGCCAACCAGGCAGAGCAGAGCTCAGAGCCAGAAAGAAAAAAGCGGGGATCTAGAGGCTCTGGGCGTGGGGTAAGAGAGGGGAGATAAGAGCTGAGGGCGGGGTGGAGGCACAAGGGCAAAGGACGGACAGACACTGCTGCTACCCTTGGCGTCAGGTCTCCCCGCCTGGCACAGCCACTTCCAGACTTCCTCCCTAGAGCCAGGGCTCATCTTGTAATGGCATCGGGCTGGGCCCTCATGCCCCTGGGGCCTGCTGAGTCTTTGGGGCCTTCCTGCAGGCACCGAAGGAGTTAATCCCTCCGCGAGTTGTGGTGGCAGGAAGAGGAGCCAGTGCTGGGGCTTACTCACACTCTCAGCACTTTGATCTCTGCTTCCCTTCCCGGGGAGAGCCTGTTGGGGCAGGTCTGCTGCCAGGCAGGCCAGGGGAGCCACCAGAGCTCCCGCTCCCTGCTCCTTGCTCCCCAGGTGGCAGCAAGGCCAGGGGCCCCTCGAACAGGCAGCCTGCAGGCAGAGGAGCTGGGGGGTGGTGGTGGAGACATTCAAGTGGGGCCCTGTTTTGGTCAGGAGAGTAACTTCCCTCTTTTCTCCTTCTCTCCCTGAGAAGCTGGGCTGGGCCCTCTACCAGCACCCGGGCCCAAGCTTGCTGGGCTGATGGACTGGAAATTCACAGGATCCAGAATGGAGTTACTGATGAAATGAAGAAGTCACAGGCTCCATCTCTCTCCTGCCCAATTCCTCCTAGGAAGTCCACCCCACCTAGCAGACCCCATTTTCAGAGCCCACCGAGCTGGGCTATGGGAGCAGCCCCGGGGAAAGGAGAGGGACTCCTACAGCTAATCTTGTAGTCCAGGACTTGGCCAAGGGGTGGGGAGGTCACCCCAGTAGTCAGAATTGAAACCCCTGGATCCTCTGTGCTGCCAGACCTCATGTTTCTCATCCCCAGAACGAGACCCTGGACCCAGCCCAGGCCGGAGGAGCATGAGAGAAAGGCACCGACTTCCTTCTCTGGAGAGTTTCTTAGTTCTCCACCCCTCTGTCTTTGAAGGATTGGGGTAGGAACAGTGGAAAGTAATTACCAGGACGTTCAAACACCCCGGTCCCTTATTAGCCCATAATTACAAAGTTGTAAAAGTGATCAAAGAGAGAAAGTTGGCCAACAGGGGAAAGGAAAAGGACTTTCGGGCAGTGGGTGCCTGTGTCCAGGGTTCTAGGAATCAAAAAAGCAAGATTGGAGGCCAGACAGCAACCCACAGTGGGGCTATCCAGGCTTCAGACCACCTGCACCAGAGACAGTGGGAGGAAGGGAGGAAAAGACGCACTTCTTCAGGGACTGGAATGTGGAAGGCAGACAGAAATGGAAGACTGGACTTCAGAAAGAACCCAGAGAGCTCTGGGAGCTGCAAAGAGTCAGCCAGCCCTCTAGGGGCAGCAAGCAAGGCTGCCCACAGCCTCTAGCAACGAAAGCCAGTACAGCCCAGGACTTGGCCTTAGGTCTTCCTCCCCACAGTGACAGTTTCTGCGCATCTTCTCCTCATCAAAGACTGATTGAGCACCTTCTATGCCTAGGGCTTCAAGCCAGGGAAAGCCAGGCCTCCAGAACAATTCATAGTCCAGTTATGGAGCCAAAGCATATACATAAAATTATAATGCTGATAACAGCATTCTAGAGCACAAAATGAATGAAAAAGACCAGTAGTTTCCAAACCTCTTTTCACTGCAGAGAGCCCTTCTCCCCACTACCCTCACCACCATAACACACACACACAATCTGACACAAATCTTCAATATACAAAACAGATCAAAGTGAGCTGAGGTTGAGGGTGGGGGTGGGGGTAGGAAGGACTCTTGGTTTCCCCCTTTCCCAAGACACCGCCATGAAACCTTGTGGGAAGAATGGCCAGAGACCCTGGCAGTGTGCCAGGAGATGGTGGTTTCTGCTCCTGGAGGGCTGGCTGGGCTGAACCTGTCAGGAAAGATTCACTGGGAGAGGTGGGAATCCTCTGGGCTTGAAAGCAAGGGTAGGAGGAAAGAGAAGGGATATAACCTTTATTGAGACCCACTCTGCGCAGACTGCTTAGCTTTGAGTCCTGAATCTGCTCCTAATGATTACCTGTGAGACTTTGAGCAAGTCACTTAACTGTTCTGTGCCTCAGTTTTCCTTTCTATAAACTTGGGCTAATAATAGGATCTACTTCACAGCGTTGTTTTGAGGACTAAATAAAGTAATCCATGGAAAGCCTTACCATAGTGCCCGGCACACAGTATATGTTCCTTAGTCATTACCACATCGGCTACTACTGTGTTCTTTGCGTCTGTGATCTCATTCACTCCTCAGAACAACTCTACAAGACTGCCATCAGCCCTCTTCCGCACTGAGGAAACCCAGGACTTCAGCCTTGAATCTGGTGAGTGCCTGGTCACCACATCACAATCTCTGCGGTGAGAGAGGCAGGGCTTGAGCCTGTCTGCTTGCCTCCCGAGCCAGCTCCTTCCACCAAGCCAAGGCCACTGCTCTTGTCCAGGTGCGAGGCGATAAAGGCCTGGGTAACCGTAGGAATGGCTGTGGAGTTGCTAGTAAAGAAACAGCAAGCAGCTGGGTGACTGGACAGGGGGCGAAGGGTTGGTGGTGATGAGAATGGAAGAGGCCAGGAGAATTATGATGAGGGTTTCCGAGATGGTAGTGAAAGGAAAAAAAAAAAAAAACAACCTTGTTCGCTGTGAAAGCGTGGGATGATGACAATGACAGTGTGTCACAAACATTTGTTGAGTGATTACTATGTGCTTGGCATAAGGCTAAGGGCTTCCATCTGGACTATCTCATTAAATTCTTATAAATACCTTATGGTATGAGTTCCACTAGTATTCCCATTTTGTGGATGAGAAAACAGAGGTTTAGAGAAGTGACTACGATGTCCAGGAAACACAGAGGGACCAGGCTTCAGACCCAGGCTGTCTGGCTCGAGCCCCAGCTGTCCATCACTGGCGATGGCCCCACCGAGGCTAATGAGCACATCAGAGCAGAGCCGATGGAGGTCAGTGGGTTTCAGACTTTCCTTATCAAAGACCTACCCTTTACCTGTGCCCCCCTCAAGCTATTTTTTAAAAAATTTATCTTACCTAACTAGCTGCATTTGTTATGTAACACATTTTCCTATGAGATAATGCATATTAATACATTGAACTGTTAGAATTTTAACCATGAGCAAAAATTGAATATTTCAGTTAAGCCTATGGGACTCTCAAATGTCGGAAATAGCTCAAAGACCCACATTACTACCTTCCCAGACTTCCCCGGGGCCAGCGGATCCCTGGTAGGAGCTACTCAGTCAGGTCAAAGTGGAGACCTGAGGGAAGCCTTGGGTCTGATGAATGAGACAGCATGGGCTGGCGCAGTTCCCACCAGAGGTTCCCACCTGGCAGGGGGATGGGGGGAGGGTTGTTAGCGATGCCAGGTGAGAAGCTGAGGGGAGAGTGTGGCTGGGGAAGTGGGGGAGGAGGCATGGGCAGAGACCGCAGAGGTCACAGGGCAGTGGCCAAGGTGCCTCTCCAAATCCCTGTGTTGCGTGTTGTGTATGTGTGTGTTTTAGCTTTGGCACCATTTGCCACTTGACATACATCATTTTCATCCTCACAGTAATCACTGCGGTGGGAAATAAAAGTCCCACTTTACGGTGGCGGAAACAAAGGCCCAACAGGTTCAGTACCTCCACCAGCACTGAGCACATCCTCGCTTTCCAGTGCCTGTGCTCGTGCCTGAGTGTGCTCCTCCAGGCGGCGAGAAGAAAGCCTCCTGTGTGGGCCCGCCCTGACAGGTTGCCAAGTGTTCACAGGTATGCGAAATCATACGCTGCTCCGGAAGAACAGCAGGGCTCCTCCGAACCCTCTTCCCCCATCCCTCTCTCTCTCTCTCTCTGTCTCATACATAGCCTCCACTCCTATTCACACTACCCAACGCTGAGTACTTGTCCACCAAATGAATAAATGAATGACATTTGCCCGAGTTTTGTAAAGCAAGGGAAATGAAATAGCCAGAAGCAGGGTAGCTCCAGCCTCACAAAATTCTGTTGCCACTGAGGAGCCTCACAGTCCTGCAGAGACACCACACCCTCCATCCCCTCTGGGTGTGTCCTGGCCCCTCTTTATTGCCCACCTCCCCAGGATTCCGCTTCTGCATCCGCATGGCCAGGCTGGGAGAATACATTCACCTGCCTGTGGGCACCACAGTGAGAAGCCTGCCCACCTCCCTGCCCCCATGGGGTCATGCAAGAACCCTGGCTTTTTCTTGGAGATTCGTGGTTCAGGAAACAGTGCTCAGGGAAGATCAGAAAATCCACAGGGATCTGGGCCTGAGCAAGCGGGTACACAGGCAGTGACTGTCACTGTCCTGGGAGCAGCACTGCTCCTCAAGTCCATATGACTGTGCCATGCACAATCTCACTACAGTCTGGCTTGCGTCCCCATGAGAATCTTTCACATATGTTCTGTTTCCCCAGCCAGAATGGGAGGCAACAGAGCGGAGAGAATAAAAGCCCAGGTTTGAGGACTGCACAAGGCTCAGTTCAACCTCAGCCCTGCCCTTCCCAGCTGTGTCATCTCTGCAAGTCACTTAAGTTTTCTGACCCTCACTTGCCTTATACATCAAATAGTTCCTGATTGTTATGATAAGTAAATGAGACAATATGTATAAAAGATCAGTCCCACAACTCAACTGGCAAGCAGGCAGGGCAAGCACACACAAAACAGTGACGTTAAAGCAGGGGTCACAGGGGCCTGGGAGGGACAGGCCACCGGGCAGCAGGGCAGCCAGACAGCCCACATCTGGAAAGGCTGCAGCTGCTGCCAGCAGCGGAGCCCCATGGAAATGTGGCGCCACCAGTTTGCAATTTGGGAGGAAGAGTGGGAACTCTTCAAGGGTAGGGGCAGTGGCTTCTATTTCTGCTTAGCGCTCAGTAAACAGTTCCGAAAGATGGAAATGCCTTCCCACTGGCCCTTATTTGCTGTGATGTGGGCAGGAGAAGTGGTTCAGGAATTTCCAGGTGATGGGGTAGGAGATGGGATAAGGCACATGCCCTAGGTGACAGTCAAAAGGTTCTGCTGGTATGGCCCTGGCCAAAATCATTGTCCAGATACACCAAGATTGCAGGTTCGATCCCCGGTCAGGGCACATATAAGAATCAACCAATGAATGCATAAATAAGTGGAACAACAAATCAATGTTTCTCTCTCTCTCTCTCAGTCTCCCTCCTTCCCCCCTTTCTCTTTCTCTAAAAAATAAATAAAAATAAAATACATAAAATTAAATAAATAAAAAAAGGTTCCACTGGTCACTGGGTGGTGGGAAAGGACAGAGGCCTGAGTTTCCGACTCCCTCAGGTCAGTCATGGCTTCGGAAAGCCTGAGCAAATCCGGCACACATCACTCAAAGGAGACAAGGGGCCAGAGAGCGCAGGGGCCTCTCACAGCCTGGACCTGCGTGTGCATGTGGGGTCTAGTGTGAATCTACCTTGCTGGCCAGTGACAGGCAGGGGCGGGGGGCCCGCTGGGGACTCTCCAGCTTGACGATGCTGATGAATCCAGGCTCCAGATTGTCATCATCACTGGCGTTGCACAGGTACAGGGGGTGGGACTGCAGGGAGAGAGAGAAAGAGAAACGTTAGAGAGGCTCTAGGGAACAGGAATACGCTGTGAGAGCCACGCGCTTCTCCACTGTGCTAGGAAGGTGCCAGGAAGGTCCTTGGTGCTAGGAAAGGGTGAGCATCCTTATTCACTAGCCTCACTAGTGAGGTCCCATTGTCATTGCAGGGGTGCCATGGCCAAGGGTACGTGGGGGGGGCATATAGGAGTGAGAGGCGTCCAAAAGGGGTACCTAACTGAGGAGCCTGCTGCAAAGCAGCCCTAACAACCCTCAAGTCTTGGTTTTCCAAACAGGTTGGACGCAAAGGGCTCTTTTCCTGGTCCCGGCCTCTCTCACCTTCTAACTCCTCGACTCGCTCCAACACCCCCAGCTAAGAGCCTGTCAGTGCTTTCAGAAACTTGCCTTCCCTCCTTGCCCACCCCTGCCCCCCGCTGGCAGTGGTGGGTGCTGCTGCTGACTCCTGCCCCCTCAGGATGTCCCCTACAGCCCCCCCCATACCAGCAGCTGTTGCCTTGTAGAGTCCCATCTCTCCTGGGGCTTAAGTCTCCTCACTTGGTGCTGCCTTGCTCCCCTCAATGTCCTCCTTTGCCCCGCCCTGTGACCGTCCTGGGATTAAGCAGGTTGCCGACAGGAAGAGACTACCTGGGGGTGAGGCTTGGCTAAGAGGTAGGCCTTGCACAGCCCAATTCTGAGGGGTATGGCAGCTCCCGTCCGAAACCTGGGCCTCCGGCCCTGCTGGTGCCGAGCAGCAACTGAGGGGGAAGTGAGCCCCATGTGCTAACAGAGACCAGAGGGTCCCCTCCTCTCAGGGGCGGGACTGCCCTTCCACACACTCCCTTCTCATTCAAGGGGCTTCGAATGCCCATTTGAATCTAATTTCCTAGAGTGCTGCGAGAACAAAGTATGATTTCTTTGGCCCCAGATCATCCAATGGGCCTCATGGAGGAAACCCAATGTATCCTGGCAAGAAAGGGGGTTTCCTACCAGGGAGCTGCCCACTCTTCCCTCTCAGCTGCTGTCGAAAGAACTTCCAGAAAGAACCATCAGAGGAACTAGAGAACTTGGAATTTCTGAAGGTGATAATGTCAGTGATGGATTTGAAAGCACAGTCACTTTTCAAAAGCGCTTTCAGGCTATCCCGCCACTGCATCACTGCAGTCCCTTGAACGTGGTAGGTTCTCAACAAATGTGCCCTACCTTGCTTTCTATTGTACCTTGTGGATAAAAACCTTAGGGCAGATGTTGAGATGGGAGGGAGTTCCATTCTTGCTTCCACTATTTGAGGACTATTAGTCTGGTAGTGATCAATGTTTAGCGTAGGGGGGACAAAGGTTATACACCCCCTTACCCCCAGGAAAAGGCTGGGGCATAAGGCTGCAGCTTATTCTCACTTCAGTGAAGCTGTGTCCCTGCCTCAATAAGCTCCATTAGTCTGTCTGTCTGCCCATTTGTCCAACTATGCACCCGTTCACTTCTTCATTCTACCAACAATGAAGGCCCCCTTGGTGCCAAGCAGTGTAAAAACATTGAGGAGTCGTGATGAATCAGATCTTTGCCTTAAAGAAGCTTTGAAGACAAATGTGCAAACACATTGCATTGTGATGTTATAATGCAGGTTCATTCAAGGGCCTGTGAAAGGGCCCAGGGAAGGGGGCTACCAATCCGAGGCAGGAGGGCAGGGTGACTTCAGCGCTTCTTGGGGACCGAACAGGCATGTGTTCACTGGGGAGGGTACCTTCCCAGGAGAGGAAGCGGCCTGTGCTGAGGCGTGCAGGCACAGGCCCAGGGCTGGGAGGGACTGTGGGAAATTAGGTCTAGTGTGAAAGAGAAGGCGGGAGATCGCGCTGAAAAGGTTGGGAAGAGCCCGACCGCAGAGCAGGGACCAGAGATCGGCACTTGAGAAGGATCTCCCTAGTGACTACGGAGGACAGTCTGGTGTGGTGAGGAGTCAAAGGTCAACCGCTCCAACAGGACAACAGCTGGGAGACCTTCCCTCAGGAACAAGTTGCAGCCACAAATGTCCACTGCTTAGCTCGACTCCCCGCCCCCAACCCCGCCCTGCTACCCGTGGTCTGGCTTTCTCAAGACAACTCCGAGAGAGCTCTCACTGACCAGAGGGTCCACTGGGAACGGGGAGAAAGTCTCTCTGGGGAAGAGCAGTCTTTGCAGCAAGATTTGCAAATATTTAATCACCTCTTGCTCTCCCCACCCCCAACCAGGCCCCACAGCGCTATATTGTAGGTTGTCTCTGAGGAGGTGGAGGGGAAAAAGCTAACTATGGAAGAGGGAAGGGGAGAAAATGAGTCATTAGTAAATGCCTCTGGTGTCCAACCTGCGGCCCTGCATGCAGCCCAGGATGGCTATGAATGTGGCCCAACACAAAATCGTGAATTTACTTAAAACAGTATGAGATTTTTTGTGTGATTACGTGTTGCAATGTATTTAATGTGTGGTCCAAGACAACAATTCTTCTTCCAGTGTGACTCACAGACACCAAAAGGTTGGACACTCCTGCTAGATGTTTTCTCACTGTGAAGTGGGTATGATTATCCCCATTTAGAGAGAAAGAAGCCTGAGGCTTGAAGTTAAGGTCACACAAGATTAGAACCCAGCTCTGTCTCACTCTGTCCTCTGGAGTCACAAAACTCCAAGTGAACCACATAGTCAGCCCTCCATGGCTGCTGCTGATGACGACGACAACAATGACAGTTTACATATATTGAATGAACACAGTGGGCCATTGATTGTTCTGAGCACTTTTGTGTACAGACTCTTTCATCCTCATAACCCTATGAAGAAGACACTATTGTTGTCTCTGTTTTGGGGATGAGAAAACGGAGGCAGTTAGAGGTTAAGTAACATGCCTCGGATTATACAGCTAAAATCAGAAGAAATGAAGTGTTGTATAAGGTAGGTTAAAAAAATAACAATTGAGAACAATTTCCATTTGACTTTGACAACGTCATGCCTTTCCTCAGTGCATGACCAAGACAATTTGCTCTCCTAACTGCACATTCCTAAAGCATAAGGGCCCCAGCACGAGTCCCTGAAATACCAGTGGGGTCTTATAGGGTTCCGTCCCAGGCCCTCTTCTCCCTTCACCCTCCGTGCTGCCCCTGGGGCGGGGGGGCAGGCACTCCCCTGGCTTCATTTTCCACGCAGAGGCTGTGGATTACACACATGCAGCCCAGAACGGGTCTTGAGTTCTGGACTCATATGCCTGACAGGTAGGGCCCAGACATTTCTGCCTGCAGAAATTTAGTGACGCCTCTCAAATTCAGCATGTTCAAAATTGAACTAATCCTTCTGTCCCTCAAAACTGCTCCTCCAGTGCTCCCTATTTCAGGGGTTGGCATGACTACCTACCTGCCCCTCAAGTCAGATGTTGAACCCTAGCCTCCTCTATTTTTCACCCCCTACCTCCACCACCAATGTGCAGCCAGTCATCAAATTCTAACAGTTCTATCTCCTCAACATTTCTCTTCTTTGTCCTCTTTCCTCCATCCCCACTATGGCTGCTCTAACACAGGTCACCATCATTGCTATTCCAATAAGCTTTTCCACCTCCCCTCACTTCAGTTCTTTAGTTCTTTATACTGAAGACAGACATGTCTCAAATGCTAACTTGAGCACATCACTCTTCCACTTTAAACTCTTAAAAGGCTCCTTACAGCTGCTGGAATAAAGTCTGTGCTTTTAAATATAGCTTAAAAGGCTCTGCCTGCTTAGGGCTCATGCATTGATGCCCTGCCTCGAGGCTTACCGCTTGCTTCCCAAACCTCTTCCTCCCTTGCAGCCTGCGCTCCAGAAACAACCTTCACGTCCGCACTTTTGGCACTTGCTGCTCTGTCAGGATAGGCGGGAGGCCTCTCCTGTGGGCCCGCGCAGCGGGCTCTGCGTTTCTCCAACCACAGACTTATCTCGTAGTAGTTCAGTTGTCTGTTTATGGCTCTCTCTCCGGCAGGCGATGACTGACCAGCATTGCCCCTTTGGTGCCTGCTATGTGGTTTTCTTTTAATAAATATCGAAGGTCTACAACACACTACTGATAGCTAACTTGAAAAACACAATGCAGGCCAAACTTTGGATCATAGTGGCTTTGGGAGAGGAATCACAGGAGAGGGTGAAGCGAGATTTTGGTGTTTTGCATTGAATACTTCAATCACAGGATAATATATTGAGATACTGAGTCTTCTTTTTTGCTGTCATGGAAGAATAAAAAAGAATGAGAGCTATTTATAGTTTGTTCTGTGTCTTTTCCCTTTTTCCATTCTAAGATAGCCTCACCTATTTCCTTGCCTGGGTGCATCTGCCAAAAGCAAAAACCTATCTTCCTGGTTTTTGCAAAAGAATGATCTCACTGAGGAAGTGTAGGTGTCCTGAAGGCAGGAAGAAGTGTGAGTGGTGGGGGTGGGGTGGAAGGGGGTCAGAGTCCCTGGAGTCCTGATGGGTGGGGGGAAGCTCCTGAGGATGAGTGCCAAGAGAAATGAATGGGCTTGCAGGATTAGGGGAGGGTGGGACTGGGGAGGGCTCCAGCAAACTTGGCGGACTTCAGGATTCCTTATCTTTACCTGCATCTTCCTAAAAGGTTAGGAAGATGAAAAACCCCTGTCCCAGAGGTTGCCATGAGGGGTAATTATGAGGACAGGCTCTCAGGGTCCAGGCCACTCTGGTTGAGAGCTCAGCTTTGCACACACACTTTGTACACTTTCGTAAAGATGTGCGTACGGCCCTTTCGTGGTTGTGTGCTGTACTTCATATTCTTGAGTCTTCTCTATATCTCTATCTTCCTCCTTAAACTTATTTGGTCTGATTTTCTCCCCCTCCTTCCAAAAACAGACCTAAGTTTCAATATTCTGACTCCACCATTTACCTGCGTGGCCTTGGGCAGGTTATCTGCCTTTATGAGCCTCATAGTCCTCATTTCGGAATGGGACAAAGAAATGCCTCCTGATTTTCACGAAGACTGGAGCTACTGGATCTAAGTGCCTAGCACGGAGCCCCAGACAACCAGCACTCTTTGAATGTAGTTGTTTTTATTATTGCATTCGTAATAATAAAATCCCTTCTTATTCCTGGAAGGGACAAAACTCTTTCTGACTGCTTCTCCCTTGGCAATCTCAACAGTGCCTCTGAATGCCAGCGTTCCACAAGGCGCAGTCTGGGATAGCTCATTATCCACGGTCACTTCCCTCCTGTACCCAGCCCTCCAAACCCCACTGAACAAGCTCTTCCAGTTCCCAGCCCGCCTCCTTCCCATGAAGGCGGCCATGTGATCTCATTACCTCCTCACAAAGGGCATTCCAGGGCTCAACTGAGCCCCGAACTTAATGCTGGCCTTACTTTATCTGTGGCATCTCCTCCTCTTGGGGTGTGTGCTTTAGCAAGCAATTCTTTACTGTCTCCTGTTTCCCAGCCACCCTCCTCCCCCCGCCTCTGCTGTAATAATCTCTTACTTCTCTGATTCCACATACAGACCTTCACCCAGGCCTTGGACAGGTAACTTTACTGCCTGCTACAATTTTGCCTTTGTAATCAGGAACACTGGCCAGACATCAAAGGCACCCTTCTCCCCATTTCCTCTTTTCAGATTTTATAATCATGCTCTCCTGTGCAACCTCCATTACCTGAACTTAGAACTACCTGACTTTTATCTCAGGCAGCAGGACACACCAGCATCATAAAGTCAAGCTCCTGTAGCTAGGGGGTTGGGAAAAACCAGTTTGGCCTGGAGTTGCTGCTTCCGGTTCCCAGCGGCACAGTAGCCTCTGCGGCACAGTTTGTCTTTATTTAGAGTCCAATGCTAATCTACAGGTTAACTCTAACGGTGATTGCTTAGACTTGGATTTAGAAACCTCTAGATCTCATTGCCATCCTTACCTTGGCCTGTGGTTTCCTCTTTGGGATAGCTGAGTTCCCTAAGAATTAAGCTGGGAGGCTAGGGAATTGTCAAGAGGAGTTCCCCTTTGTCTATTTTGCTAAAATGTTTTTGCAAGGAAAATGGATTCCTGTTTAATTGTGTGATTTTTTAAGGTACACAAGAAAATAGTGCTGGTTGGATGAGAGAAGGATGACCTTGGGCCACCGGATGGGAAGGGGCCAGCAGAGAGAGGATGGATGACAGAGGCCTCCAGGGTTTCTTACCGTTCCAGAAAACCTTCCTAGGGGGCTGGTGCTGGTGAGCAAGAGGGCTGACAAAAGAACTGGAATGTGCCACTGTCTAATAGGAAGCAGGGTGACAAAATATGAGGGGACAAACTGAGCTCAACAAAGGTCCAGTCTGGGGCTTTGCATATTGTAGGCCCTTAGTATTTGGTAGCAGAATAAGTAAAATTCAGTTTGAATCCAGTTACCATACCATTTATAAAGGAGATATAAATAAGCCCTGGCCAGTGTAGTTCAGTTGGTTGGGCATCATGCTGTGGACCAAAGGGTCACGGGTTTTATTCCTGGTCAGGGCACATACCCAGGTTGTGGGATCTATCCCCAGTCAGGGTGGGTATGAGAAGGCAACCAGTTGATGTTTCTCTCTCTTTCTCCCCCCACTTTCTCTCTCTCTCTCCCTTTCTACCTCTCTCTAAAAGCAATGGAAAAAAGTCCTTGAGTGAGGATAAAAAAAGAGAGAGAGATGAATTGCTAAGAGCTGAGCCTGATTCACACCTGTAAAGGACAATCAAAACTTGCATTTTAAAGATGAGGAATGTCAGACACGTTGCAGACTGCCCACTGTTGCACAATTAGTTCAAGGAGGTTTCCTGTGTTCAACCCCAGTCCCCTGTCTATCCCACACGTCCCCTCCAAGGAATGCACATGGGGAAGTATTCTGTGTGGTACGACAAACACTAGCCAAGTATCATAATGCATGAATTAACGGCTTCAGGCCCTCCATTGCTAGTTTTTTCAAACTTGAATAATTCTTAGCAACAAGACTGGAGCGGGGCCTGTCTGTTCCTTTTCCCTCCAGGCCTAGGATCTTTCTGCCCAGCAACCTCAGCTCCCTTCCTCTCCCCTGGGACTTATCTCCTGTCTTTTCCTAGCCACAACAAAGGCATCCAGACCCAGACGCTGCTCAGAGAGGCCTTCCCAGTGAATAGTCCCTGTTTGTTTAGGATGAGAAAGGTGTGTCCTGAAATTAGAGGTCACAGAAGCTCAGACCCAAATAATGGTTATTCAGCCAGACTACCATTTCTCTCACTGTCTCACCCCACACTGAAGACTCATTCTTCGATTTAAAAATTCACCTGTCCTCGTCTCAGATTTTGTCCAAGCTCCACGATGTAACTGGACCACTTGACCCTCCAATGGCCCCTATGTTAGGGATTTTCTGACCCCATACTCTGTCTGGCATCTTTGTGTGATTCACAGGATCATGAGCAGGGTTATAAGCAGGAAAAAGAAAGGTAGGAGAAAGAAGAGCTAGTAAATGGTATTAGAGAAGAAAGCTTAGTTGTCAGTAACCAGACAGAGAGAAGGAGAGAAATCTCAGCCACACAAGAGGCAGAGCTTTTGTCCATTATATCCCCATATAGAACCAGGTCTTGTCCTGACTCAGCCCAGAACGACCTCTAGTTACAGGGGCACCAGGAAGCTACTCATGAAGTTAGGAGCAAAGGAGAGGGAGCCCATCAAATATCATCTTAGTTACATCAGCGCTCTTTGGAAGAAAGGCTATAATACAGGGTATCAAGGTGCTGATGCCCACAAAGGTCAAGACCTTAGAAGACACCCCACGTGGTTTGGACTCCCTCCCTTAGCCAGGTGAGGAACTCAGGGCTCCAACCACCAAGAGCCTCCTAGGAGGTCCTGAAATGCCATCTGAGTTCTGCTACTCAGTTAGTGACCACTCTCCCAGGGAGATCTTGCCACCTTCACACTGACCTTCATCCTATAGAAAACACCACTTAAGGGACCTTGTTTCGCTGTCTCTGCAGCCCTGGCTGGTGTGGCTCAGTTCTTTGGAAGACCAGAAGTTCGTGGTTTGATTCCTGGTCAGGGCACATACCCAGGTTGCGGGTTTAGTACCCAGTCAAGACACATGCAAGAGACAAGCAACTGATGTCTCTCTCTCAGGGCAATGTTTGCCTCTCTCTCTCTCTCCCTACCTTCTCCGCTGTAAGCATGCCCTCAGGTAAGAATAAAAAAAGAAACAGACTCAGGTGACAGTATTTCTGGGGGTAATACCTACTCCTCACGTTCCCAGGGTAAGGGTCTAAGAAGGCTTTGGTCTAGAGGCCTTCCTAGCCGTGGCCCACGACGGCTTTGATGTTTCACAGTGTGTTTTACGATTTTGCTATTCTTGTTCCAGCCAAACTCATGCCAGAGATGGTAGGAAGTTAGATATCTTTGGGAAGCAAGGCAGTGTTTGTTTTTAGCTAATTATTTAGGTTAAGATTATAATGCTGAAAAGCCAAAGATGAAACTCAGACAGTCTTTGTAAAAAAAAGACCAAAGAAATGAAGCTTGAGGAGATCGGATTATCTCTTTAAATATGCCACAGGCATAGCCCGACTCCCAGCAGAGTGACTCAAGCGTTGCTAAGTTTGGTGATAGCAATGCAAGGGCGTGAAATGGCTAAATTTATCTGGTTATTTCACAGACACTCCGTGTCTTTCAGGCCTAGTCTCCTGCTCGGGGGCTTTAGGGATTTCAGGTTGCCCCACAAGCTCTGCTCCACACTGACCACGGTCTTCCATGCCTAGCTTCTAAGCCCTCTGAGGGCAGATACTGTATCCAAATGGGCCAGCTGAACGGAATCTAGCTCAGGTTTTTACTGTCACATTGTGAGTGGGGGTGGGGTGAAGCTATGGAGTTAGCTGGGCTGGTCCCAGTCCCCGGCTCCTGGGCAGTAACGCACATTTCATTTACATTGCAAAGTGGGGGGAAATAGGGAACATGGGCCTGTGCTTCAATAAAGAAACAGGAGAAGGGATGAAGGGGTAGTTGCACTTAGAATTACATCAGGAGGAGAAGGGCAAAATTATTCAAGCCACCAGCCAACTCAGATGCCCAGAGTTTCTCCTCAGAAGCCATTGGGGGTTGAGAGCAGGCCAAGGAGGCTTCTGTTCAGAAGAGGCAACAGTCAGGAGAGGCTTGTGTTGGAGAAAAGCCCAAGGGCTCAGCCTCACTGCTGACAGCCCTCCGACCACAGCTCCGAATCCCTGTCCATGGGGTGGCCCTGGGGAAGAGGCCTGCTTTGGGGGGACTGTTTAATGATTTGCCAGCAAAGAACAAGGCAAACAGACTTCTGGCAGCTGCCTGGATGCAACAGGAGAGTAGATTTTTATTCCCACCCACGGTGTAGCCTTCCAGGCAGGGGATAAAAGAGAAAGGGAGAGGTGGTGTTGTGAGAGCCTGGGAGGGACTGCCGTTTTGGACCCAGCATTTCACTGGGGCTCTATGGATGGTGCCTGGATATCTTGGCATTGGTGCCATTTGGCATTTCCACCCTCTGAATATGTAGTAATTCCTAATAGCTGCATCTCTTGAGCTCCTAGAAACTAAAGAGTAAGCTATGTAAGCGGCCTCTTACGGCAGAGGTCGAGGCATTAAAGAGAATGAAACAAAAACAAAAAAATCCACTGTCTTTGCTCTAAAGAAATCTTTTACAGAAAATGTGTGAGATGGGAAAGGAGCTGGTTCTCTGCTAAATTCCTTTTACTTTCTCTTCTCATGGGCCTTCCTTATCTCCTTGACTCTACAGAGAAAAAAAAGTGGCACCTGCCTTTCCCCTGTGAGCCAATCTCCAAGATCTGTCCTAAGGCTCCCCCCTTCTTTTGTGCCCTTGACCTCCCAGTCCAGCCCAAACCAGGTCCTTCTCTACTCCTCTGACCAGCCTTCAGCCCCCAGAATGATATATTCAAAATTACTAAGTGACACTTTTACCTTTTGTGGTTAGTTGTATCTATCAGTGGGTGTCCCACTGTGGCCCACCCTCTTACCCTTCTCCTCCAGCAGAATGCCTGGTTCCTAGATGTTTAACACAATCAGAGTCCTCTCCTCCCTCCTGTAAAGTAGATCCTGAGCTCTTTCAAGTCCGGGTCTAGACCTTACCCATCCCTTAGCATAATGCCAGGCACACAGTAGATGTAGAGGGGGAAAATGCATGTTTAATTATCTGTTTCAATAAACAGATGTGAGATCAGGTAAGTGTGGTGGCTGCACTGTCGTTTGATCAGGATTTGATTATATTCAGATTTCTGCTTTCTCTCCGGAGATCTTCTGTATAGTCCCTCTACGTTTCTGACCTCTTAGGGAAGGGAGAGCTCTCTTCCTTCCTTTTTACATGAGGCCTAAATCTCCCCTGTAACTGGAACAAAACTCACTTCTTTTAGGAAACCCTCCCTGCTTAGTAGCCTAGGCAGAGTTACTCTTTTGTCCCCCCTCGTACCAATGTGCTGAGTAGAGCACAATCCCGAATGGGGAAGAAAGCATCTTCCCACCAAAAAATGTGAATGGCTCCTGATCGCAAGAGACTCGAAGCTGAGTGTAGATCTACAGACATGCATTCACAGGCTCTGCACAGGCTCTTAAGGCCATCTGTCAGATGACACACAGGGAATGCAAATTCACAGAGCACGGCACTGACATATTGGGAGAATGTGGAAGGAATGGTAAACTTACTTACACCTGCTATATTGCTTTTGAAGTACTCTCTAGTCATTTTGTGCCTTTTAGTCTATCTCCCAGAGCGGATGGGAAGCTCATTCAGGGCAGGAGCCATTTAGAGACTATTAAAAACAGTTTCAATTATTTTTTATCCCTGTAGAATTGACTCAAGCTATTGCCCACCACTGGCTCTAGGCCACAGTGTTGGCTGAATGTTCTAGGTCAGTGGTCTCCAACCTTTTTGGCACCAGGGACTGGTTTTGTAGAAGACAATTTATCCAAGGACTGGGGTGGGGGTGGGGGTGTGCTTTCGAGATGATTCAAGTGCATTACATTTAAGCTCACCTCCTGCTGTGTGGCTCAGTTCCTGACAGGCCTGGATTATTACCAGCCCATGGCCAGGAGGCTGGGGACCCCTGTCCTAGGTGAGTGAACTTCACTCCCTACCAAGATTTCATAAAGATTTGACCAATGATCTGCAAGGGAAAGGTCTAGAAAAACTCAAGACTTGTTTTACTCCCAATAGTATTCCATTTTTTTTCTAGGTGGATCTTTTTTCTTACCTTTAATGGAATGAGAGATAAGTTCTCTTTTCTCCATCCTTTATGCCCTGAAAAGTTGATGCGTCTGAAGTCCAAATTTTAAAGACTTCAGCTGAGGAGCCATCTGAGATCTTCACCTGTCCGTTGTTGCAGCTTCCCAGCAGCCTGAGACTCTCCAGCCTACCCTGGCCTGAGGATGCGCACAGGCCACCTCACGCCGAATGCGGCTATGTGCTCAGTTAGTTATTCCAGACATCCCTTGGCTTGCTCTTTGTGAACTGCCAGTTCTTTGTTGCTTCCTAATTGCTCCAGCTTCTTTATTTTTCTTGCTAAGTGCAGGTGGTAAGAGATTCGAAGAGATAATCAAAGTGCTGTTAAATGGCAGGGACATCTTCTCAGTTATCAAGTTGGCTCTGCTGAAAGAAGGCCCTGTTTGCATTTGTCAGGAGCTTCAGGGAGGTGCCCTCACCAGACTCAGTGGGTAAGGGAAGTACTTAGAGAGCTAGGGAGGGGAGCCAAATTCCTGGGTTGAGAGTTCACAGGGCAGTAAAGATCAATAGCAGCACTTTTGATTGTACCCTGTTATCAAGGTACAAAGCAACACTACCCTTTGTCCTTTTAATTTTTACTCTGCTAATGGAACCCTTTACCCTAAATTAAGACTATTACTCAGCTTTGACATTGTATTTTATATTAGCAAAGTGCTTTATAATCCTTCATTAGCTATTTTATGTTCCCTTTATTAGTACCACCTGTTTCACAAATTAGGTGGGAGAGACGGAAGCAATGCATATTGGGCTCGCAACCAGGAATCTTGAATTCTGCGCATGGATTCATGTACTAATTGCAATGAAAGGAGACTTGACAGACCACAGGAAGAGTCACAGGGTAAAAGAACAGAAGCACCAAAATGATAAGAGCCTTCTTGGGAACTAAATCTCTAATGGGTTAGACCAAGACTTGAAAATTTCACTTTATTTTGACAGCAGTAAAACTAAGAACCTTCATTAATTTAAATTAAAAACGTGATCACCAAACACATCTTCAGGCTGTGGGTTGCCGCATTTCCTCCATAACAGAGGAGAGCAGAAAGAAACCAGGACAAACCTGAGCCTCATGGTGCCAGTTGTTTCCCAAGGGACTGATGCTAAGCAAGACAACATCCCTCAGCTACCTCTGGTCTGTCCAGTACCCCTTCTTGACACTCTCCTCACTTTGTCTTTGTGAAATAATGCTACTCTAGTTCTTCCACTTCTCTGACTGTCCCTCACCTTTCTCGTCTGTTCTTCTTCCTCTCATTTAAGTATAAGGATATATTCTCTGATTTTTATGATCTCTCTCTGGGGTTCTTATTCACTCCAATCTTCAATGATAATTCTCAGATTTGTCCAAAGTCAAATTCTCCTGCACTTCAAAGGGCCTGCAGGCATTATTTCTTTGTAGTCTTACTGGTACCTCAAGCTCAGATAGACCAAACCTACATATCATCTTATCCCTGCACTCCACTAAACCAATAACCCTTTTTTACTTATTTTTGTTGATGGTGCCATCATTTTCCTAGAGACCCAGGCTGAGCACCTCCACATCAATATGCCCCCTCCTCTCTATATCCAGTTACTTGAACTTGCCTTTGGAAATCCACCTTCTCTATGTCTCTGGAGTCTGAATCATTACAATTGGCTTGCTATAACTATTCTCCAGGCTCTCACCATTCTAGAGCTCTTTATATATTTCTGCAAGAATGATCTTTCTAAACATAGCACCGATCATTTTATTGTCCTGTTCAAAAGCTCTCCAGTGCCTTCTTAATTAAATTCAATATCCTCAGCCTATCACATCAAGGTTCCGTACTGGCTTTAGAATTAGACAACTTGGCCTCACCCTTTAACTCTGTGACTTACAAGATGTGTGTGATTTTGAGTGGGTAGTCTGACCTCTTGAGTCTTGGTTTCCTTACTGGTAAAAAAAAAATGCATGCAGGGGGTCAGCTAGGATGGGGGTAAAAGGCAGAAAACGATACTTGAACAACAATTAAAATAAAATTAAATTTTAAAAATGCAGATACTCCCCCCCCACCAAGAGTATCATTATAGTCAGTCAGTGAAATAACATACTTATGGAACCCGAAGTTCCTGCACGTAGTAGGCACTCAAAAAGTATAATTCCTTCCTCTTCCCCTCTGCTATTTCAACTTTACTCCCACTTCCCTCCTACTTGTACTATAGTACTTGTCCAAACCAAAGTATATCACCCACTATCCTCTCACGTCTCTCAGAACGCCTATTACTCCTCTGCTGTCACTTTTTAAAATCCTACTTATTCTTCTAAAGCAAGTTTATCTGCTGCCTCTTTCATGAAGAAACTTCTTCATTTGAAAGGCCCCAATCAACTTGTTTGTATTTATTGTATGGCACTTCTCACCTTCTGCTTTATATTCCTAACCTCTAAACTGAGGGCTGGGGTTTCTTGATGTCCCACATGGCACAGTGCCCTAACATAAGGCAATCAATAAATATGTGCTGAATTAATATTGAAGGCTTGAGCGTTTGGTCTCCCAAGAGTCCATTCATTTGTGATTCATAGTTCACACTGAGAACTCTTTAGAAACAATCTCTGGCGGGATATCAGAATTTCAAACAACTTTAGCAGAGAAGCTGAGTCAGTCTAGCATTAAGTTCAGCCCTAGTTCAGCCAACAGGAATTGTCTGGACCCTGTTCCTGCTTGAGATGTCTTAATTTGGCCACTCGTGTGAGCCACGGGAGCTCTTTTGAATAAATTCAGATGGGAACATATTTGTCTTTGGAATAGGCAAACAAAAATGTATGTGCATGATACCTATAAAAATCAATCACTGTTAGGTTGACAATGACAATGGCTTTCCTAGTATAAAAAGGAGTCCCCAAAAGCCAGTTGGTTTCATAGGTTCAGAATGTGGCTCAGCTAAGAGGTTTAACTATACCTTACTTTGGCTCTCATCCAATGCATTTCCTCTTGGCCCACTTAGCAAATACATGGATAATTATATGACATCAGCCACCATGGTGGCTGGAACACAAGGTGGTTTCATGGTGCCATATAGCGTGGCACCAAGTTTCTGAATCACCAACCACAGGTGCATCCGCTCTTCCCCTCACCACTACCCCCTTCCATAATAATCACCTTATCTGATATTGCTGTTGACACAGTGACTACGCTTAGGTCCTGGGCACTTTCCTTTGGTTCTTCTTAGTGTTTGTTCGGGTGGGGACTTCTGTGCAGAGATGTCTGCAATGAGTGGTTACAGTGCGGGAGTAATCACCCAGTCATCAGGCCGTGCTTTTGCCTTTAGGTAGGCTTACCTCAGAATGTAAGAGCATATCTAACTGCTAATCCCACACCTACCTGAAATGCTTCAGAGGCTGAACTCCCTTCCTAGCCAAACACCTAGCTAGTGGAGCTGCTGTCTGTCACTCAGTTTATTCTTAGCCTGGACATTATCAGGCCTGGTTCTGGAGCCATCTTTCTCCCTAAAACAGCAGCTACTGCAATTTCCCCCCAAACCCTTTGTAACAGAGCAGATCAATAGCTACCAAATGTTCCTTGTCAAGATGTAATCACTCGGTGTTACTACTGAGTAGGATGCTGGATGGGTACGCATGGAGGGTTCTCCGTGGGCACATCAGAATGGGCCTGAAATAGGGCCTCTTAGTTGGCATGTGTTTGATGAACATCTATCTTCTTCCCAAAATTGTGTTAGGTCCTTCCCAGGAGTTACAGTCTTACTGGGGAGATAACATATACATACACAAAAACTAAATAGTGGCACAAATGATCTATTGTCACTCTGACCGGGGTGGCTCAGTTGGTTGAAGCATCGTCCCATAAGCCAAAAGGTTCGGGTTCGATTCCCAGTCAGGGCACACGCCTGGGTTGCAGGTTTGGTCACCAGTTGGGGTGCACGTGGGAGGCAACCCATCAATGTTTCTCTCCCTCTCTGCCTCCCTTCCTTCTCCTCATTCTAAAATCAATAAGCATGTCCTTGAGTGACAATAAAAAGAGATAAGAAACAAATAAAATTATATATTATCCAGTGTTGCATTGTGTGGTACAGACAACAGGTCCTGTGGGTTTTGCGGAGGAGATGGATCTTGAGCTAGCCCTTAGGGAAGACAGAATTTGAATAGGAGAAAAATAACCACATAAGTGAAACAAGCAGGATCTGGCCCAGAGGCACCTATCAAGTGGATTTGGGGAACTTCCCAGCTCAGCCTTGAGGAAAACCCAAGGGGCCAAGTGAGAGGAAAAGTAGGGTTCTTGACCAGTTTCTCTCAAGTTTTCAAGGTATGGGAAGACTTTTATGACTGAAAAATAGATGTGCAGAGGTAGTCTGGGTAGCTGAGGCAGAGTCAAATTCTGAAGGCCGATGAATGTCAGTACTAAGAGACCCTGCTGGCGTATCTGAAAAAATGAATCATCCTAAATTCTTAGGGAAGGGGATCTCAAGATCAAAACATTATTTTAAGGAGAACAACTTAGTATCAGAGTAGAAACTGTAGAGGAATGAAAAGGAAGCTGGTGATTGGAAAAGCAGAGAGCTGTTCCAGTAACGTAGTACTGGCACAACGAGAGCTTGAACTCTGCTGGTAACCGTGAAAAGACGAAGAGATGAGTCACGGAATGTGAAGGAAGTGTTGAATGTACTTGTGGACAGATTGAACTACAGGGATGAAGGAATTAAAGTCTCTAAACCTGGAGAATTGGGGGTGGGGAATGATGTATCAACCAAAAAAGGAATATTGGGGAAAAAAGTTAATTTTGAGCAAAGAAATTTTAATTGTCTTGGGAATACTGAATTGGAGATGAACATTTAAATCCTACAGGCAATTTGAAATAAGAATTAGAGTTTGAGTGAAAACACAGGGCTGCAGGTACAAATCTACCAAACACTGTTTATATCTTCAGGTGTAGCATTATTGATGTAACATTTTATTTATTTTTTTTTAAATATTTTATTTATTTATTTTTAGAGAGGGGAAGAGCGGGAGAAGGAGAGAGAGAGAAACATCAATGTGTGGTTGCCTCTCATGTGGTCCCCACTGGGGACCTGGCCTGCAACCCAGGCATGTGCCCTGACTGGGAATCGAACCTGCGATGCTTTGGTTCGCAGCCCGCGCTCAGTCTACTGAGCTACG
>CM052545.1:85359148-85428115 GCA_028533065.1 Trachops cirrhosus | reverse complement strand
ATTTTATTTATTTATTTTTAGAGAGGGGAAGAGCGGGAGAAGGAGAGAGAGAGAAACATCAATGTGTGGTTGCCTCTCATGTGGTCCCCACTGGGGACCTGGCCTGCAACCCAGGCATGTGCCCTGACTGGGAATCGAACCTGCGATGCTTTGGTTCGCAGCCCGCGCTCAGTCTACTGAGCTACGCCAGCCAGGGCCTGATGTAACATTTTAAATGTTAAGTTTAATGCATGAAAATACTTAGAAACAGTTAGAGCATCCACATAAATGAATCCTATTAGAAGTATGGTTTGTGGTCATTGGCTTACTTGAGCCGGCCGCACTACAATAAATGCAGAAGAAACGATGTTGTGTAGCCTGTTACACCACAGTGAAACTCAAATCACTTAGCTTCTAAAATAAGCTAATGCACAATCTAAGAGGTTCTGTAGCTCAGGGAAATAAAAAGAAGAAAAATGAGAATTTCTAAAGGCAAGGCAACTTTGGAATCTTCTTTTGGAGGATGACATAAAAAACAATCAAAAGCACTGGTTTTATTCTTCTTATGTCATATCATTTGTTTTGTGGCCCAGCTCATTGGTCTTTCCAAAAGCAAGTTCCCACCTCTTAGCTGCTGCTTGAAAGAGTCAGTAAGCCATTTGCCAGGTGTCTGTAGATAAACGACCTACCCTTCAGGCCACTTAATCTTTGCTAGTAAGACAGTATCTCTCATAATTAAGTGTTCACGTTCAGATAGTAAAGCCACAGTCACTTCAACCCAGCTTGGATGCTCTGGCCAGGTAAAGGTAGTCAACATCTGTTAAAGTTACCATGGTTACAAAGTAGGCAGGATCCTTGGAGAGAAGATCTCAAAATGTGGTTCCCCAAGACCCAGCAGCATTGACATCGCCTGGGAATTTGTTAGAAATGCAAATTTTCAGGCCTCATCTTGGACTCACTGAATCAGAAATTCTGGGGGTTGGGCCCAGCAAACTGTGTTTTAACAAAGCCTTCTACATTGGATTCTGATGCACATTAACATTTGTGAACCATTGATCTAGAGAAACTGAAATAATTCTAGGCAGCTTCCTTACTACATAGACAAGGAAAGTAATGAGGGTAGGGAGCTAAAATTCAAGACTGATCATTTCCCAAAAGAAAGACTATATTCAGGTAGAAGAGCAGGGGTTTCCTCCATTATTCCCAGTCACACTAAACCTGTAAATGGCCTCAGAATTAGCCAGGGCATTGAAATGGGTGGATAACATGCTGCAAGGGTTCCTTGTAAAAGTACTTTGTATGTTCTGTATTTCTACCATTCTACTGAATAAATGTGATTTAACACATCCTTTCAAATAACCACTCTCCTGTTTACCATGAACAAATAACGGTGCTGAGCAAATGGTAAAAAAATCTTGATTCTGTTTGCGCTAGCTCCTGTTTTCTCCTAAAGGATTTCTGTTTTAAAGATTGAGCCGCTTTTTTCCTCTGAAGTAGGGGAAGGTATCAGTCATCCTAGGTAAGAGGAAGGATGTACCGAAGCGCTCAACCTCAGCAGATGGGTAAACCAGGAGCACATGATGGCGTGCAAGGGTGCGCATCCGCAGGCCGTGGCTTCTCTCTCATTTTATCCACGCTCCTCCAAAGCTACAGTCAGGATCAGCAAAGAAACCCTGGGCGGTAGGTCAGAGGTAAACTCCCAATCCAAAACATGTAGCGGGAATGGAAAGGCGACCCAGAAAGCTGTGCAAAATAGATGATGAAACAAAGAAAATAAGAAGCATGAGATCAGAGCTTTCTGACTAAGTTATGAGGGTGCCAATCAAGCTAATCATACAGCAAGTCCTCAAATACCATTGTTTTGTTCAACACTGTTTCCTTATCACGTTGATGAGGGAAAAAAAGGGATTCCCAGGCGGGGCCAGTGTGTGGAGTGCACATGTCGTCCCCACGTCTGTGGCTTCTCTCCAGGTGTTCTCCTGTCCTCCCGCATCCCAGAGATGTGCATGCGAGGGTCACTGGTGTATCTCAACTGTCCCAGTCTGCATGCATGTGGGTGCGTGTGAGTGTGCCCTGCGATGGGAAGGAGTTCTGTCCAGGGTGGGTTCCTGCCTTGTGCCCTGAACTGCTGGCACAGGCTCTGGTCATCTGCGACCTTGAACTGGAACAAGCAGGTTGGAAAACAATTACCTTCTATGTTTTTATTCATGTTTCTTAAATGTATGTATAGTTCACATCTATTTCCTGTTTAATATTAAAAGGTTTTGGGCCTTTATTTAGAAGTTTGCTGATGTTTTTGTGACTGGAAAATGCCATAGAAACTTAACTCCTGTTTATATCACTTAGCCTTCGGGTAACATTGGTTTCATTCTGTCATTTCGATTAAAGTCACCGTTTCTAAGAACCTATCAATGACGTTATGTGAGGACTTACTGTGTAAGACAGTATATAATACTGTTCCTCCCCATTTTTTGGAGGAAGAGTGTCTTAGGGCTCTATCATTCTCCTTCAGTTAAAGTAAGCGGGGCAAGTGTTAAGGTATAGTTCATAGAGGAAATGGGTCTAGATGCTTCACATTTGGGATTCTGGTATAAAGGACAAAACCTGGGTTTTCGACGCTAACCTTGAATATGATGAGCATAGCATTTTATTCCCGTTTATTTAAATCCTATGGCCTAATCTAAATTTCACTCCTGAACAATGTGAACAAACTGCTTCAGTAACAGCAGCCGTAAAACTAATCTGAACATCTTTGAAAATGTTCATCATCAAAGGGCTTTTGCAATTAAGATGTTCAGAATAAGTTGTGCTTGGTTTTCCTGCACTACCCTTTGGAGCCAGGATACTCAATGGGAAGGCAGGTCTCAACTCCACCTCTGCAAAATTCTACTCAGAAAAATTCTAAAAGTGGCTTCATGGTTCCATTTTCTACGTGCCTAGAACACTCGAGATGTGCCTAGTGAAATTAGCTTGATAAAAAGGCAAAGGAAAAAGGATGTGAAACATGGAAGAAAGAAGTTAATTAAAAAAAAAGTACTGCAAAAATTATTTTCTCAGAACTGGGAAAGAGTTTCCCTGATCACCCCTGCCACATTCTTTTTTTTTTTTTTTTTTAAATATCATGACTTCCAGTAGAAGCTCCTTGCACACTTTATTTGGCATGTATTGTAAGCGGTCACGGTAGTAGTTATCTCTGGTATATATCTAGTACTATCCTGAGGTCCCAATTAGTAAGCACTTTGAGGGCAGGAACGTTTGTTGTTTCCCGCTGCCCTGGGCCCTCTCCAGGGCCTGGCACTGAGGGCCCGGTAGTGTAGGATAGTGCAAAGCTAACTGGAGACACGGGAAACACTGAGGACCAAACTCAGAATCAATTAGGAGTAAAGGGGCCGACTGAAAAAGCGAACGGTGAGGTTGAAAGCCTTTCAGAACATGAATGTGGGTAGGAAAACCGAATTGAAAAATGAAGTTTCTGAGCTCAGGGGACAATTCCTTCCCTACTATTTAAGGGATTTTAAAACGGATAGGGTCCAGTCAAGGGTTTTTTGTTTTGTTTTGTTTTGTGTTTTTCTTCCCCCCCCCCCAGCATCAGCCGGGTACAAAACAAAGGAAATTAACGATGTAGGAGTTATTGCTCCAGTGCTGAACGTTTGGAGTCAGCCGTGGTTTGGGCCTCGCTGGCTGTGCACAGAGTACCACAGCTTCAACCGCCACAGTGGGGGCCCATGCTGGACGCCTGGCTTCTAAGCAAGAGAGATGAAAGGCTCCTAATGTAATAACTGACGGCCTCTCAGTGCCGTTTGAACTGTTTACAGACTGAGTTAACGATTACAGGCAATGTGTATCTTGGCCAGGTGCCCAAATTTCTTACCCACCCGCCAGATATTATCAAAGAGCCCTTCCATGCCTGGCTGGAGTCCTTCCAAAGCACCTCACAGAGATGCCGACACAAAAGGAGTGTTCAGAATGTTCTCTCTCCCTCTCTCTCCCTCTCTCTCTCTCTCTGCCAGGGCAAGCAAGTTAGAGTATGAGGCATGACTTAGGTGCTGAGGAGACTACGTTTCCAGGGCTGCTCAGGACTGGGGAAGGGGTCAAGGACAGCACTGGGGCTGGGGAGAACCAGCTTCCTTGCTAAGCAGCTTGGGGGGTGTAGGTAAGGGTCTGCATGGCTGGCAGCTAAAGGATGATGGGTGTAAGGAAACAAGACCCTTGAGATGAAACTGAAATCGGCACTACCACATGACACCAAAGCCCCCATGACACATCTGTGAGGCAGCAGACAGAGGGAGGAGGAAAGTATATTGTTTTTTCTAATAACAATGTACAAGTTGACAGAGAACATCACCTCAAGACTAAGATAGAATAAAAGACTTCAAAATGACAGTAAATGAAGTCAGAGGGAGCTAAGAAGGCACCTCTTTATTGGGGTGAGTCCCAAGAGACTGAAAGGCATTGGTTTGAGCATTATCAAAATGTTTTTCACACACGTACATATGAATATTACTCTTGAGATATAATGGGAAACCGACTGGCTTACGACAGAAAAACAGACAATGCCAATAATGCCAGAAAAGATTTCTGGGGGCAGTAAATATTTAAAGAGCACTTCACCAGGGAGAACTGAGTCTAGTTATTACTTAATTACATGTCCCCTCTGGACTACAAAAGAAGATAGCAGTGCTTACTACTGGCCTCTGACCACATTTAAAAGTGGAATAAAAGGCAGTTCTTACAACTGAGACCTATAAATCTGAAGTCACTATGTAAGACAGTTGCACGTTCACGCCGAAACTATTATCGTTACCATTAACACTCCCAAAGGGGGACACCTGTCTTCAAAATCTAAGGAGGGGTTATGTGGCTTTTTAAATTTCCATATAACATACATTGCCTAATGTTGAAGGAATAGATATAACGTATTACAAAAGGCACTCACAAGAAAATGTGGGGGCAGTGGCTATAATTCATCCTACTTTATCCACATGTGAATATAATCACCATCATTACATTGTTTCCTTGAATTTCTTTGGCAGCATCGATTGGGTACGGCTGTTTTAGTCTCCTGCCCTAACTTGCTGGGTAATGCTGCTATTAGGGAGCAGCTGGTGACCCACCCTGCGCAGTGGGGGCTAGGCCTTCATGTTAAAAGACCATTCTTCAGACTCTCTACCTTGAGGTGGAGACACATGTGACATCATTCTTTTGATGACAGTGTAGGTCAGGAAACTTACTGACTAGACTTTTGAACTTTATTCTCATGTTTTATATTTTCTACAACAGACCACAACTCCTGTGCACTTACTTGCACTGTGCTTTGAATAGAAACACAATTGGATATTGTTAAGTTGCTTCAGAAAGCACTTCCAACATTCTCTAGACTCCCATCTACTGGGGATACTAGTCTCTCCTGGGAAAAGATTAGCATTCAGTTTGACTCTTAGAATACAAATCAAAATCTTGGTTGCACTGAAATTGTAGAAAGAATGTGAGTCCGTGGAAACTTGAGAGGTAAAACTATAAAAGTAAACTCTATCAGTTGATGGTGACTTTTATGAAGAAATTCCAGATAGTCCCTTAGAATTTTGTCCCACACTTCTAGAAAATGGCCTCAAAGGGGGAAGAGAACATCTTCGGCTTCTCTGTACAGGTGGTTATCAATGACTTGATATCAGACAGAATGAAGAAAAGTAAGGCACTGAATATTGTACACATGGAGAGAAATAATTTAGAAAGTTATTAGGGAAACAGAAGAAATCAAGTGAGCAAGAACTTAGAGGGTGACAGAGCTGCAGAAACAGGCCGGTCCGACAACCCACCGCATAGCGTGGGTGAGAGAGTACACCGAAGTACCTGTGCTCTACACGCTGCCCAGCACCCTTGCTTTGCACAGAAGATGAATACACAAGAAGTTCAAAGCAGGCCACCAAAAGGGTAGGTGGACGTGAGATGATTCACAGGGAAGGGCAAGGGCCACCTAGACGAACACTTTAGAGGAAAACAGCGGGAAGGCTGTAGTGCAATTGTTACCTCTGCGATGCCCGGACTAGTCCAGATGCACCGGCTCCATTGGAATAGCAGCTGTGTCTTTGAACTTTAGGACCCTTGGGGGTGTGGAAAATGGCCCTCTTTCATCCTCTCAATAACCCTCACCTTCAGGGTTGTGAAAATCTATGGAGGCACAATGGCCTAGCTATTTTATAGATATTCTACCTTATCTAGGGAACCGAAACTCTACCACGGGGTTCTCCAGCGTGGGGCATGGTGCTGCGCAGGCAAGTGTACCAAGAGGAAAACAAAGTTCCTTATCAGTTTTCCATATAATCAGTTTGTTTGTACAGATTGACAATATATGGAAAGTAGATAAAAAACCCTGATTTCCTTCTTCACAAGATTACTACTACAACCTCTGCCTTCAGTACTTAACAAAACTAGCAAAAATTAAACAGGATCTGAAATTCCTTTGGGGGGAAATATAAGGTAATGGCTTTGAGGCAGCCAAACGGTCTGCCATAGGATGACCGACCTATCCACAGGTTATGGAGAGGGTATTGTCCATGTGACGACGGTAAATCCCCCAGCAGTAAACACACACGTGATTCAATTATTTCAGAGGTCTGGATCCACGTAAGATCCAAACCTACTATCATAGCAGTAGCTATGAAGTTATTCCTTCTTTATGAGGGATAGTTTATTATTAGACATATTTGAACTCCTAGAAACAGTCACAGTTCCCTGGTAAATCTATCACGGCAATGAGATCAGAAAGCTATAAAACACAAAAGTCTGAGAAACATTCTTTTGGAAGGAAGATCATATAACTCAGTCCCTCACCATAAAGATCAAGTGTTGAACAAACTTAAAAAAAAAAAGAATAGACTGGTTCTGCAGCTTAAGAAAGAAAAATATGTGGTTTCTCTAGCTAAAAATTTTCTAGATGATGCAGGAACTGCTACTTAGAAACTACTTTCTAAACAAACTGCAAAGGGATGACTCCGAACATTTCAAAAACGTACTATGATAAAATTCTCTGGGAAGCAGCCTTACCATTAAGGATAGAGAAAACCACAGATGCTGTGATTTAAGTTCTTTTTCATTTTCTGTATTTTGTAATTTTCTTTAAAATCTAAGCTTTCATTTGATAGGAAGAAAAAGGGGATCTTTTTCTGATGGGAAGACACAGCTGTCAGCATGTAACCTGGCACGCACTTGCCTGTTAATACAGCCTGTAGAAACCGTCTCCAGATGAACAATAGCAGCAACGCCCCCACTGATGCAACAAAATAATGGTTATTTTATGACATTTATTGAACACATACAGTGAACCTGGTACAGTACATGGAACAGAAGGGAACAGGCCCAACCTAAATTAGACCAACAGAATACAAAAGATACAAAAGTGATACATTTCCATAGTGCAAAGACTCATTTACTTTGACAGTGGGCACTGATTTTTTTTAATGACCCAAAAATGAAAATGAGAGAAAAGAAACAGAAGGACCATTATGTAGCTTAAAATTCTTAAGGAGAAAGATAGCCAACATAACTGGAGATAAACGAACAAAACTTAAAAGAAGAAACTCAGCTCCAAAATGCTAATTAGAGACAAGGCTGAAGCAGAGAGAAAGCCATCATTTGTGAAGAAATTAGACTTGTTTCCTGCTAAGTGAAACTGACTAAAATTATGAGTGGAAGAGCAGGCTTCACGGAAAAGAATGCAGAGAGAAATTGTCCTAAGGTGATCCATTTTGCATGTGACCATTTTCTCAATAATGAAATTTCAAAGGCTAGATCATTAATTTGGCTTCAGAGCCTCCAAAGGCAGCTATTTGCAGAGACTGGTCCAAGATTTGTTTAGAGGAAGCAGCTTCCCCTAAAGGTTTGAAAATAAGTATTTAGAATATATACATATATTTTACATTCCATATTAATGATCTATATATTACTATAGGTCATTATTATATTATATATAATGTGTTATATAATACTCATAATAGATAATGAATATTACATATACATATATAAGATAAGCTTATGTGTATACACATGGAAACACATATATTACCATAGTAGTCTCAGGGTGGTTGTTTTTGCAAGAGGTTAATTTTAAATAATTTTGTATTAGTAGTTGGCACATAGTTACACCATCCTTATCTCCAATTTCCTGTAGAATCTGTTGAGTTCCTTTGGTTCTGATGAAAATTTTCAGATTTTTTTCTCTAACTTTACACGTGGTAAAAGCTAGGTTTAGAAATGTTTAAAATTCTCTGTGTAGAGATATATAAATTGGGGTGCATTTGAAGAAAACAAACTCAACTGGAAAACTACAGGGGGGGAAATATATGTGTATAAGCAAGTTTTATTGTAGGAAAACCATTTAAAATCTAAAACCAGTACAGGATTCATCAACTAGGTCTATGAAGAATGTGCCCTTCTTTACATAACAACACAGCAGTCTTGAATTCAACAGCATTAAGAAACACTGGAGCCATAATTCCACCCCCTTCTCAAATACAGCTGCCAATCAGGGCACAAGCCCTTTAATATAGAAGTCACAAAATAAAAGTTTGTGATTTATTTAGTTTTCCAAGGACCAGGAGGAAGTCATTTAAAAAATTTAATCTTTACTTTTGAAACCCTTTCTAAAATGTATTGGTGTACTGCCCTGACTAAATACATTTTCCTGAACATAGTTTAACCTTTATTTGGTATCTTTGGTCTCTTACAATATGACAAGGATATCATCCTGGTTGGTGTGGTTCGATGGATTGAGTGCCAGCCTGCAAACCACAGGGTCACTGGTTCAATTCCCAGTCAGGGCACATGCCTAGGTTGTGGGCCAGGTCCCCAGCAGGGGGCACGTGAGAGGCAACCACACATTGATGTTTCTCTCCCTCTCTTTCTTCCTTCCTTCACCTCTCTCTAAAAATAAATAAATAAATAATCTTAAAAATAAACACTACAAGGATATCATTTAATGGCCATTTTAGTATGAACTAATTTACATTCTGAAGTATAGGAGATAGGGCTAGACTTACAGTGTCCCTAGGATGTTCTTATTTTTTTTTTAAGATTTTATTTATTTATTTTTAGAGAGGGGAAGGGAGGGAGGAAGAGAGGGGGAGAAACATCAATGTGTGGTTGCCTCTCACATGCCCCCTACTGGGGACCTGGCCCACAACCCAGGCATGTGCCCTGACTGGGAATCAAACCAATGACCTTTTGGTTCACAGGCCCACACTCAATCTACTGAGCTACACCAGCCAGGTCTCTTATTTGTTTTTTAGGTTCTTTATATCTGCTTTTTTCTTCTATCTCTAACTCATAAGCACAGTACAGAAAGAAATCCCAGTTAATTTGGTATTTATTCTATTTAATAAAAAATTTTTGAATATAACTCTAAGGTAAGGTTGTAAGGAATAGAATTAGAAATAAAAACACAAATGATTAGATATTAAATTAACTTTGCCACCACATTGCCAAATATGAACAAGGTATTCAAAGACTGAACTATTTACTTTAAATACATTTTCAGACATTCACCATAAAAATGGAAGCTGGCAGTCATTCATTCTTAACACCCTATTGCTTAGGATCTCAAGACTTTGTCCAACAGCCTTAATAAATGTATGAAAGTATCAAGAGGTAAAGGTCAAAAAAGGAACCAGGAACATCAAACAAGGCTGCTGGAAGTGACCCAAAACATCACATGCTGCCTTTTCCTTTTAACGATAATAATAGTGATACTGAGTGTTTATCCGTGCCTTTATTTCAAAGAGCTTCAAATGCTTTGCAGACATCTCTCGCTAATCTCCATTAGGCCTTGGGAAGAAAACAGTATTCCCCAAGAAGCACCATCAGAGAAGGAGGAAGCATCCCGAAACCGATAGGAGGGAAGACGTTGCCTCTGTCTGTCTTCCCCCCACACATTTGTCTTCTGACTCCCACCACGCTACGTCACACTGTGACTGAAAAGGATTATACCACCACACAAGTGTTGAAAGGATAATAAGGGTAACTGAGTTTGTTCCTAAGAGAGCTGTAAGCTCCGTGTATTTAGTCATAACAGGGAATAGGTAAATAGACGAGAAAACCCATAATTACCTTTATCCCGTTGCTTACCTATTCGGGGGGAGACTTCAAATTAGTAAAGTTATAGTATGGAAAACAGATTTTCCAAACTGCAGAACATTAGTCTCAGAAATGGCTCAAGAGATGGTCTTTACCTCAAAATGATTTCTAGGCCACAAATATTTGGTAGATGTGATGACTGAAACTGCTTAGTCTCATTTTGATGCAGTATTTCTCATATGGGGAACTGGGACTCTCCACGACTTGTGGGATACGGTAATTTCCAGGCAGGCTATGGAACCTTATCTGCTGAGCTTCAAAGAACTACATGTTGGGACCAGCATAGTACAAGCATAACGAACTGGTAAATCAGTTCTCGTCACAATCCTGAACTCCCTTCCTGCAAAGGTGGACAGGAAGATGAAGCTTCAGCATTCTGAGCAATTCTTTCAGGGTCACAGCAATTAAAAGAATACTCCAAATTTTCAAACAGGGAAAATGGAAGAGTGACATGACATTCAATACAGTGCTAGGATCCCCCTGACTCTTGAGAAATAAACTTAGAAAACAGCGGCTTTGTATTGTGTCGGTGGTCGGTCACGGGACAACATGGATGGGCTTACCAACGTAGAGCAACCACTTGCACGAAGATCCAGGGAGGGCAAGTGATTCACCCCAGCACAAGCAAGGCGGTAGCAGAACTGAGGTGCCCATCCTAGAACCTGTACACTATTAGTCATTCTCTAAGACACTGAGGCTACCTATTACCACATTATGGTAATATTTAATCAGTCCTTTGGCTTACAAAATTTTAAATTGAAGCTTTAGCTACATTAAAAAATACAAGTAGTTTTGCCTAGTTATTTTAGGATAATGCCGAAATGAATCCAAATAGGTTAACCGGGCCCAAATTATTAACCTTCAAACTTAATATTTCTTACAGTAATTAGGTGAGTAAGAAAGAGCTCCGGCCCTGACCAGTGTGACTCAGGTGTCGTTACCACAAAGGGAAGGGTCGCTGGTTCCACTCCTGGTCAGGGCACATGTCTGGGTTGTGGACCTGGCCCCCAATCAGGGGGCGCGTGAGAGGCAGCTGATCAACGTTTCTCTCCCTCTCTTTCTCCCTCCTTTCCCCTCTCTCTAAAAATAAATAAAATCTTTTTTTAAAGGATCTCAAGCCTAGTTATTATTGATAATAATAAAACCTTACATTCACAATTTTCAAAGACAATTCTTACATATTATTTCATTTCACTTAAGCAGGTTATTTACTATTGTTATTCCCATTTTATGCCCGAGGACACAGGCTCAAAGAGGTTAAACAATTTTCCTTAAGGTCATAAAGAAGGGTCAGAGCAGACATTAAAACACAAGACTACCGAGAGCTCTTTTGACTGCGGGATGTCGCAACTCATTGTAGAATGCCCTTTATGCCTTATTATCATATTATATCATTATATGTGGATACTGTGCAAAGAGCACTATTTGATGGGCACATTATCTTCAATTATCTGATTGGTGATAAAAATTATGTTCTTAGACCAGCAGGCCTCCAGTTATACATAAAGTTAGAAGATAATGAAGTAATTCTACCCTAAGGAAACCCAAGAAACACTCTGATAATTCAAAAGGAAAAAAAGTCCTCATCAAGGAAGTTAGATTGCCTCTGAAACAATTGCTTCATCAGAGAACATTCAACTGGTGGCCCGTAGGCTAACTTGCATTCCTGAGAAAAGGACAAAGGAAGCAGGGACAAATGGCAGCTCCTCACGCCCGGAAACGCTGCATGGCGTTCTGACTCTGGGACAAGCTTCTGGTCTCCTGCAGACAGATCACACTCTCCTTCATGTTTACTAGATGCATACATGCAGATGGCAATTTCCAAATAATAAATCACCAAATGATTCATTATAATGAAAATCCTCACAAAAGCCTTAAAAACCTAGTGAATCAGAAATGTACATCTCTTCCATTTGATTAACCAGTAAAATAATCATTGAATGCAGCACAAAATCCACCTTCGCAGTCAATGAGGGAGCTCGTAGTGTCGTCCGGGAATTGGGACGACCCTGTTTTGGCCTGTGTGCACCCACTGCTTAGGTGCCAGGTACTGTGTAGTTTCTGGGTAGAGTTTGGCTACGGGAGAAAATCAGATCTCCTGGCAGCACTTACAAGGCAGGTGCAGTAACAAGAACTTGACTTTTGAGTCCATTGTCTCTGTCAGGACAGGTGGTTTGGTAGAAGTATGGAATCCTGCCAGACAGGCTCCAGCTCAAACTTCCCTTTAGAAACAAAACAATAAAAATGGAAACAAAATGCCAAATCCTGTTCCATACCTTGAAGATTGATACTGCTTGAAAAACAAGGGCATTTCACATAATACTAATTTGGTTCAAGCAGACATCAACTCAGGAGAAGTAAGATTACAAAAATGAAAGGTCGTTTGCAGGTTGGGCTCCTCCCCTGTAGTTCAATGCCCTCCCTATTCCCCTGTATAAACTAAAGGGACACTTACATTTCAGTGAAATTTACACATAAATTCTTATTGTAAAGTAACTCCCCAAACTGTCATCTCATACCTGCACAGGAGCAACACAGGCCAGTTAGCACTGCTGAGTCGAATAAAGACCTTGGGCAAATCCTGGCTCACCAACACATCCTGACATACCTTCCTAGTACAAACGAGTGCGTTTAAAGTTTTGTGAGGCTTCAGCAGTGGATGATTCCATCCAAGAGGCCGTCTTTGTCTAAAACAAGATTAGAGCATGTTAGTTCAGAACAGAGTAGAAATAGAAAGGACTGTTTCTGGTGGCAAAGATGGACAACTGACATTGTTACTAGGTCTGTCTTCGGGGCAAGCCTTGGTGCCGATGACGTGGGCTCCTGACCACCACAGGAAGGCTGTGAGGAAGAGTGCTCAGAGAATCTTTGTGGGAGCACTGTAGCCGCCACTATTGGAAATTGTGAGCATTTTTGGTGTTCTTGGAATTCTATTTCCAACCACTACTTTGTGGTTGCGATGAAGGGCTAGGAAGAGATTGGAAGTCTTCTAGAGCAAATACTTTCTTCTGTTCATAATCACAGAGCCAAGATTAAAATAACAAGAACGTACTTTGCCCAGGGCATAATTCTGCCTGCATCTGATCTATCCATTGCTTTACTTTTTTCCTAATTCTTGTTTTTGCTGTTATTAATCTGCCCTGGGGAAAAAAATTAGCTAATCTATAATGGGTTCCAGAACAGCTTGGAAAAATTCATGGATTCAGAGAAGGATATTTAAGAAGGAGCCATAATCTCTGAGAACAATGCCCTATCGATGTCCCAAAGTGCAAGAACCAAAATATTAAATGAATCATTGTTCTTACCTAGTAAATAATTTCTTAAAGTTACAGTTTTAATTCTCCCTAAATGACAAATGGTCTCTATTCAGGACCCAGAGATGAGACTGTGAAGCTAGCACTTAACATGGTTGTGCCCTCTTTATGCCTGACTCAAACAGTTTAAATCCAAAAGTAAGTTCCTCCTTCGTTTACCTGCCAAGACCTGAGTTCAGGCCCTCGGGTGCTAAGGTTTTCCTTTGTGGGTGAAAATGACATCATCAACACCTCAGAGGCAGTAGGGTATGCAGGGAATGTGGCTCCCAACGTTGGTGATATCATCACCAGCCCTGGGAGAAACCCGAAATCCCCAAGAGTTGAAGCACTGAAGGTTTAAAAAGGTGTTTTTGTTGTTGTTTCACGATTATCAATAGAACATGAGGTTTCCCAATATCAAGTTATAAAAGAGCAGGTAGAGGAAGGGTACTTCTTCCAGTAAGGACCTCAAGAACCAAACATACAGAAGTTAAGTCCAGATAGGGCTACTCAACTCAGTTGTATCTTAGGGGTATATCCACCCAAGGAAGAGTAGAGACTTAGTTTTATTAGGCTCTCTCCCAGCTCTGAGATGAGTATATTCTTTGGGGGACTTGCTAATGTTGCAACTTTGCATTCAAAATAAATTCTAAGCACTCATATAATCCCCCCAGTCTCCTCCAAACTTTCTTTGATGTCCAACAACTAAGGACAAGATCTCTGATTATAAAACAATTTCTTTGGCTGGAAGAAAATTCTTTGCAGGGCGTAAATAGCAGGAGAAAGAAAAAATTTTTCTGAAGTGCAAACTAGTTGGAAACCCCCTGGGGAAAGAATCTGATTCCCAGTCTTTGAGAGGACTGGGCCTGTCTGTACAAGCTGCCTCTGCTGCAGGCCTCTAAGAAGACGCTTTTGTGTCTACTGTATGGCCCTCAGCAAAGCAGCAGCCCTTTTTTTTTTTTTTCCCCAGCAGTTTTCCAACTCCAGGGACACACAATGCAGAAAGTCACGGTTTAATAACACAGCATAGTTCCTAATCAGATGGCCCCATTTTCACTCCTCCCAGGTGTCTCCAGATGCTTACACACTAGAACTCTATCCCCCAGCCTCACACATCTACCAGCTGTTCTCAAATCTTATTTATAGTACAGTAACTATTCAGCTTATCTCTAAAAATTCAACTTCACAGAGTAGTTCAGGATCAGATGCATCATCCTCCTTCCACTACTAGGGTCCTTCCCAGAGATTCAGATTCACTTAGATGTAGGTTTGTGATAGAAGTGATTGAAGTCCCAGTGGTTTAGCCACTGGGATGTCCTTGAAGGATTCAAAAAAAGGGTCCTCAATCCACTACAAATATTTTAAAAGACAAAGCTCCAGAGAAAAACTCTTTTGTGTGTGTGTGTTAACTGAATGTAAAGACAGCGAAGGACCAGAGGAAGAGGAATACAGTTGAGTCTGATGCTTAGTTTTGCTACTAATCTTTTGGTGACTTTAAGTGACTTTTGTACCAACTACCAAATTTTTTTTATCTCATGGAAAAGAAATAAATAAGCAAGTTACATGCCCCTTTAGTATACAAAGTCTATTTCTAGAATAAGCATAAACTATAAATGTTCAGAGCTGGTAAGTGGGGAACACACAATACATATACAGATGATACGTTATAGAACTGTACACCTGAAACCCATATAGTTTTATTAACCAATGTCACCCCGATAAATTCAATAAAAAAGTAAAAAATGATAATAAAAATAAAATAAAACACTGAAATTAAAATATTTAAATAAATTAATGTTTAGAGCTGGAAAGGATCTTAAAGATTATTTAGTTACTCTACCTACTCCACCCCAACATATGAAAGGTTAAGTGACTTGCTTTTACTTTTTATTTTTTTAAGATTTATTTATTTATTTATTTATTTATTTATTTATTTATAGAAAGAGAGGAAGGGAAGGAGAAAGAGAAGGAGAGAAACATCAATTGGTTGCTTCTTGCACATGCTCTGACCAGGGACAACCAAACATGCAACCTAGGCATGTGCCCTGACCAGGAATCGAACCAGTGACCTTTTGCTTGGCAGGACGATGCCCAACCAACTGAGCCATGCCAGTCAGGGCTGCTTTTGCTTTTTAAATGGACATAAAGCACCTATGGACTTTTCATACACCCAAAGGGGACAACTGAACCCTATATAATCTCTAATGATGATAAAAATATATGTAATGTATACCATACAGTTTACAAACTTTACAGCAAGTAATAACCTAATGTTGTCATAGCAGATGTGTATGTTCTCCTTGAGTTGGTCTCTATATCCCTCATATAACACTAAAATCAACACATTTCAGAGAATGGGAATAACAGGTAGTAATGACTAAAGTCAACAATTTTAAAAAATCTTGGTATTAAAAACAAATTTTGCTGAATCAAGATGATATTCATATACTCTTCACATTCTACAGTCTTACTATTTATTTCTTCCCTATGCAGTTTGTGAAGAATTAAAAGTGAGCCTGTGAGATTATCAATTCAAAAGAACTCCTAATAAGCTGAATTCTATTTATGGCTCAACTTTTCTTTTCAATTTTACTATAATTTAGAAGGAAATTCTTGCACATTTTAGGAAGTCTGTTTGGAATTTGAAAAGAAAGCCATGATATTTAGTTATTTGGACTTCTAAACAAAACACTACAGATGAGTATCATACATACAGGAAAGTTTATACAGGCCATATTATAACCTATATTTAACTGATAACAGAGAAAAGTAGAAGGTATGACTGGTTTAGTTGCCCTCCAGCTTTGAGTTGCCTGGGTTAAAAGTTTGTTTTTTCTTCGGTCACAGGGGACATCGGAAGACAGAATTACCAAAGTCATTTAAAAGACTCCTGAGAACGTGAAAATCAGCATTCCAATGTGTCTGTGTAGGTACCCCTCATTTGGCATCTGGCACCTGCTGCCTTCTGCTGTTTAAGTTGAATCTCCTCAATTGGGCCAGGCTAGGGCTGTTCTCTGTGATCGTAGAGGACCTGCCACAACAGCATTTGTGGCCCACAGTATAAGACATGGAGAGAATCCAGTGCAACCCCCAGTCAGTAAGATTCCCAGCCTACACTTCATAAAGAGCCTCTATTGCTGTGTACTGACTCTATGGCAGAATAAATGATATCTGTACCAAATAAAGTAGCCCCAAGTTGCTGCAAGGTATTTTTCATTTCACTTGTTTTAAAGTATGCCTTCTAACTGTCTATGGACCAAAGGGGAAAGAGACCCTATGGCAGTCTATAATATCTTCTTAATGGAATGTTCAGGGGAAAATATATGCCAACATCTGTTTTCTAATCTCCCTGCACTGACCCAAAACAATTTAAAATAAATAAATAAGGTTTACCAAAAATACTGGCCAGTAAGATGTGGCAGTAGATTGGCAGTTCTTTGGCAAACTGCTAATATCTCTGAGTCTGTTTCTTCCTCTGTAAAATGAAATGACTGAATTAGGAGATGCTGCCAGTAAGACAGAGGAGTAAAGGAATAGAGCATGCTATACCAAACCCAAAGCACTCAAAAGAACTGACCTCGTGATCTACTTAAAATATGGTGAGATAAATAAATCTGTTTCACCCTCAAGTTATCCCCCAGCAATCAGAGTTAGCACCACCACAATGTTCCTCATGTTCATTCAATAAACATTTACTGACTACCTACTATGTGTAAGGCACTATATCTAAGTACATACTAAGGCATTATTCCCAAGAATACAGCTCTGAACTAAAGAGACAAAAATCCCTGCTTTCACGGGGCTCATAATCTATGAGAGGAGACACACAACTGCAGCAGTAAAACATTACAGTATGTCACAGGGCAATACATTTATAAAGGAAAATAAAGCAGAGGAGAATATGACTCGGGGGAATAGGGAGAATCCTTTGAAATAGGATGGTGTAGGCAAACCTCACTGAGAAGGTATATTTGACACTTGGGGGTGACATCAGGAAGACTAAGAGAAGAAAATAACTGGGGTGTAAGTGGGACTAGTAAAGGGGAAGGCCCTGACGGGGAAGTATGCCCGGTTTAATTGAAGGACAATGGGGAGGTCAGAGTGCTAGAGCGGAGTGAAGGGGCGAGGAGGGAAGAGGTGGGGATGCCAGGCCAGACCCCGAAATGCCCTAGGGCTCACTGTAAAGACTGGCCTTTACTCTAATTACATTTCTCAGAAGAACAATGAATGCTGGTCGTAGCATTAGCTCATAGGGCTCTTTGAGACATAAAGTTGGTAAACTGTTTCACCAATAGTTCTTTTGACTGAATTATCACATTGAGCAGCATAGATCCAAGTAGAGGAGATCTCAGCCATTGACCATATTTTAGCTTTGTAGGATTTTCACTCAGTAGAATTGATCCCTGAGAAATCCACACCCTCAGATACCTTAAAAATTGGATTACTCCTCTATTTCCTACAAAGCAGATTGGGTCCATCTCTCCGCAACTTTGTTCTTGGGTAACTTACTTGCTTTCTCTCCCCCATTTTGTTTTATTTTCTGTAAAATGAAGTAAATATCACCTGTTCTCATCTGGCTTGCACATATTAGTGAACCATTTTAAGCTTCTTGGAAGAAAATATATAAATTCAAGGGAACATCATTATCACGTTCTTCTCTAACAATACCCTGTAACCAATTCTGGTTCCTGACAGGACATTTATAGTAGTACACTGGTCATTTATACATCTTTTTCCTCTACTGTAGTCAGCAATTTGAAGGGAATAATAGAGAAAAACAAAACAAGTTCCAAAAAACACTTTCCAGTGAATGAAATATAAAGGCAAAACCTATTAAAAATAAACCTAACCATAAGCCCTAGGAATATCCTTAATACTCTATACAAAGTAAACTATGGCTGATTTTTAGACAGAGAAAACTGTAACATGCATGCATGCACATGCACACTGTACTACAAAAACCAATGGAATACCTATCCCCAAAACCAGCTACCTGAACACTAAACGGACTGATAGGGGCAATAACCGAGGCACGGGTCATTCATTACCTCCTCCTGACCACAGAGATTACAAATATGAACACGCACAATTTTTGCTGGAATCCACATGAAGTATGAAACCACTGTGTATACAAATCTGTTGGATGAGTGCTTATAAAAGAGATATCTTCTTAACTTGAAAATCTGTCATTAAAGATATCCTGCAGCTTCCTTCTCTCCTCTGGGTGCCAGGCTTCCAACAACAAAGCCAAGTCAGAAGGTTCTGAGCTGGCACTGCAGGAGGCAAGCACCTGAGACGGTGCACACAGAGGAATTATGTCTGATGGGTACTTCTGACTATGTTCCAAAGTCAATTACAAATTAATTGCATTATCTGCACCTACCTCCATTAACATAAATGAGAGTTGACTGTACTTTGAATATTAATACTTCTTTAAAAGGCTGGCTTCAATGCAAAGATCTTTGAAATCTCTGCTTCTAAGAAACTTGAGTAATGGCAGTCAAATGCATGTTGTTTCAAAGATTGTGGCGGGTTCCTATGTTAGATAATTTACCATACACTTATAAAAGGAAGAGAAAGATGTTGTTACTTTAAAAGGGAGATACTGAGCAAATAAACATTCTGCTTTATAAATATCTTTGCAAATGAAACACAAATGAGAGAATAGAAGAAATATATAGGTTTTTGGAAGTTAGCAGGATATTGTGTTTTCTGGATCAATCTCAGAGAATAATACTCATTATTATCATTCCTTTCTATTGTAGAAAGGAATTAATCATTTCATACAAAACCTATGCTGGTGTTCTGTTCATCTATGGCATTCTTAGATGTATAGAATTTTAGAGCTGGAAAAGTACAGGCTGTAGGGTTCAAGTTCCAACTATGCAACCTACTAGCTACGGTCATGACCTTGGCAGGTACCAACAGTTTAAGCTCCAGTTTCCTTATCTGTAAAATGTGAAAAATAAAAGTACTGCATTTCTTTCATGAAGTTATGAAGATTCAATGAGCTAATATGTGTGATGATCACAGCCCAAGTTTGTTATGATTATATTTCAGTCCCTCAATTTTACAGATACAGACTCTAAAGCCTAGAGAGGTGAACAATCACCCAGCCAACATAGTGGCAGAGTCAGAAATGAAAGTCAGTCCCCTAGTCAGAGTTTAGTCGCTTTGTCAACTACAGTTTTGCTATATAGCATTATCTCTCTGGCTTTGTACAAAACTTTGTAATAAAGTTTTCTCTCCCTTCCCAAATAATTGATTTCAGGACCTGACAACAAATAAGTAAAGATGTAAAGATGAGATAACGAGGGGGTGACTAATAGGTAAATGAAGGGGCAAGCAGAGACCTCATGCAAGGGGGAATGCGTCCAGGAGGTGCTCACTGCGGCTGCCCAAATGCTGACCTACCGCAGCTCCCACTGTAAGTCTGAAGCCTCAGGGCAGTACATTCTAATCTTGATGATCACTTTATCCTGAAGTCTAAGACAATCCAGGACAACCAGCTGAGCAGGAAAAGTCTAACAGTCCAATGGGTGACCTCTCTTGCACTACATTCAGATCCTCTAGCTCTTTTGCTTTTTGAAGAAAAGATTCATTTGAGTTGTCCCTCTAATTAGTAATATTTATGAATAAGGAAAAATATTAAGAAAGAAAATACGACTGCAATCATTTTTAGAAGTGGTAGCAACCATATTACCAGAAATAATATAAACAAACATTGAAAAGAAGTAAACAAACTAGAAAACTGGATGATCAGATAATGCATAAACTCCAGTACATTTACCATCTACAATGCAATACACCAGGAGAATATATTCAAATGAAAAATAAAAGATTGCAAGAAGTTATAATCACTATTATTTAGTCCTCTTTATCAGTCACCGGCTAAGTAAGGAGGAAATCTGGAAAGTTTCCTTAAAATGGATTTTCTTTTTGGTCTCCCAATTTCTCTCTCTGTCTCTTTTTTAATTGACATATAATTGACATATAACACTCCACTAGTTTTAGATGTAAACATGATTTGATATAGGTATATATTGTGAAATAATTACACAATAAGGTTTAGTTAATATCCATCACTATACAGAGTTAAAAATATTTTTGACGGCTAGTTAGGAAAATCACTGATCAGAATAGCAGCAGAAGGAAGGTTATCCTAAATATAAATATTAAGTGGAACGTAGACAAAGAAGTGGAAGGCAATCAGAAGAAAGAAAGAGACAGAGACTGGCAAATACAGGGCAAACCCCAGAAGGAGGCACTTTCCAGACAATGGCAACACACGCAGGGATGTGAAATGCTCTGGTTGTGCAAAGAAGCAGCCTCTTGGGCAGAAAAAGAAAACCAGTTTAGTTTGGTCAGGGCTAAGATGGGGAGTTTTGAAATGGAAGAAATAGCAAAGGCCACATTTCCTCTTCTATTTCGACTTTCCTTTAGTGCTCTAAAAAGAATATTACAGTTTAAAACTTTAAATGTTTCTTGTAAGATGAGTATTACTGCGGGTAAAAAGAAACCTAAGCACAAAGAGTGAGGCATAAGACTCAGGACAAAAATTCACCAAGGCCTGCACTTCAGTGTCCTTGTACACACAGCCATCGGATGAAGCTGACACAAGTACAATTATTTTAGAGACAATTCTATGGTCCATTTCATTACTAAACAAACTGGGGGCACCCTGTCAAGGGATGGCTCTCTTTGTCTACGAAAAATCAAAATTGTAATACAAGTGAAAATCTAGTTAATTTGTCCCTGATGAAACTGTACGTACCTTGAATTAATTGAGGAGAATGTTAGATTTTTCTGAAACTCTCTGGAAATTCCAGAAACCACAAGGATTTTTATTTGAATCCCTGTTTTCATACCTTCACATTTCCCAATCCATAGCATGCCCCGGTTTACAAAGATCTGACTGCACCTTTGGAGACAATCAAAATTACCAGGCAGCTAGAATAATTCATTCATAGGTAGAAGGATGCATAGAATTGTCCAAAATTCCTTAAAGCCAACAAGAAGAGCCCTTTAGATTTGTGACACCAGGGCACAGCCATTCACCAAGAAAGCTGAAGTGCAGCAAAGCACAGCTCTAGGGAACACACAGGAACCCCTGTTACGGGGAAGGCCTGGTTAACCACAGATGAGTAAATCTGAGATGCAGCGTGATCTGATAAGGAATGAACAGCGTGGATTCCAGGCGTGTAAAACCATGTGCCCCCAACACACCAGAGTTCTTTGAAAGAGTTAATCTGATAGTGGATAAAAAAGAAGTGATGCTTACCATTCAAAAGATTTTTAAAAACATAATTGTCTCATAAGAGATTATTAAGAAAATTTAGTAACTATTCTGGCTTAAAAATTGATTAATAGACAATAAACCAGGAACAATACCGACAGTCACGAGAGATTAATACTAGGCTAGTTTACAAGTTTATTTATTAATGACCTAGAAGACGCTTGCGTGGACAGAAAAGGTAAAGACAGACTGAAAATTGCCAATGATACAAACCTCTGTAAAAGCCTGAGAGGCCTTTACTAAATAATAGATACAATAAAATTCCCTCTTCTCAAAATAAAGAAACAATACTTAAAGTATGCTAACAGGCTCAATATTAAGAGTTTAAAAAATTAGTAAATGTTACCATGAGGAAAAGGGCAGAATAAGAGAAGATATGGTAATGACTGACAAAATAATAAGTGGCAGAGAGAATGCCAGCCAGTGCCTCTTACATACCTTCCCCTCTGTGAATACACAGAGACTTTATATAGAGTTTTATGACAGAAGAAAAAAATGAAAATAAAGAGGACACTGTTTTATTCAGTGTATAATTAACCCATTGAACATGCTGCTGCCACAGGACATTAATAAGGCACAAAGCTTAGTACAGCTCTCAGAGACCTCAGAGACCAAAACAGCTGCACAGTACAACAGCTAAGGTTAGAAAATGAAGCCCATACTTCACGATTCAGGGAACTAACTAGGCATGGTCAGAAAGAAGTTTCCTTTCTAATTGTTGTATTCAAAATAATTTATGTTTCAACTTTTAAGTGTCCCTAATGCCATCCTAGAGCGCAAATTAAGTGATTAGACTCTTATGCAAAAATTCTTAAGCCATTTTTTCCAGATACATGCTCTTTCCCCGTTTATTTTTCCAAATACCAGGGCCTTCCATTTCACCCAATTCTTCCTCCACTTCACTTATCCCAGCTTCAAAATATTGCCTAAAAATTATCATGAAGAACCACTAAATCATAAATGTAAAATCCATGTCTGGAAAGGGAGTTCTAAAATTTGTTTAAAACTCTCACCTTCTTTCTCAAAAGAGACCAGAACTAAAATTCATATCATACTTTGGTTCTGTTCATACCAGAAAATAGAAATCTGAGCTTGGATGCTGAGATAACTCATATTTAACAACATTGTAACCTGTGTCCAAGAGATACAGCAAGAGGTGTCCTTTCATAAATAAAGTTTAATTGATAAACAAACCTAATTTTATGGAATAAGACCCTGGGAGGCCACACTGCAAAGACCCAGCCCTCTGGGCTCTGTCCTCGCCGCGGGGACGAGCAGTTCACCTGTGAAACGCCGTGGGCTTCCTCAGTTCGTAAACTCAACAAGAAAGAGCAGGCTGTGAATGAGCGATGGGCAAAATTCACAGCCTGAAAAACTGTGTCTGAGAAACTCTGTGCGTCAGTAAAAAATGTTCAGTTTTAAGTGTCTGAAAATCATAAAATTATGTGCAGACGATGCTGAAGGATCAGGAGGCCAGTTCGCACCTCGTGTCCATTTTGTGGCCCAGGCCTCTCCATTTTGGGCGCCACCTGAGGTGCACAGCCAGCTGGAGCACTCAAGCTTGACTGATTCTCCAAAGTGACACAGTGATCGAATACGCTCCAAGGGCATTCCAGAATTTCAGGGTGCTGCTGACCATTAAAATCAACCTCCCTAGGGCTCACTTCAAATTTAAACAGTCCTCATTTAAATACAAGCCTATATATTTCACCTATCAAAATATTATGTCCAGAATGCATCACTTGCAAAGAAGGTTCTTACTATGTGTATCTAAAAATGCAATGTAATTATCGGAGCTAAAAATAAGCAGGTGATCTTCTAAAATGTAGGATTTATATGTTTCTTCTCGAGTATAAAGTCAGAATTTGCTTTAGAATGCCAATGAAGCAATATCCTTAAAAGATGGAACAAATAAAAAAGGTAAGCCACAGAAGCCCTTGAATATAGTATTTGGTTTGGGAGACACAAGGAGAAAGGCATATTTCAAACAGATGGAAAGTGAGATATAAGAAAGGTGTCCTTACCTGCATTAATTTTCCTTCTGCTGGAGTTATTTCAGCAACACCAGCAAACACACCTTCCAAAGTGAGATTCAGTTTTCCTGTAGGGTCCATTTTCAAGGGGATCACTCTGATAATAGCTTTCTGCTCTGTTGATCTTTCAGACTCCACCGCTGCCGCCAGTACCAGTCCTGTGCGTCCGAAGCCTGCCTGCAGGGTAGCCATCAGCAGCCAGGGCCAGAGGGCAGCCAGCTGCAGCTGGTGGCCACCACTCATGCTACCAGCTGCAGCAATGCACTTCGGCCATACATACTGCTTCCACTAGCTAATACCAAATGCAGCTTCTCGGATCCAGACAAGTGCAGGAAGAGAGAATTTATGCTTCAGTTTCAGAAACCCCAGTCATAGTTTTGGCCCTTCCTTTCTCTAAAGTATATTTCCAAGAACAGGTGGCATTCCTGATCTGGCAGGGAAGGGGGTATTTTCAGCCCACTTCTGCTGCAGGTATGTCATTTTCTCCCATCTTCACTATTATTAGTAAAGATATCACCACTTCTCTTTGGAATTTCCAACTTTGCTTGAGGTTGAATGTCACATCCTGAATTTTTATTATGTCAGATCACTGGGTGCTGGTCTTCCATATGCATCAAGTTGTCGAGCCACTAAACCCAATGTTAATGAACAAAACAAGGCAAAGTAAACAACTAAGGCCAGGCATTGAAGGTGAGAGTAAAAAAACTCCAGCTCAGAGAGTGAAGAGACGGTCCTTGTTAAGTCTCAAAATTTGTCAGTGGTAAAAGGCTAAAGATCACAGGAGAATTTTCCTTTCAAATGGGGAAGGAGAGGGAACAACATTTCAGGTCACACCTTGAGAGATGTCTAAAGATGCTACAACATGTATTCATAAAAGTTTACACATTCAACTGCATTGCAATGTGGCCAAAGTTCGAGGCCCATTTGAATTTATAATGCTTTTCATGAACTTAAAATACACTATAATGTTTTTATGTTCTACCTAAATTTGCCTGTAAATTAGGTGGTAATTTATGTCTTCATATATTACAGGATAACCCTGAGCATCACCACCTTTTCCAACCTTCAAATTAGAAGAATGTTCGAAAAGGTTAACTTTCCAATTATTTTTCCCAGTTAAAACCCATATTTCTATCTTTACTTTTCTTTCTCTCCAAGGAGTTCCAGCTTTTATTCTCCTGCTTGAGAATGCCAAGCACTTTGATTTCCCATGAGATGCTTTTGTAAACGACTTTATTATCCTGATTTTATAATCTGTAATTTTCTAGGTTCATAAGTAAAACAAAGGACTATTCCTAACACGTTTTCAAATTCCTTGAGGGGGTGGGGTATAAAAGATAGGGGGAGTAGGGAGGTGATTAGCCTACAGGCTCTGAGCAGAATACTCTGAAAAAGTAAAAAGCCTGAGTAGGGTAGATCTGTGCTATTTCTAAGCACACTTGAGAATTTGTGTTTTTGTACAAATAAAATCTTATTTTAAAATTTTAAAATGTGCATCCTTAGTAAAGTAAATATAAATGCACTTCAATCACAAAGCCCACTGTGTTCAGGGGTCAATTTTAAAAATCTTATAAAGTCTTCAGAATAAGTGCTGAAAAGCCAAGCAATTGAACATGAACCTGTTATACAGATTCTTTCTTTTGCTGAGGCAGAGGGAGGAAAAAAAAGAGTTTCAAAAGAAATCTGCAAACCTGTTGTGCTGTCGGGCCCACTGGAATCCACGGGTGTGAAACAAATTCAATTATGCTTTTATAGATCCTGCTCAAAAAAGATTTCAACTGTTTAACCAAGTACAGCTCATTCTTCCACCTTCTTACTCTGCAACCAAACCAAGTGCCCCACACTGCAGGTAGGTGCCGAGAAATTCCGAAGCCTGAAAAAATAATCCATGCAGGTCAAAGGCAAAAACTCAGTCCAGGGTTAGAGCTACTGTCCCCAAGAACTCTAAAAACACTTATAGAGAATCCAAAGTCATTTCTGAAATCGCCTTTCTAACAAAAGTTCTTTTTCTCCCCGAACAATATATAAAAGGATCAAATCTTGAAAGAGCAAAGAAGCAAAGCAACAGTTCACTACCAGGAACACAGAAAATCCCAGAGGGAGAAGGCAGTATCTCTGAATCATGGATGGACTTGGAAAGTTCGGAAGGATTCGAGTGCTTCCCTTCCAGAAAGACAATTCTGGATCACCTCCCTAGAGGAGGAAGCCTGTGGTTTGTAATTGGTGTTCTAGCTCGGCCTCCCTCCCCTGAGACTGCAATCACGCTCTCTACCTGCTGACACAAAGTGAGGGTGGAGCAGCTAGAGGCAACCACCCCCCATCCTGCCCCTCCTCCCCCTGGCTGGCTCGGCTCCTAGGGCGCGCACACACACTTCACCAGACACGTTCTTTTGCTCTCTCTTCTCTCAGCTCCTCGACTCCCTCTATTGAGCCACAGCCAAACTGCATCCAACTCAATCCTCAATTCCTTTCTCTGGGTAGGCAAGCTACCACATGTAAATCAGGGCCACTCAAACAGATATCTAAGCAGATTCTGCACCTAAGAGCACAGTGGTATGAGGAAATAGAGGGAGAAAAAGGAAACCCAGAAGATGAACAGACAAAGGGTTTTGCAAATAAAAATTCAAAGAGATCTCTGCTCTTTCCGGGTTTTAGTGTCTACAAATGGTACAAAGCCAGAATAAAGTGATCCTGTGCTATAATACTTACTGATTTATTGTTCTTATGTCTACAGTCCTGGCAAGAACTCTATTTAATGCAGTTTTTCTTTAGCGCTTACTGACTTAAATTTAATAGCTCCTTTCTAAACTGTGCCTCTATGGAGGTTGATGTCAGAGGTCTAGAATCCACTATTTTCTTCTCACATCTTTGGGAGGTGAAATAATACTATGCACTAGACCTGTGTCCTCCATATAGGACTGCAGGTAAGTCTATGTCATGAATACATGAAAAAGGGCAAAGCATACATGCCTAATGAGAATGTAGGAAACAGAAAACTAATGTTTGGCTGATTACTACATTCATGAACTATAGCCTTTCCAGTAATCTTGTCATTAGAAATAATGCAATTCTAATATGTTTCTAACATTTGAATTTTCAAATTTACCAGATTATATTTAATTGCCACTAACATTTTTGACCTCTGCCAAAAATCTTTCCAAATTGTACAAACATACAATGATGTGAATGTGGTTAACACTACTGAACTGTACACTTAAAAATTGTTAAGATTTGTAAAAAAAAATGGTTAAGATTTGTTACGTGCTTCTTTAAATTGTGGTAAGAAGCACATAATATCAATCTTAAATTTTTTTAAAATATTTTATTTATTTATTTTTAGAGGGAAGGGAAGGAAAGGAGAAAGAGGGAGAGAAACATCAATGTGTGGCTGCCTCTCAAGTGCCCCACACTGGGGACCTGGCCTGCAACCCAGGCACGTGACCCAACTGGGAATCGAATTGGTGACCCCTTGGTTCACAGGCTGGTGCTCAAACCACTGAGCCACACTAGCCAGGGCTTAAATTTTTTTAATTGTACAAATTGATAATTTGCTAAATGTGGATAATAATAATTGCATTGTAGGTTTGTTGTAAAGATTAAATGACACAATGCCTCTAAAAAAATTATGAGTAGTCTATTTAGCATGAACAGTTTTTCACTAAAGGTTTATGGGGACAGTTTTGACATTTTAGGCCTAATAACTAATGTAGAGTAAAGAGATAAATTCTAATGTAAATTCTTAATTTAGCACTTATTCTTTATTGGCTGGACATTAAGAGCATAATGTAAGTATAGATCTTTTGTAGCTCCGTTCTGAAGAGTAGAAATAGATCTAGTTCTTCTGGAGAGAATTTTTAAAAATCTGTTATGGTTTTATATTTTTATTTTATGTATGCCATATAATAGTACAGCATAAATAATACAAAATATACATTGTTATTTATGATGTATGCAAATATATTTAAAGCTAAAGTAAAGAAAAGTGAGCTACTAATGGACTTTGCCTTACTTATTTTTTTTAAGATTTTATTTATTTATTTTTAGAGAGGGGGGAAAGGAGGGAGAAAGAGAGGGAGAGAAACATCAATGTATGGTTGCCTCTCACATGGTCCCCACTGGAGACCTGGCCCGCAACCCAGGCATGTGCCCTGACTGGGAATCGAACCAGCGACCCTTTGATTCGCAGCCCGCATTCAATCCACTGAGCTACAAAAGCCAGGGCACCTTACTTATTTCTGCTTAAATCTTCCAAGGGAATTAAGAGAACCAGAACATACACATTTAGTTGAAAGAAGGTAAAAACAGAAATGTGGTTGCCCTCTCTTAAGGAAACTCTAAGATCTGGGGATAATGATAACATGTATCATGAGCCTGGGTACCCTGAGATACTAAGGATCAAACCAAACATCTCTATGTAGTTTAGTTCACTGATATACTATGTTTGTTTAGGTCACTGGAACTGACAAGAAAAATTATTCTCTGGCTTTAAAGCTTTGGAGTTATCCCTCAGGGGTTGGTACACCGCAGCTTCCACGGAGATGTCATAAAGACGCCGTCACTGCGGTAATGGAATGCCCACCTCTCTGACACGTACCACACACTCTTACACAGAAGCAAGCCATTCTTCAGTATTTAATTTCACATCTGGATTGACTGAAGTTACTGAAGACCATTTATCCTCTACCAAAAAACTAGGTTCCTATAAATATGTCTAAGAATTGTCCTTATCCTTAACGGCACTTAAAAAATTCAGTCTCCATTCATGTGCAAATGAAAAATTAAAAAGCCAGGAAATATTTTCTTAAAAAGTCAGGTTCTTTGAAAAACAGAGTACATTCTCTTTTGAACTTTACTGCTGTGATTAACGGTCATAATGACTGAGGTTTCCAATAATCACCAATTAAACAGTAAAACCAAGAAAGACAACAAGTCAAGTTGAAACGCTTACTTTATTGTTGACTGATTAAAATTTATCACGCTTAAGGTGCTGAAACACTGGAGTGCTAGTCAGGAACCTTGTTAGTATGTGTCAGACCCAACTGGCTAATTCACACCAACATTTCATTTTATCTTTTTCCGTTTTGCCCAAGTCAGTGATGATAGCTTTAGTTGATAGGCAGTGGGCATGTGAGTATAGCAGGAGGTCTAGCTCCTCAGTCTGTTGCGTTCATATACATATTTTAAAAATTCTGGAAAGCTGATAAAGGCATTTAGTTAATTAAGCCTTAAAACCACTGAAACCAAATCCATGCCAAGGTTCCTACTTGACACACGTTCCTCAAAATATACTATCTCTTTCAACACATACAAAGCTAAGAAAGGCATATTTACAGGAAGAAATAGCACCACGGTATATAAGCTTTTCAACATGACAGAGAAAAAGCCAAGATCCTTCATTTGGAAATTGGATCTCCTCTTCATATACTCTGCCAAAAAACATAGTCTGGCCAAAAGATGTAGGAGTCTTGATAATCTGTTCATTTTTGAAACCTTGCTAATAAAGATGAATAAATGCCCATCACATGGACATCAACTATTTAGAATCAGATGGACCAAACAGGTCACTTTTCAGAACCTACTTTCATATCTAAACTGAGTCACCAATACAGAGCTCATCCTTTTCAAAAAAACTATCTCTGTAACACTTCTAGGGTTTGACATCATTGGAAGGCACAATGCAATTTAATGAATTGTTATACCCACAATGCTAACATAGTACTTATATCATTAAGTGCCTTTTCTTTTTAATTACTTTCATATTCCTAGGCTTTCCTTTTGTATCTGCAGTGCAGAAAACTAAAGCAGAATCCAGTAAGAAAGTCCTGGCCAATTTAAAATCAGAGAGCTTCTTGCTGTCCTGTGATGAGCAAGTAAGGGATCGACCACAGAGAGTGAACAAAAACACCTCTCCCAAAAACCAGTCCCACAGCCCTACCAGTCAAATGTAGAGTCCTACAGGGGGGTAAGACAAAAATGTTATAGAGTCTATCCCGCCGCCTAAAATTCCCTCAGAAGCTTAAACCAGACATGGACCATTAAAAATATTGGAGGTAAAGCTTCTGTTAAATGACTACTAATCAGTTTATCCCAAAATTTGTGCACTGAATCTGATATAGATGAGAATTTATACTTACTGAATGTAAAAATGAAAATAATAAGGCACTGTTATATAATCTCTTAATATTTTTGTTCACACATTGTATATTTCCCCCTCAAAGTAAAAATATCACACATATCTCCTTTATCCTTCTATTCTACAATAGCAATAAAAATACAAAGTTTTAAAACTCTTAAATCTACCAGCATTTATAAATATATTAAACAAGTTAAATACTTTTCTTTAGAAGACATTTAAATAAATGATATATTAACAACACCCTATCATTTATAATAATGAATCATTAAAATGAAAGAAAGATATGAAAATAGAAGAATGCTCCCATTAATATAAAATAATTAGAAGCTGTTAAGTGTGATGGATGGTCCAAGTCCGGAGGCCTTGCTCTTGAAACGGAATGCCGGGTTTGAAAGTTAAGAGCATTTCCTGGTTAATCACTTAGAAAATTAGCTCTTTCCCAGAGTTTCTTCCCTAGAATTCCTGAACCATCTGGACCTGTGATCTTGGTGACCTTAGATGCCTTCATTTCTCACACAATCTTCTCTAAAAGAATCACACTGTGACTTGAAACAAATAGCCTGCAAGTCCCCACTGGAGTTGTGCTGACCGTAGGCTGCGCGTGGTGAGATGACAAATCAGCACACGCACAGATTTTCCAGAGCCAGAGATGCAGCAGTTTTCAGACGCGTCTCGACTGTAACAGAAGGCCAGGAATTTTCATTCGAAAGGGATCTGGGCAGCAGGAAAAAAAAAAGCTGCTAGATGTTTAGTGTTTGTCAAGGTAAACAATCTGAACTGAACGGCTGTGGTAAATACCAAATTCCAAATTTTCAATTAACAAAATTCTCAATTAACAAAACAAAAATATATTTTTCCTTAACAGAACTGAAGAAACCCCAACAGTGCGTCACGTGCACGGCTAGTCTGCTTCCAGCTACAGCTGGAATGTCACATATGTCGTCCATTCCTCACTCTTTTAATTCCTCCTCCTTTGGAAAGTGCTCTTGCTTACAGGCCACGTCCACCAGCAGATGCAGATCTAGAAAGAAAGGTTTGTTTACTCAGGCTGGCCTCTCAGACTGGAGGATGTGATAGGCAAGTCTTCAGACAAGAAGAACAAGTTGCTTACGTTTCTAAAATCATTATCTCAACAGATTCTAATTTTAGGGCATTCCTGTACTTCTAAAGCACACAGATGCAGCCCATTTGTTAACCCAAAGAGACTAAGTAAGTTTCAAGTTTCCATCCCTTCAGTGATGTGGCCAAGCCTTTTTTCATTTAAGATGCTTTTTCTTGTAAGTGAAAAATTAAGGAAAAGTGTCAAAGGGATCAGGTGAAAAATACACATGAAAATTCATTTATTTGATGCTGTAAGACTAGGTGGGTGGGCTGTGGGAATATGAAAAAGTAATGCCTTCAGAAATACAATGTTAAAATAAGTAATCACTACTTTTTCAAAGTTGTATACCCCCATAAATTTTTCACATATTGACTAACATAGCTGATCTCTTATAAAAAACACCTATCTGAACTGTTTATAAAAAAGAAAGCACATACTTCATAGAGGTCAGGAGGCAAAGAGTGGTTCATTGAGAATAGAAATAAGTAAAAAAGTAAGCTTTCAGCTCAGGTATGAGGTTCTCTCACTCAAAAAGTTAAGACCATGTCTAGAAATAGACTAAATGGCTTATCTGAGTAACACAGACAGAAATAGAAAAATGCTAATGATTCCATCTAATTAGTTCACAACTTCTAAAGTCATAACATGACTAGGGAACCTTTTAAGTTGGTCTTGAAATTTACAATTTTGCCCTAGTGGCATTTGAGAGTTTAACTAAACTATATAGCATGACTCCTTTATTTCTTTCCAGACAAACACAGACTTTTGTCACTGTGTTTGTAGAACACAACCTCTGCAGGATTGATCCACAGCCTGGGTGAGAGCTAATTCAATAAAATAATTCTACGACCTCCTTTGAGAAAATCTCGAAAGCATCCAAAACAGTACCTAATTTTGCCATATTTTGTAAAAGATAGACAGTCATTAGGGACAGGTATTTGTTCATCTGGTGAACTACACTTACAATCTACCCATAAAAAAACAAGCAATTTATTCACACGAGCACCTTACAGAGGGAGAACAGGCCATAAGGTTGTCACTCAAAATTGGCCTCTTGCACATCCATGATCAGAGCAGCATGATTCACGATACACAAAAGGTGGAAACAATCCAAGGGTCCATCGACAAATGAATGACTAAACTACATGCAATGGAGTATTATCAGCCTTAAAAAGGAGGGAAATTCTAACATACAGGGGTGTCCAACCTGAGGCCCGTGGGCTGCATGCAGCCCAGGATGGCTATGAATGCAGCCCAACACAAAACTGTAAATTTACTTAAAACATTATGAGATGTTTTTGTGATTACATGTCACAATGTATTTAATGTGTAGCCCGAGACAACTCTTCTTCCAGTGTGGCGCAGAGACACCAAAAGGTTGGACGCTCCTGTATGAACCTTGAAAACATGATGTTAACTGAAATAAGTCAGTTGTAGGAGGAAAATGCTGTATGATTCCACTTGTATGAGGTATCAGGAGTAGTCAAATTTATAGAGACAGAAAGTAGAATGGTGGTTGCCAGGGGCTGCAGGGAAGGGAGTTACTATGATCTCATAACGGAGGTCAGAAGACGCAAAAAGGTCTGGAGTTGGTAATGACAGTAATGTGAATGTACTTAATGCCACTCAAATGTACACTTAAAAATGGTTAAAATGGCCTGGCTGGTGTAGCTCAATGGATTGAGCATGGGCTTGAGAATCAAAGGGTTACTGGTTCAATTCCCAGTCAGGGAACATGTCTGGGTTATAGGCCAGGTCCCAGTATTGGGTGTGCAAGAGGCAACCACACATTGATGTTTCTTTCTCTTCCTTTCTTTCCCCTTCCCTTCCCATCTCTCTAAAAAATAAAAAATAAAATCTTTAAAAATAACACATTTTGATTACTTGGAAAAAAGATGTGATATATATAAGATAGTACCATTATCATTATTATCAGTATTGTTTAGACCATATTTAGACTATATATTTAGATATATAGCCCTCAATCCATTGAGCTACACCAGCCAGGGCTAGAATGCATTATTATTATAAGGCAGAAGTTTTCAACCAGTGTGCTGTGACAATACCTGACTATTTAGTCAGGGGCACTGGCCTCTTTTCCCTTAGATTGTCAAATAAAAAATGACAACAGCCAACACAACACTAACCACTGTGAGTGGATCAAAATTATACCTATTTTGTCAGAGTGGAAAAAAAATTTTTTTGCCGTGCCGCAGGATTTTAGTAATTCATTCATGTGTGCCATGAGATGATAAAGGTTGAAAATTGCTGTTAAAGTCATCTAATTAATACTGAGGAGTAAATAAATATTGGGGGGAAGAACCTCTGAGCTTGACTAATAAGCAAAGCCAGTGGTTTCTAAACCTTGCTGCACACTGCAATCTTTAAAAAAAAAAAAAACCTGATGCCCACAGCTCCTACCCTATACAATCTGATTTGGACGGTATAAAGTGCAACCTAAGCATCAGGAGTTTAAAAAGCTGATCAAAACATGTAGAAGGAGTAACTTATGATCATTCTCTGAACACTTCAGCTCCGTATCAGACGAGAAAGACAGGCCATACCCTAATGGAAAACACTAAAATAAAGATTTTGGATAGACCCAACTGCAACCCAAGGTTGAAAGCAGAGCAGGGATTCTTGATAATGACAAAGGCAAATACTATTAAAGCAACTACAGATTTCAGATGGGGTAGCAGATTGAAGGACAGCAGCAACAAACCCTCTTCCTTTTTTCAGTGAAAAATGTCATTTATTTAATTGCTTATTAAGACTTTATCGTGTTGATAGGTTCAAATAATGGATAAGAGCACATCACAGATAGACATATTTAAAATAACAGTAGATAGATACATAACGCTATAACAGCCTCGGAGTGAGTTATGTAAAGTAGTATGAGCAACAAACCCTCAGAACCTTAATGATTGAGCTTGAAAATAGCATTTGGCACATAGCTTCTAACAACAAGCATCTAAACATAATAATTTTACTAAAGTGAGCTTCTTTAATTAGCAAAGCTACCAATCAAGGAGTTAGAGTCTAGAGACCAATAAAAATATAAAAGATGCACACCAGCCTGGTTCTATTAGAGGTTTATATGACTTCATTCAGAAGGGAACCTTGCATACTCGTCAGATAAGTGCAGTATTTAGAAATTGTAGCAGCTAAGATGCTTTGAGAGCTGAAAGGCCTTGAGGGACAAGAGCCCTGCCTCCACTTGTTTGGGAATGTTAATTCCTACTGCGTGCACTCTCCAGGGTTTGGGGGCTATTTCCTTAATGAAATCTCACCCATCATCCAATAGCTACAAAATTCCTTTCTTCAGGAATGAATTGCACTTCACTCTTAAACATTTAGTTTCCCTTAACTATAAATATCCCATCAGAACGTAAGACAGCCCAGTTTCCACAATAAGATTACTACTATTTGGGCATGTTCAGTTTAGGTTAATACCATTATAGAAATTGGAGGTGCATGACTGAGTCTAGTTTTCTTTACCTCTTGGCATTTTAAATCCACAAGGTATCTCCTTAAGTCAACCTGTGCTCCAAAGGCCTACATACAGCATGGCAATGACTGATTATCAACCTCCTTCTAACAAAATGCACATCTACTGGAATCAATACCATAGGGATGCAAATCAAATTCAAGTCTCTTAGTCGAAAAAAATTTGAAGAAATCTTGAAGTGTGAGAAGATGTCCCTACTTAAACAGAGCAGACAAATTTTCAAAATAATTTGATCACAGAAGGACTCTGTTAAGTTCTGGATACAAAATGCTCCTGCTCAATGGGATAATGACATTCCCACGTTTCATGTCAGAATCATAGTTTCAGAATTTGCAGCCAAAGATGTCTTTTGAGGTGAATGGAATTGTAATGTGTTAGGAGAGGTGGAGCCTTATTGAGGTTCCACTATGATCATTTCTCTTAATGATGGGGACAGTTGAAATTTAAGTGGTACTTCAGGACTTTTGCATTTGCTTCCTATCATTCATAGTTTAACCTTGGAGTTTAGAATCTATCAAAATAAAAATATTTGGTCATCTACAAGAACTAAACTAACAACTAGACCATTGTCAGCCCTCCCCACAAGTACTTCCTTACTCTCTTAAGGGCTTCTCTGGCCATCAACAATCAGGGCTGTGAAAAGATCAGAACAGGACAAAGGACAAAGGACAAAGCTAAGGACAAAGACTTGCTAATTCAGGATGCAACAGACTGAATGTTTGTGTATCCCCCACCGGTTTATATGTGGAAACATAACCCCCAATGTGATGGTGTTAGAATGTGAGACCTTTGGGAAGTAATTAGGTCATGAGAATAAGCCCTTATGGCCCTGGCTGGTGTAGCTTAGTGGATTAAGCGCGGGCCTGTGAACCAAAAGATCACGGTTCGATTCCCAGTCAGGGCACATGCCTGGGTTGCAGGCTGGTTCCCAGCAGGGAATGCACAGGAAGCAACCATACATTGATATTTCTCTCCCTCTCTCCTTCCCTTCCCCTCTGAAGATAAATAAATAAAATTTTAAAAAAAGCTAGAGCTTTAAAAAAAAAAAAGAATAAGCCCTTATGAATGAGATTACTGAGATTTTTTAAGAGATGAGAGTTCCCTTGTCCCTTCTGCCATGTGAGGACACAGTAGGACGGTGGCCATCTATGAACCAGGAAAGGGGCTTTCACCAGACAACGAACCTGCTGGTTCCTTGATCCTGAACTTCCCAGCCTCCAGAACTGTGGAAAATAAACTTTTGGTGTTCATAAGCCACCTATTCTATGGTATTTTTGTTATAGCAGCCCAAACAGAGTACACAGAGCAGGCAAATTTTTTCTGTAATGAGCCAGATAGTAAATATTTTAGGCTTTGCGGGCCATATGGCCTCTACTGCAACTGCTCGGCTCTGCTGCTGTGGTGTGAAAAGAGCCATAGATAGATAACACATAAATGAATGCATGTGGCTGTGTGCTCCAACTACACTTCATTATGAGCATTGAGATTTGAATTGCATATCACTTTTGTGTCATGAAATCTTCTTTTGATATCCCCCGGACCATTTAAAAGCAAAAACTGTGCTTATCAAGCAGGCCACATAAAAAGAGGCAGTGAGGTAAATTTGGTCCAGGGACCATAGTGTACCAACTCCTGCTCTAATAGCACACATTAGGGCTATATCAAGAGAAACTTAACCAAAACAGAAGATTTCATCAAATATAATATGTTATAATAGTTCTCAAAAATGGTCTTTTCTTCAAAAAAAGACATAAATGGCCAATAACACATGAAAAGATGCTCAACATCATTAATCATTAGGAAATGCAATAAAAACCACAATGAGAAACCACTTTGTAAAGCTGAGAACCATATGATTTCACTCATGTATAGGATATAAAATTGAAACTCATAGACACAGACAACAGCATGGTGGTTACCAGGGGGAAGGGGTGGGAGAGTAGTAATGGGTAAAGGGGGCCAAATATATGATGATGGAAGATGATTTGATTTTGGGTGGTGGGCAATACCCAGATCATGTATCACAGAAATGTACACTAGAAATCTACAGGAGCCCTGGCTGGTATGGCTCGGGGGATTGAGTACTGGCCTGTATACTGGAAGGCTGCGGGTTCCATGCTCAGTCAGGGCACATGCCTGGGTTGCAGGCCGGGTCCCCAGTTGTGAGTGTGTGAAAGGCAACTGATTGATGTTTCTCTTGCACATGTTTCTCTGTCTCTCCTTCTCCCTCCCTTCCCCTCTATCTAAATACAAATAAATAAAATCTTTAAAAAAGAAATGTGTATGAACCTATAACCAATGCCACCCCAATAAATGTAATAAAAAAATTAAAATAATTTAAAATAATTAAAAATAATTAAAAAAGAAACCACTTTGCCCCCACCAGGATGACTACAATAATAATGAAAAGTAGAAAATAACAAGTGTTAGAGAGGATATGGAAAAACAGGAATCCTTACACATTGCTATTACAGAAAATAGTTTGGTAGTTCCACAATAATTAAGCACAGAATTACCACATGACCCAGAAATTGCCACTCCTAGGTATATGTACCCAAAAGAATTGACAATAGATACTCAGCCCTGGCTGGTGTGGCTCAGTGGATTGAGTGCAGGCTTGCGAACCACAGGGTACTGGTTTGATTCCTAGTCAGGGCACATGCCTGCGTTGTGGGCCAGGTCCCCAGCATAGGGCTGCACACAACAGGCAACCACACACTGATGTTTCTCTCCCTCTCTTTTTTCTTCCCTTCCCCCCTTTCTAAAAATAAATAAATAAAATCTTTTAAAAGTTAAAAAAAATAGATACTCAAAAAAAATACATATACGGGTATGTTCATAGCAGCACTTTTCACAAGAGCCAAAAGGTCGAAATAGCCCAAATATCCATCAGCATATGAATGGATAAACAAATTGTGGTATATACATATAATGTAATATTTAGCCATAAAAAGGAATGAAGTTCTGATACACATGCTGCAATGTGGTTGAACCTTAAAAACATTAAGCTAGGTGAAGTAAGCCAGACACAAAAGGTCACATATTACATTTCATTTATATAAAATATCACAGAACACAGGTTGGTGATTGCCAAGGGCTTGAGGAGGAGGAAATGGGAGCGATTACTTAATGAACACGGGGTTTTCTTCTGGAGCACTGAAAATGTTTTGCACCCAGATAGAGGCTGTACAAGATTGTGAATGTACTAAACACCACTGGGCTTGTCACTTAAAAATAGTTAATTTCATGTTATGTAGATTTTACTTAAAAATATATTTTTCCTATCAATTTGAAATAACCAAACTAGACAAAAAGGAAAGCAGAAAATGGCTACAAAAAATAAAATTCATAACCAAATATACCTCAGTTTTCAATGTCAGAGCATAATAACAAGACACGGAATGGTATCTTCAGTAAGACACACAGTTCTCGGGTCCAGCAGAACAGAACTGTTGAGAACGCTGCTCGGGCGCCCTTACTGTACCTGGCACAGCAGCAAGGCCGGGGCGGCTGTTCCATAAGTATCCGTTAAAAGAAACCTGAGGGCTAGTCTGACTCATAATATGTTCAAAACCTCTCTTTTGGTGACTAATGAAAAGACTGCTCAGAAAGATGGAAAGTAAAAGAGTGGTTTCCAGGAGCTGCAGGTGGGGAGGAAGAGGGAGTTACTGTTTAATGAGTACAGGGTTTCAGTTTTGCAAAATGAAGATTCTAAAGACGGATGGTGGTGACAGTAGCAGAACAACGTGAGTACACTTAATGTCACTGAACTGTATTTTTAAATAGTTATGATGGTAAACTTTATGTCGTGTACTTTACTGCAATTTTTTAAAAAAGACTCTTCTCTTCCGTGGGTTTTTTTTTTGTTTTTTTTTTTAAAGATTTTATTTATTTATTTTTAGAGAGAAGGGAAGGGAGGGAGAAAGAGAGGGAGAGAAACATGTGTGGTTGCCTCTTGCACACCCCCTACTGGGGACCTGGGCTGCAACCCAGGCATGTGCCCTGACTGGGAATCCAACCAGGGACCCTTTGGTTCCCAGGCCCACGCTCAATCCACTGAGCCACACCAGCCAGGGCCCGTGGGTTTTTTAAAAGTACATCAGTAAGGTAAGTGTATCTGATGAAGGAAAAAGCAATTCATTCATTCATTCACTCAACAAACATTGACTGCCACAGGTAATATTCTAGGTGCTGGGGATCTAGCAATGAACTAAACAAAGGCGATCATGGAACTAACCTTCTAAATGGGGAGAAAAATACATAGAAAATATCAGGAAGTGATGAACACTATAGAAGAAAAATGAAGAAGGACAGGACATGAGGAGTACGGTGCTATTTCAAATAGCATGGTCAGAAAGTGTCCTATGATGAACTGGCATTTGAGTGGAGAAGACAATAAAATGAAGAAAGTGAATGTCTGGGTGGAGAACATTCAGGCAGAAGGAACAGCAGTGTGAAGACAGGGTATGTTCACTGTGCTCAAAGAATACAAAAGAGCCTGCTGTGGCTGGAACAAGGAGGGACAGGTGGTAGAAGAGGAAGTCAGAGCAGTCATCAGGAGCCAAATCATTCGGCATCTTGTAGACCACAGTAAAGATTTTATATTCTAAATGTGATATAAAACCACTGAAAAGTTTAATTAGGGCAATTAATGTTTCAAAAGGCTCACTCTGATTACTGTGTGGAGAAAAAAAAAAAAACATAGCGGCCAACAATGGAAACACAAAGACCAGCTAAGAAGCTATTGCAGTCACCTAGGCAAGAGATGGTGGTGGCTGGGACCGTGGTGACAGCATGTAAAGGTGATGAGAAACGGTCGGGTTCGGATCTACACTGAGATAGAGCTAATAGGGTTTGCTCATGGGTTGGATGTGGGATGTGAGGGAAGAGAGTCAAGGAAGACCCTAAGATTTTGGATTGACTAGAAGTGATTAGAAGTACTAGTTCCCAAAATAAGTAAAATTAGGGGAAGGGTAGAATATAGTAAGTTGGGAATACCTATTGGACATCCAAACAAAAACGTAGCATAGGCGATATGGTATGCGAGTCTGGAGTTCAGAGAAGTTTGAGACTTGTACAAATTTAGGAGTCATCACAAGAAAGGTGATGATAAAAGCAATGAGACTGGTTGAGATTACCTAGGAATTAAATGGAGAGAAGAGAAAAGAGGTCTAAGAAATGAGCTCTGAGACTCATCAATATTTAGAAGTTAGAGAAGATGAAGATTCAGGAAAACAAACTATGGAATGGCCAGTGAGGTTGAAGGAAAACCAAGAAAGGGTGATGTTCCAGAAGCCTAGTGAAGAAAGTACTTCAGGAAAGTTAGAGTAATGTGTTCAAATGCTGCTGAGGTACAGTAAAATGGGGACCGAGAACTGACCATTGGATGTGGCAACGAGGCAGTCGCTGGAAACCTTGACAAGGGCAGTTTCAGTTGAGTGGCAGGAATGAAAACCTGACTGGAAAACCTGGTTGAGGAAAGGATATGCTTTCAAGGAGCTTTTCTTAAAAAGGAACAAAAAAAAAAAAAAAAATGGAGTAGTAGCTGGACGGAATTATGAATGAAGGAGAGGTGAATTTCTTCTAACATAGAACCTGTGATGGCATATTCATATGCTAACAGGAATGATCTAACATAAAAGGTAAAGTGTGATTTTTGAAGAATAATTGGGGAATAGCTACAAGTGCTAAGTCCATAAGTACACAAAAGGGGATGGGATTCTGTACACAAATGGAGGGACTGGCCTTTTTCCACTATGATAGGATGGAAGGTAAGGTGTAGGACTATAACAGGAGGTTGATTGGTAATGGGAAGATACGAAAGTTCTAGCTGCTTCTCTTTTCTCAGGAAAATAAGCAACAAGATCATAGCTGAGAATGAAAAGAAAGGCGGGGCTGGAAGTTGGAGCAGAGAGATGGCAGAGCGGCTTTGGAAATTTTAAGTGATGTCAGTCATCTGAAAATTATCTAACAGTAAATCTTACACTGACTTAGGGTAAGGTCTCTTAATGCCATAGAATCATGTTTTCGTAGACCAACTGTTAGGCTAAGTTCTATCAAGGAATAATAATTTGCAAGTTTATAAATTATACGGCTGTTTACACTTTCATCACAAAAGCTAACTTTTTAGCAAAGAGGTTCTAGCTTAAGCTTAAGTCATTTATTTGCTCTCCGACCCTACTGAAATGAAAATGTAACTAGATGTCATAATAATACCAATATTCCACAACTCTTCTGTTTCATAGCAGGAAGCCAAGGTCAATTAAGACTCATTTATCAATACCACTAACCAAAGGATAAGTTTTTACTTAGAAACAAGAAAAACAGGAAAAGTTAAAGATAACTAATGTGCTAATTATTTTATCAGTACACTTATAACCATATTACGCAGTGAAAGAGAGGAAATTATTATTTTAACAGCAGGCACCAGAGTTCCTCTTGGGAAGGTAACTGTCATTGTTGAGGCATATATCTCGACAGGTTGTTGCTGGGCGAAGATGTGGCCTCAAGGACATTAGGAAATAGATGAGATACCTAACCTTCTCTGGCTGAGTAAGATGCAGAACTCAGGACCTGGGGAAAGAACAGGAGAAAAAGAGACCCGAGAAGAGAAGGTATGGTGCCAGTATAAGGAAAGACAACAACACGGCCAGAGGCTGTATTGACTAGTGACAAGGAAAGGTGAGAAAGTGGAAACGTGACTGAAGGTCTTTCAACAAGGATGGTCAACATTCCATTCAATTATTTGAAATATTTTAAATGCAAACCATTTTTACCTCCCCAAATCTTCAGAAAAGTGTGCCACACATCTAAATGCCTAATGTAAATGCTTGGGGGAGGGGAGAAATCAAAGGAAGGGGCTAACCTCTGCATCTGGTATGGCGTGGAGCAGAAAGGAGAGAACAACTTTAGGAGGTGAGGAATGGACAGATTTGGAATGAAGCAGAAGCAGAAAACTCCGAAATAAAAGTGACTGTAAACTCTAGAGATGCTCAGAAATCATGGAAAGGAATTTTTGGTGTGGGGTAAGGTTACCTTAAGTCAATAATATCTAAACCTTAAAAGTAAGGTTAATTTCTGGGATATAAATATTTTTTCAAAACATTCTTTAATTCACTCATTGCTATTTTTAGTATTTTTGGATTTTTTCAATTAAAAAAATCTAGGAAAACAGAAAAAAGGGTGAAAATTTCCCACAATCCCACCATTGTGTAGATTCTTATAAAATTGAGAAGTAAAAAAAATACTTCTCTAAACGACCAATTCTACTTTCCCAGAGGGAATTACTGTTACATATATCAGTGTTATATACTTCTGGCCTTTTTTCTATAATTATATAGTATATACTGTTACTTAATTTATTTTGTTTATCTTCATCCAAGAACATTTTTTCATTGCTTCTAGAGAGAGAAGAAGGGAGAGGAAAACATCAGTGCAGGAGAGAAGCATGATTGGATCAAACCCGTAACCCTTTGGTTACATGACGACGTTCCAACCAACTGAGCCACACCAGCCAGGCTACTTTTCCCTCTTTAAGTCTTTCTAGAAATTGGACTGTCCTATGATACATTATGCTGCAACTTGCTTGATTCACTTAACATATTACAAATGCTATCTTTCAGGTAACAACATATCAAGCTACTTTTTCTTAAATGGTTGCATAGTCTTTTACATGAGTTTATCAGAATTTATCTAGTTCCCTACTATCAGGCATTTATGCTTTTTCCAAATTTTTGCTGTTACCAATCACTATAGTAAACTCTGTAGGAGAGATTCCTAGGAGTAGAATGCCTGAGTCAAAACACATGAACATTATAGTCATTTACAGATAATGCCAAATTGTCCTCCAAACAGTCCTACAAATTTACATTCCAAAACAGTGTATAGGAGGTTCCTTTTTCCCTATGTCTTTATCAAACTTAGATATTAGCAGTAGTTTGTTTTGCCAATCAGATTAGCCCAAAAATTTTTTAGTTGATTTAATTTGCATTTAACTGGTTATTCATTTCTCTGAGGGTTCAACATCTTTTAATATTCATATTGGTTGTATTTCTTCTTCTGAACTGTGCATTAATATCACTTTAGTTATTTTTATTGGGTTGCCTTTTTATTGATTTATAGGAGCTTTTATGCTTATGGATGCAAAGCTTTGTATTTTGAGTTGTAAATATTTTTTCTCAGTCCATATAACAGAGTTCTAGTTGTCTCTTAATATCAGTATTTATTCTTCCTTTAAATCATGGTGTAGTTTAAATACGCAGGTGGTCCCCAGCTAAAGGCTGCATTTTCAAGCTTCCCTGCAGCTAGTTTGATCATGTGGCCAAGTTGTGGCATTTTCATTAGGATTGCATTGAATTTATAAATCAATTGGGGAGAGCTGTCACTTTAACAATATTGGGTCCTCTTATCCATGAACATGTCATATCTTTCCATTTATGTGTTAATTTCTTTTAGCAAAATTTATATTTTTTAGTGTAGAGGTCTTAGACGTTTCTGTTCAGTTTATTCCTAGGTACCTTATAACTTTGGTCCTACGGTAAATGTTTGGCTTTTTAAATTTCCATTCTCCAGTTGTATGTTGCTAGTTTATAAAAATACAATTGATTTTTTATATTAACTTATTTTCTGCAACCTCACTAAGTTCATTTATTCTAATAGTTGATTTATAGATTTCCTAGATACTTTTACATAAAAAATCATATCATCTACAAATAGTTTATTTCTTCCTTTCCAATCCTTATGCCTTTTCAGATCCTTGTCTACTGAATGGTTAGGTCCACCAGTACAATATGGAATATAAGTAGTGAAAGTGGGCATTGCCTTATTCTCAATCTCTGAGGAATAAACAGTTTAGTCTTTCACTATTTATTATGGTCTTTGCTAGACATGTTTTATAGATGCTCTTTATTAATTTGAGAAATTTTCTATTATTTCTGCTTCATCAAGAGTTTTTATTATGAATGAGTCCTAAATTTGTCAGGTGCTTTCCCCCTATATATTGAAATCATCATACAGTTTTTTCTCCCTTATTCTGTTAATAAGGTGAATAACACAGTTTAACATTTAAAAATCAATGAATCTTGCATAAAGAACCCAATGAATCTGAGCAACATCTCGATCATATCACTATCAGTTTACTTTTTGGAGAAATACTCACAGAATTTCTCAACATTTTTCAAGTTTTTATAGGTTATAAAATGATTGTTTGACCTGATTAATTCTACTGAATTTCATGCCTCTGATATGCATACAACTGAAGAACATTAAAGCTGTCTAATGGAGACTTAGGTAACTTGTTTTTGAATCACATAAGAAAAACATTTTGTTAGATGTCACTATTTTCTTTAAAAATGATTTTGCTCAATTTCCCTAAACAGGTGTGTCAAACTCATTTTTGCCAGGGGCCACATCAGCCTCACGGTTACTTTCAAAGGGCCGAATGTAATTTTAGGACTGTATAAATGTAACCACTCCTTAACAGTTAAGTGAGAGCTCAGAGCTGTCGCCAGGTAGAAACAAGGTGGAGGGCTGGATTTGGCCCGCGGGCCTTATGTTTGCCATCTTTGTAGAGCCTACAAAGAGTAGAACCAACTATATGTGCCTAAAATAATCACTAATTCTCAGCTCCTACAGACCACAAGAGAAACAATCCCACCGATAAAGCCATATATATCTTTATAACACATTCAGGATAACATCTTTAATGTTCATCTAATTTTTTCCTGCTACAATTTAAGCACATTCCCTCTTGTCCTACAGTCTATTAATAAGAGAACAAATACATCTACAATTACAAAGTCTTTGGCATGTGAAGCAGTTATTAAATCACCCTTCACCCTTGCCTTCTCCAAGTTAAATAACCCAAATTCCTTTGCTTTTACTTAATGTGTTCTATCTTTTTGAAGGCTCGAATTCTTACATGAAATATTGGAGAAAAAACTTTTACATACTTTACAAGGATAATTCAGAAAAAATATTAGTTAAAATTATAGCTAAATAAAATAGCAATGTGATAAGTATCATACAATTAATAATTAATGAAGACTCAGAAAATGTGTCATTCATATATCAATTCCACACCATGGTTTTATTCTAATGTTCTAGAGCACAGTGATCCTTACCAGGGGACTTTCCTTGCCGTGAGTTGCTTCTTCGCTCTCTGTATCTGGCTGGAGTGGATAAACCTGTGTCTCTACTAGGCTTGCTAGCAGGCCCCATCTCTGAAATAAGGAATCCCATCTGTTCTGAAGGCAAAATATTCTCAGGTGGACTAGTCTGGCATTTTATACTGGCATCCACCTAAAATATTAAACCCACTCATTATTCTGAATGTTCTCCAAATATTCACTAAAAGCTCAGATATTTTATCAGAGGAGTTTTATTACAGAAACATGATCCAATAAACATGCTTGTAAACATCCTTATGAATACTACCTTTAATTTTGTTGATTTAATCTGAACATTCAGTGTTAGGACACATATTTCCCCATAGACAAACCACTGACATGTGCAGCTAAAACATTTACTTGTACTCAGATTTACCAGGAAGCTTGTTGATTTTTTTTTTTTTGTAAAATTCACACACGAAAAACTTACAAACGGTTAAGATCACTACCCTTTTCCACTCCGGCACCCCTTCCATCGGGTTTCCCCTCCTGTTGGCCATACTGAAAGGTCACAGGCACAATCCTGTTGGATGATGTCAGTGGAGCTGTGGACACTTTATTCTACTAACTTTTTATTCTTTGCCTTACAGAAGTCCTCAGCCCTTATAAAATCTAAATCTTCCCTGCTTATGAGATATGAGTTTCTTTCTTGGAGTTCCTAAGTTTTCTTTGGAATGTTAAATCCCTTTGTCAAGGTGACCAACTTCTGAAATACTCCATGTTCAAATATATATTTTTAAAGTAACTGTGTGAATGCAATTTTAAGGTATGAAATCTAATATTTTGGATGTTACTATGCAGGAACAGATACATTTTCCATGAGCATATTTGAAATATAATGGGCCTATATTTGGTCTACTGAATTTACATTATTTTAACACATGATATATGGGATGTCAACAGTTGGGCTCAAAAAAAACCTCCAAAAAACAGTGAGTTCATAGATACCCAAGACATTTGCATCTACAATTAGAGCTGAAAAAGAATGCATTTTAAAAACTGCCTACAAGTTATCTTGGGAATCTCTAACAATAAAGATATTTTCAGTGCCATTGAAGAAAAAATTAAAGAGATGTGTGTGTGTGTGTGTGTGTGTGTGTGTGTATCGGGCTAAGATCAAGAAAAAATTACGTATTAATTTAATTCTTAAAGAGTGATTTTATTTTGTATGTACTTTTATTTAGAATCAAAGTTTCTCCATTTTCTGGTCAAAAACTAGCAGCAATAAAGGAATTAGCCCCTATTTACAGAATGTGTCTGTCAAACCAGAGTCAGAGGTATGCTTTAGGGATACAGATATTAGTAAGGAAACTCAAACTCAATTAGAATTCAATAATGCTGTAAGAAAGTATAAAAAGACCTCCAACCATATGCTTAGTTCCATGCTACAAATGGCTAGGAAGTCCTGATGTTACCTGTCAGATAAGCCATCCCTTCGAAGTAGTGGAATTTAATCATCCAAGCACACCTAGTCCATCCAAATTAAGAGGAAGCAAAACTCAAGGAATTCTTTTAACATGAAAATAAGTCTTATACCACGATGCTCAGACTGCCTCTCTAGAAGCTGACTTCAGACCGTAACACAGCGAGAGGATACCTGAAGGTTAAGGTTATTTCTTTCTGAATATTTTGTGCAGAACCACTGGGACATGATCCTTCTAGAAAGCATGATGAATTAATATTAAACCCAAATAAAATATGAACAACTCTCCAATAGAGCAGCAAGAAAACTGGGTACTTTAAGCTTTATTAGCATTTTTTCTTTTACCCTTACCTCATGTGGGCTGAATGAAAGCCCTTCCTGCACAAATACTACTGGAGATGGAGATGGATTCTTACTTAGCTGCTCCTTCAGTTTGACATGAGTTTGTTGGATGGCTGTAGATTCCTGCATGGTAGTATTTTCAACAGGCTGAGCTGTGTGGATGGTATACATGTACTCAGGTGATTGTGGTAGAGAGCAGGTAATTGCTTGTTCTGTTCCAACCACAAAAGATGTAATATCTGAACCTACAGGAGTGAGTGGCTCCAGCTGGCTAGCCTGACTTGTGGAAGATGGATTGCTGTTGCTTGAATTAGGTAGGATATGCTGGCCTCTGTTAGACTGAGATATTGGGCACTGATTCTCAACAGGCTCCACCTTTACCATCTCCAATTTAGGGGAGGAATGCAACTCATCTAAGATGCGAAAAACAGCCTCTAGGTTTACTTCTGTCTTTTTATTTTCATCAGTGGTACTGCAAGGCCAATTAGAAGGCAGAAATTCAACTGGATAGGAGGATTGCATTGGAGGATTCTGGGAAAAAAGAAAATAGGACTGTTTGGATAGAAAATCAAATATGAGATTAAGGAGGAAAGAAACAACATATAGACTGATGAATACTAAACATAAATAGAGTAAACTTAAACTAAAGCCTACTAAAAAACTTGAACAGCAATCAACTTTTCAGTAGTGGTAGCTTCAATTCTATTGTTAACATTTATTTAGCAACTATTATATATATCAATCACTTCCTACATTTAATACTGGAATGGACCAGTAATTCTCAGGGTTAAAGTATACAAAACCAAAAGCCAATAGTACCCAAATACCTAATTTGCCGATAAAATGTCTATATACCACCCTGACTGGTGCAGCTCAGTGGGATGGTCATTGTCCTGCAAACTGGAAGGTTGCCGGTTTGATTCCCAGTCAAGGCATATTGCCTGGGTTGTGGGCCAGGTCCCTGGTTGGGTGCATGCAAGAGGCAACTGATCGATGTTTCTCTGGCACATCAATGTTTCTTTCTCTCTCTCTCTCTCTCCCTTCCCCTCTCTCTAACAATAAATAAATAAAATCAAACTTAAAAAATGTTTATACATCAAGTTCTTCCATGAAGGTTGGCAGACAAAACATTACTTGTATCTATCATATGCTGCTTTAGGAATGTAGTAAGGACATTTCAAACACAGGATGCTCTCAAGTCCAGCAATGTTTCTATAGATTCAGGGGGAGGTACTCTTCCAAGTGAATGATCTGAGAAAAACGAATGGAATATCAAATGTCCTTTGGTTTCTGAGATTGTATGTATGTATGTATGTATGTATGTATGTATGTATTCATTTCTGTTTCATCTGGGGAGTTTATTCAGTTAAATTTAATTCACAAATAATATTTGAGTGTCTACTATGTACTGGGCAATTTGCTGGGAAAATAAAACTGCTTCTCTGACTTTCTTGCCTCAGTTAGTGGCAGCTCTGCTCTTCTTAAATCTTTTAAAAACTCTCTCCTTGATTCTTTCTCTCTTCACAACCAGTTCATCAACAAATCTTGTGAGTTCTGTCTTCAAAACCTAACTGGAATCCAGCTAATCACCACCATCACTCCCTGGTTCCACCATGTGACTTCTGGATTAGACTGCAGGTTTCTAGTCAGGCTCACTGCTTCCATCCTTTATTCTCTATTCTCCATTCAGAAGTCGAAGTGATTCTTTTTTATTAAATTTACTGGGGTGACATTGGCTCACCATTGTTTATTTTTAATAATAAAATAGATTAAAAATAACTGTCACTTTTAGATTGATCTTTAAGATGTATTCTCTTATACATTTTACGTTGCACAGAATAGGCATTCAATTATGTTTGGTGATAAATGATCTCAAGCTATGAACATAAAATGCTAAAAACTAATAATTAAGTTAAACATGTGATGAGCCCTGGCCAGTTCCTGGATTCAGTTCCTGCATCCAGGTGGCTCAGTTGGTTGGAGTGTCATTCCCTACACCAAAAGGTTGCAGGTTCAACCCCCAGTCAAGTCACATACCTAGGTTGCAGGTTTGATCCCTAACTGAGGCACGTACAGGAGGCAACTGATCGATGTTTCTCTCTTATATTGATGTCTCTCTCTCTACCTACATCCCCACCTCCCTCTCTCTCTAAAAATCAATTAAACATATCCTCAGGTGAGGATTAAAAAATAAATGTAATGAGTTGATGTTGCCAAATGCAGAGGTTTGCACGGAGTAGGCATTCAATAAATGTTGATTATCTCAGATTATAAACCTAAAATACAGAAGTTATGATTAAATAAAACACATAGTGTGTTAATGTTGCCAAACACACTATAATGACTGTGTCAATGATTTGAAGAACACTAATGCCAAATAATGTAAATTTAATGGTTGGTTTAAGCATCAAGCAACTTTAGTATAGCCAACAGCACCATTTATTGAGTCCTCACTATGTGCCAAGCATGGAAAAAAGCTTTACGTACATTATTTCATTTAATCGTTACAAGAAGTCTATGAAATGTGAGAATCTCCATTTCCATATGATGAAACTTAAGTTCAGAGAAATTTCATAATTTACCCAAAGTTGCACTGAAATAACTGAGAGAACCAGGTTTCTAACTTAGGGCTGCCTGACTCAACAGCTCTTGCTCTGAACCACTACACCAAACAATAAACTGACCGTCCCTGCATACTACCAACACCTACCGTCCAGCTCACTGCATTTATTTCCAGAATTGCATCGGAAATACTTCCCCTTTCTTTCTATTTTAAAAGTTCATGTCTACTTAGCTTTATTTTCCTATAATAGCCATGCATTGTCCCTGTAGTAAGAAAAGGTCTTTAAAGGTATTTTTAATGACTTAAGACAAACATAATCAAGATATGAACAGTTCAGAGTATCACCAGAATGATTCAGAGGAGAGAGTGTCTGTATTAACAAACAAAAGCATCTAATTTGTGTGACAGGAATGTCCCTCTAGTCAAGGCAAATAGACTGGACTATCATGGTTGATGATACCAGCCATTAAAAAATGTCCAACTAAGCCCCCTTGATCTGATTCTATACTCTCCAAACAAAAATATAATTATAATTTGACTTCCCATGGAGACTTTCTTAAAAAAAAAGTCCTTTTTCTCAAAAAAAAAAAAAAAATTTAAAAAGGAATGTGCTTTTGAGTACTGGAATGCCACTCATAAGATATTCTCTTAAGAACAGAAGCTGTCTTGGCTACATGATATCAAAGGCAAATACATAATTCCAATCTTTAAGCAATTATAGCATAAAGTACAAAGCATACAACTTCATTTTATCCTAGAAATATCAGTCTAAAACAACTGTTTCATAATAAATAATGAGAAGATTATTGACAATTGAAGTGTATTGTTTATAACACGGGTGCTGAAGGGGACCAGCCCTTAAATTTCTTTTCTTACATCATTTTTTTCTCCTTAAAAAAAGTAATTATCTATACCACCTTGGAAGAATCTGTCATTTGGTGACATATACTTTTAGAGTTCATCTGGTATTCATTTTACCATGGAGGAGCCTGGAACAGCATCATTCTAACTAACTTTCCACAATGCTGGAAATGTTCTCTATCTGTGCTGTACGATTTTGGTAACCACTAACCTTATGAGACTACTGGGCACTTGAAATGAGCTTAGTGTGACTGAAGGATAAATTTTATTTAATTTTAATTAAAATAACCACATGTGGCTACTGTCTACTATATTGGACAGTGCAGACCTAGAAGAATCCTTGGATATCATTTACATTAACTCTCCTTTTTAGAATTGAGAAAACTGAGGCCATAATCCACAGCTTACCTCTGGCTACTCATTATGATAAAACTGCACTTTGAAATTCTGCAATACTGTTGCACCTGATACAGAATCTATGTCCATTGTTCCAAGATCTTACCTGGAAGTAGTTGCAGTGGGCATAGGTAGAGGCAGTGGGAGTAACACAACTACTGAGAGCGTCCATGTGGGTAGAAGGAGAGCAACACTGTAACACAGCTGGAACGAATCCAAAATGGAAAATCCATCAACCAAAATAAACCTCTATAGCGTTCAAGGTACTCTCCTCTTTCATATTTGAGGGGAAAAAAAGCTTTCCTTTATGGGTGCAATAAAATACATTTCATCCAATTAGGCGCTACTGTTTGTTGAAAACATGATAATAAATTAGTTTTAAGAGTCACTTAAAAGTGTCATGTCTACTTTTATAAATGATTTCTTTAGCACCTAAACATTTTGTTACTTTTCTCACCAGTTATTTTTATTAAAGGTAATTTTTTTTGTTGAAAATATCAGAACATATTTGGAATTCCCAAATAATTATTTCAATCATTTTAATAGTACCAACATTTGGAGGAGAATGTGTTTTTAAGGATAAAATAAGTCTGAAATACTCTCCAAACATTCCTATCATTACACAATGCATCCAGTGAGATCTATGCAAGAAATGTTTGAACCATTTTAGACAAGTGGCTAGGAATTCAGATCCTAGTGTCGGGACTGCCTGGCTTTGGAGCCCAGATCCAAAAATTTAATAGCTGCAAAAATTTGAGCAGGTAAATCTCTTTGGGCTTCAGTTCCTGCATCCAATTAAAATAGGGGTAATAATAGTACCTACCTAACATATTTGTTGTGAGGAATGAATGAGTTAATATTCATAAAGCACTTAGAATAGTACTGGCATACAGTAAGCAATTGATAAACAAATAGCTAACTGCTATTATTTTAACTAAAAAAATACATTTTCCAAACATACTCTTATGGCTATGATACCATGAAAAGACTGAACTCTTTATATGGGGATAGTTACACTTAAAGATGCAGTCTTCATAATAGATTGAGTCTCCTCTTTTCCAGAGAGAGACTCTCCAGAACAAATGAGAACCGATTATCGCACTGAACCTTTGGATTAAGCTGAGGATGACATTTATTGAGCATCTACCACATTGCGGGCACAGTACTCAGTGCTCTACACACGTCATCTCATTTAATCCAAACAACTGAATGAGGAATTGATATAACTTCACAAAAATAAGGAAACTAAAGCTCAGAGATATTAAATAATTTATCAGAAGTCACAAAGCTAGTAGTAATAGGTGCACTAATCAAACTCCAAAGCACATGCCCTTGAATATAACACAATACTGTCCTAATCTCTTCTTTTTCCTAAAATGTACATTTTAATTTTACTTGAACTCAACTTGAATATTTTTTTCAAGATTGTATTTCTTTTTAGAGAACAGGAAAGAGAGGGAGAGAGGGAGAGAGATATCAATGTGTGGTTGCCTCTTGAGCGCCCCCCACTGGGGACCTGGCCCAAAATCCAGGCATGTGCCCTGACTGGAATAGAACCTGTGACCCTTCGGTTTGCAGGCCAGCACTCAATGCACTGAGCCAGACCACCCAGGGCTCTATTTGAATATTTTTAAGGTGTCTTTATTATAAGGTGCAACTTTCTCTTTTAATGTCCACATTTTTCATATTTCCAGTATGCTAGTAGTATTACTAAGTAATCTCATTCCATAATCTTTGAAAGTAAATTAATTCAAGGACTGTAAAAATGTATTGAAATGTATTTGCCTCTTTCTCCATTATTGACTAATGATATTTAAAATGTCAGTTTATAAAAGTATACAAGAAACAGGTATTTTCTTATTATATCAATGTGCCATTTAAAGCTTTTAAATTTTTCACATGAAAGGAAACACTTGAAATAATGAACAAAATTCTAGCTCAAATACAGATATTACAAATTCAAGCTGTTGTCACTTCCAGCTTAGGTCAGGCAACAGGCTCTCACACTGTATCCTTAGAGATTATTCAAATGTACAGTTAGTGTTTTGGATTTGAATTTGGTTTTCCAGGAGATTTGAAAGCATAAATATCCTCAGAAATAAATTAAGTGAAAAAAAAAAACAAAAAAACATCAAGGAGGGGTCTTCAGGGTTTGCCAAAACTCTGAAAAAAAAAAAACAAAATAGACTTTTATCCTCGAGTTTTAGCAGCTAAGGAAAACCAAGCCCCCTAGTGGCAGGAAAAGACTCAGTCAGAAGCCATCAGTGTTTCATTAACAACAAATCAATGAAAGGTATTAGCGTTAATTATCTGATATTGCTATGTCTGACTCCAGTGGTTAACAACTACACATTTAAAATAGTTGTTAAAAGTGTACTTTAAAATAAAGTGTACTTTATTTCTTGGAGAAATAAAATAGAATATTCAACAGAGATAATATTTGTAGTTGATAGCTGATTTTGGTATCTAAGGAAATGGCAAAATAGTGAAATGTCCTTTAAAGGGTCTGGCAATGCCCTGGCCGGTGTGGCTCAGTGGGTTGAGTGGGCTGAGCACTGGCAGCCTGCTAACAGAAAGGTCTCCAGTTTGATTCCCGGTCAGGGCACATGCCTGGGTTGTACGCCAGGTTCCCCAGTTGAGGGCATGTGAGAGGCAACCACACATTGATGTTTCTCTCTCTCTCTTTCTCCCTCCCTTCCCCTCTCTCTAAATAAAAATAAAATAAAAAATATTTTTAAAAATAAATAAAGTGTCCAGTAACAAATAGAAAGTAGAAAGGTATCTCATGAAAAAAAGGACTTGAATAGATAATCCAAAAAGATTCCTCAATGGCTATTTCCTTACCAGTGCAGTCTTACTTTGTACAGTCAACAAAATAGAACAAAGCCAGGTACTAGTAAGCTTACTGAATACAAAAACCTAGCTATAGAAATGCAACCGTCTCCTTGATATATGACAAATTAATCTAGTGTGTATTATGACTTTATTACTATGTCCTAAAACATTCTTCTGCATAAAACTTCCGGTGTCTTCCTGAAGGCAGTGGTAAGCCATTAAATTACAATTAGGATAGAACAGTAGAATAATGAATAAGATTCTATTTCAGATAAAGTTGATTACATTTTTAAAACAATTCTAGTATTTTAAAAAAGCCAGATTATTAAAAATTATCCAAAGGTGAACTTTTTCAAATAAAAAATAAAGGTAAAAATTTTCATCCCCACTATAGGTTAGGAAAACAAGTTCATACACTTTATCCTATATATAATTTAAATGCTTTGAACTTGAATCCACTCCAGAACAGTACAGTGTCAACAGTGAGAATATGCCCGATATAAATGCTCAAAAGGAAAACATCCTACTGATAAATTTAATTTCAGGATAGCAACTAGAACCCCAACATCTGCTCATTTATGATGAGGTCAAGAAAAGGTCATCGGGGCACATACGCAAAAGAACTGAAAGCAGAACAGACGCTTGTGCACCCATGCAGCAGCATTATTCAAACAGCCGAAGGGCAGGAGCAGCACACTGTCAGCAGACGGACGGACAAACAGAATGCAGTACATACATACAGTGGACAACCATTCGGCATTAATAAGGAGACTTTGACACATGCTATGACATCAATGAACCTTAAAGATATCATGCTAAGTGAAATAAGCCCATTACAAGAGGACAAATATTGTATGAGTCTTGAGGTTCCTATCGTTGTCAAATTCTTGAAGACAGAAAGTGGAATGGTGGTTGCCAGGAGCTAGAAGAGGAGAATGTGAAGTCAGTGTGTAATGGGTACGGAGTTTCAGTTGCGGAAGAAGAAAAAGTTCTGGAGGTGGATGGTAGCAGTGCTAGTACAATATGGATGTATTTAATGCCACAGAACTGTACACTTAAAAGTGGTTTAAATGGTAAATTCTAGGTTATATAGTTTACCTCAATAAAAAGAAAGGCAAATACAATAGTAATTGTGCTTTTGTTTAGTTTCTCCTGGCAGCTGAAGAGAACTCCCTGGCGTGTCTATGCCAAATCCTTCTTTTCCTAAGAACAAAATCGGGCCTTTTCCGAGAAACTAACGACACCGACTACAGGAGCATCAGAATGCTCTTTACAACTCCAGATTCTGTATTTCTGCATGCTATGCAGGATTAGAGCCTAACAATCGAATTTTAGAATTTAAATGTACTTTAAAATAATAAGCAACTTCCTGCCCAAGAGTCAAGAAAATTTTAAAACAATGATATATATTTTTCAATAAAAAATTTAAAAATCATATGTACCTTGGAGGAAAATATATATTATTACAAATTATTTAGCCTTTAAAGTATTAATATCTAGGCTCATTTAAAAGACAGCTTTTAAACTATTTCATCCTTTATGTGTATAGTGTTTTAAATTTTACAGTCTGTTCATATACATTAATTCATTTAATTCCTGACCCAAACAATTGTTGCCACTTTATAGAAAGGGCAATTGAAGCTGAGTGATATGAAATAATCCACTGAAGGTCATGGTAGATGATTAACTGCAAAGCTGAGACTAGAATTATTTCATTCCATTCAATACATTATTTATTAAGGGCCTGGCATAGCCAAGCACTGTGTTAGGTGTAGCAGATATGGAAATGAATTAAAGGGAGCCCCACTCTTCAGAGACCCCAAACAGGACCCCCACTCTAGCAGCTGAAGTATGTTCTCTCTGCTTGAGCAGGGTGAGCCAATGACCCAGGACAGTCCCACTGCCACCAGTAGCATAGAAGGGAAGGTCCCTATACCAGTCTCTGTTGTCCACCCTATCTGGGAGTAACTAACTCTGGGGAAGAGATATACCAGGAAAGAGTCCCTCAATAGCAAAGCAAAACAAAACTTACATCTTTGTTTGGGAGGCAGGCAGGCAGGCGGGCAGCAGGGCACAGTGCCCAAAAGAATGGACGACAGAGTCAGTTTGCCCTGCCTTTGACTAGTTGTGCTTTGGTTTCCTAATCTATAAAATTAGGATAATTATATTTCCTATTTTATAAGGTTGTGATGATTAAATGAATTAATATTGGAAAGTACTCAGAACAGTGCCTGGTTGTAGTGACTGTTATATAAATATTTATCAAATAAAATATGACATGAAGGGCATCTACAAATTGCTAATCACTGCTTTGAGCTTAAAACTTAACTTGGAAAAACAGCAAAGTTGATTTTGAGTCAATTCAGCATTATAATATTAGTTAAAGGAAAAGGATTCCTCAATACAGGATTCTCTCTCTATATAAATACGAATATATTAATATTCCTACATTTGTTCAAATACATAAAGAATGAGTAAAGAGGTCTAAAATGGAATTTTTATTAAAAAGGGAAATTAAATTACGGCAGCACATTGTGAAAATAACATCAGAGGAAAAAAAACTGAATTCAAAAAGGGCAAAAGTAAAAGGAATCAACGAATACTGGATCTACCCCATTTTGTCTTTGAAGGAGTGATAAGAGGGAAAAAATGTAAATGAGCTAGCATAGAAAACATATGCTCAAGAGAGGAATGAAAAATGTAAAAAGTGATTCAGGCCCTGGCTGGTGTGGCTTTGAGCCACAGTGGATTGAGCACTAGCCTGCAAACCTAAGGGTCGCGGGTTCGGTTCCCAGTTAGGGCACATGCCTGGGTTGCGGGCCAATGTTTCTCTCCCTCTCTTTCTCCCTTACTTCCCTTCTCTCTAAAAGTAAATAAATAAAATCTTTAAAAAAAAAGTGATTCAGATGAGTCCTTTTATAAGTCAGTCAACAATTTTTTAGTCTTCATGTTTGGTTTTACTAGAGAAAATTTATGAAATATAATTAAAATTAAAAATTTACTGGCTATACCAGATCTAAGTTTATTTTCAACATGTCATTGTTAAATGAAATTGGATGTTGTTTTTTACTAAAATTTGATCAAAACTTCAAATCATATAGTTTACTTTGAAAGGATTTAAGTATGACCATTTTCCAAAATTAGTTACTGTATTAGGACTTACACAGGTGGGTTTGGGAGTGCTTGTTATCCTGACTCTGAGAATAATATTCTACTTAACTTTGGGAAAGTTATTTGTAACACTCTTCATAAATAAGTACTTGTAAGTTATTGGTTAAATTGCTTATTACTTTTTGCTTGCTTTACTTAAAGTTTGAAAGAATTAAGTACCTATACAGTATTTTTATGGCACTTTCTTTTCCATAGTAGGTCTTTTGTATTTAACGGTACAATTTTTTGTTTATGTAGTACTTCAGAATGCTCAAAATTGTTTGCCTACATTATATCACAGAACTACTCTATGTATTAGAAGTCTTCATGAGATCATGAGGTTTCTTATTCTCACAACCTCAGAAACTCTGTAGTCATTTCAATGATCCCTATTAAAGAAGACAAAGCAAAAAATTCAGATCACACAAGATTCTATTTCCTATGCACTGTATACTATCAAAACATCAGCAGCACTTACTTGTCCTTTTAATGTTTCTTTCCTAGTCTTTACCTTGAACTCTTGGAGACAATTTTCAATTTATAAATTTACATCCAAGCTGACAAATATTTTAAAATAACATATCTTAAATCCTAATAATTTAACAAATAGTATTTCTATAATGAATGAATAATATTAACTATTTGTAGTGTTTTCTGATAAATAATATATAACTGGTTCTCATAAAATTTAGAACTAGGAGTTTCCAAAAAGATGGTTTGGAATTTGGAATAATTTTTCCATAGAAACAACATCACACAGGCCAGTTCGACTCCTGCGTCAGACTATAACCATCTTTACCTTTAAGTATAGGACTAATGGCAACATGGAACTTAACCACCGTACCTAATATGTCCATTAAAAATGCCTCCAAAATTCAAAATTGGAAGGCCAAGCACATTTCTACATCTCCCTGCTACAGTCCTTCCAAATTTCAACTCCCCAGAAGTTTTTGAGTCTTTAGTTAAAGTTTAAGGAAGAGGGTTTGGAGGGGGGTTAGTAAAGGAAACAGCAACATTTATTGGTAAAAGGAGGGGAGGTAAGGTCACTGTCTAGTTTATGCGCTACAGAATATAAAGCAAGTGCTAGGAAGACACAGACTGCATGCATGTATTCTACGAATACGGGGAACACAGCCAAAATTATTATGTAGGGAGCTATGCCTACTTTGTTTATTAAAATACTGGGTTAAACTCACTAATAAAAATCTGACCCTATTTGTTGCTATACATAAGATATGTAACTTATAACATGAAATTAGTTATTCTCTGTTTTTAAAGATCACATATACATTTTTGTTCTTCCATGAAATAGCTGACTATCTGGAAAAATACTTGGCCTCAACCTTTTTCTATATAAAAAGATAAAAAAAATTAATTTCGAATAGGCAAAATGATTAAAAGTGCTAAATCATCCTTACTCCATATAATCCCTTCCCCCTTTTCTTCTCAATCCATCCATGAAAACATTAGTAGCTCAAAAAATCTATAAAACCCAATTTAATTTAAACTCTGGTTTTATTATTTTAATATTGTTAAAGTGAAATGTTTTGGGAAAATAAAGCAATCTCTTTTATAACTATATTTAGGTAGAATGCAATGAGCCCATAGTAAAAGAATATAGTTGGATATTACAGCTAGAAAAGTGAGTATTGTTACAAATAGAATAGTTAGCAAATTTATAACTTTTGAAAGGCGACAAATTATTTAATTCCCTTATCTAATTTACACTCCTTCCATTTATTTTAGCTTATAATGTCATCCTACCTGAGAGAAATGGTCTAATAAATACCTCTAGAGATTGCTTCCAGATCTACATATTGTGAGTGAATTAATACTCCTGGAGTTTTAATTCATAGGGCAAAGGAATGCTCCTTTCTTCTCTCCCTGGTCTTTTCTGAAAGCCCTGACCCTTGTCTTGTTTCTGTTGCCCCATTTACCACTGTGTAAAGCACACTACATGATGAAACACACACTACAGCTATGGTGCTTCTGCAAAACAGAATATACAGCTGAATAAAATGGTAAGGCAAAAACATTATTCCCCCCCCCCAAAAAAAAAGACCCTATAAGCTAAACATATGGTCACTAGCATAAGGAATCCCAATTAGGGGCTTGTATCTACCAGTATGTCTTCAATGCCCTTGGCAGAGATCTAAGTCACTTGTCATTGTCAAGTTCTCCTCTCTGCTGTTTCCCAGTTCTTAGTTGGCTGGAATTAACATTGCAGGGACTATACTGTCAAACCATGCCATCACGATTTTACTAAAAGAATATAATTCAGCTTTAAGGGATGGAGAGCATGCTCTTTTATTAAACTTCATTACTGAGATAATAAAATGATTTCATTATGAGGTAATCTCACCTATAAAACTAAAGATATATTAAATATTTAATATGGATGTAATGTTTTTAAAAAATAGTTCTGCACCAAGGACAGAGCTGTAGCAAGTTTCAGTGTACTAAGTCTTAATTTCATTACTAGGACATATTTCGAGGATACAAAGTCTCACTAAAACACAGAGCAATAGAATTTCACAACCCTTCAGAACACATGAAATTTTATATATTACTTAAAAATGCCTTGATGAGAAATCTCTGATATTTCTTAGGTGCATATTCCTAGTATTTTTGTTTAAGCATGAAGAAATGTATTTAAAAATATAAATGCTGCTTAAGAGAAGCCATTGAACTTGAATTTCTCATACCTGTTGGATAGTAGGCTTGGGAGTACTGTGCTGAGGGTGTGTAGTTACTATATTTTTGGGAGGAGCTGACCATTGTTTGAGGACCTTGCTGAACATGTACAGATGTGGTGCCGGGCTGCAGGGTATAGGTAACTTCAGTTGGAAATCTCTGCAGTACAGGAAATGGAACCCCTTTATCTGAAAAAGTGGGAGACGTTTCTACTTGTCCTGGGTGCATTCCAAGGGAGTTCTGCCACGTTCTAGGAGGAATCGGGGTCCGATCTAAACCTTTCAGAGGGAAAGTATTGTGGTTGTGGGATGAAGTTGATACGTAGGAATAAGGAGACAGACTATCTCGCCGGAATGACCGATGAAATTGTCCTACAGCCACTGGTCCTGCATAAAAAAGGAAGAGCACGTTTATTAATTTTACACTGCACCACTGGACGTAGGAAACCAAAAGGCAAAAAATACATACTGCTTTTCACCTATGAAATGTTGAGTTTTCAGTCATTTTACCACAACAGAAATTAAGCATTATAAAAACAAGTTCAGAATCCAGAATATGAGATTATACATATATTGCTGAAAAACTCTTGATTGAGTCTCAATATGACTGTCATAAAGTGGCAAAACTCTAAAATTAAACCAAATGTTAAATCAAATTTATTCAATGTTAAAAGCCTTTTATAAATTATTCAATCATCTTACCTTTGACCTCAGTTGACTGACCCTAATTTTTCCAACCTGTAAGCTACTTCCTTGACAGGGGTGTCAAACTCATTTTCACAGGGGGTCACATCAGCCTCACAGTTGCCTTTAAAGGGCCGAATGTAATTTTAGGATTGTATAGCTGTAACTACACCTTAACAGTTAAGCGAGAGCTTGGCACTGCCACAGGGTAGAAAAAGGGTTACTGGCTGGATAAAACAAGGTGGGGGGCTGGATTCAGCCCTCGGGCCTTGTGTTTGCCACCTGTGTCCTAGAAGCTTTAGAAATTCCATTCTGTCTTTCAAATAATTTAGGAACCTTTTTAACAGGCACAAAAATAAGCACTCTACCATATATATATAAAAGAAATAAGTGTGGAAAGGCCCTGGCCAGGTAGCTCAGTTGGTTGGAGTATCATCCTGATATGCAAGGTTGTGGGTTCAATCCTTGGTCAGGGCACATAGAAGAATCAACCAATGAATGTATAAATAAATGAAACAGCAAAATGATATGTCTCTCTCTCTCTCTCTCTCCCTTTTCTCTCTCTCTAAAGTCAAAAGAGATTTTTAAATATGGGACAAATAAAAATTATAATACCAAAAAGAAATTTAATGTTCTTTGCTCCCTTTCAAACTTTTTTAAAAAATGATCTTTGCAGAAAAGTCAAGCTTGAAAATTTTGACTTAGTTCTCTTCTTCACCCCTTAAATCAGTCAATAGTTTTCCATAGTCATTTTTTTTCTTCAGAGTTTCTCTAGTAGTGTCCCTTCCTAAATATCAGTGACTCTCAAAAACTGATTTACATTTGAGTCACCTGGAGAATTTGTTTGTTAAAAATCCACATACTCAGGCCCAGAAATTCCGATAATTTGCTTTCTTTTATCTAGAAAGGTAGAAAGAAATTAAAAAGAGGATATGAGGAAGAGAAAGGGCAATACTGTGTAATAAGGAAATGGAAAATATAAATGTTATAATCTGGACTTATTTTATAGAGGGTACTTCTTGAACATAAACAAAGCTAGCCCAATTTATTCCTAGAGAGGACTTTATATATTAAATTATGTGATTCACAAATGTCATTCAATTTGTTTTATTAAACCAATCTATAGAACAGAGGGGAAGTCTAATTTATATGCTACTCATCTGTTAAACCACATGGTGAAAAATGGCACTCAAATACTTACTTTTTCAAATAGTTAACCTGTAAACCCATTCTACAGGTTACATACCATTCATTTTATTTCTATGGTGCTTGGTTCCTCCAAAGAATAAAGTATTAGGGAGTATTCCTAACTACTTCTGGCTTGGCCCTACCTGACTCAAATTGAATTTTGCTCAAATAAACTCTTATAGAAGTAATAAAATTTAAAGAAGCATTAATGCCAAAAACAAATAAATATACACATACAAATATACACAAAAAATTCTGGAGTCTTGGAAATCAAAAGCTCTAAACCTAATGAGGAAAAAACATCTTACTTCCAAAGATTGTACTTAAATGACATCACTCTTAAAAACTACTTTTCCTTTTTTCCTTTAAAGTACAAAAAAATAGTTTTTATGTTACTTGACTAGCAATTCTATATGTATACACACTGTGGAACTCACCACTGACAATTCTTTCTTTGTACACTTAAAAACACTTTCTGCTCTTCACAGCAGGTATTTCTGAGGTCCAAAACTCCCCATCACTTGATTTTTCCTTGGACGCGTCATGTGCTAAAATTACATATTGCCACAGTGTGCAATAGCTCACTAATCCTTTTTCTACCCTCTTTACAGTTAAGCTGTTGATGAATTTTCAGACTGTCAATAATTTAAGCAGCTAATTAAAGAATCGTCTACCTTGACTTCTCAATTTCTGGTTTAGATCTGAATTAAAATATAAAGTCTATTTCTATCAAGATAAATTCTGAGTGATGGCCAAATATTTACATATTTTAGATGCTAACAGAAAATCACTGTTAGAATGAGAACATTCCTTTAAATTTGTTTTTTGAAATAAAAATCTACAGCATGTTCAACTGTTATTTATTCTTCTCTTTAGGAGTACCTCATAGCATTCTACTCCAACTTTACAGATCATCACACCTATGTCTTCAGAATACCTTTAAGATACATTTGGCAAAGTTTAACTCCAGAATTTGGGAAATGTTAGGCAGGATGAATTTCTGTTCTTAGAAATTCTATTCCTTCTGTATAAATGAACTTGAACTAATAAATCCCCAGGAAAAGAACTTGCCTCTTGTCCAAAACCTGCCTCTTTGAGAGCTTGGTAGCCGCAGGCAAAGACAGATAACTAATGCTCAGACTTGTTATGTTACTTAGTTTAGAATGTTTTAACAAATATTTTTAAAATGTACGCTAAAAACAACATAAGTGAACAAACAAAAAAAAAGAAAAAACATGTGATCCTCACATTTCTTATCAAGACAATCTCAGAAAGTAAAAAGGACAGCTGGCTCAAGGACCTAGATAAGAGAACTAGATCCTAAAACAGAGGATTGTACTACAAAAGAGAGAGCAGTATTCAAACCCTCAACTGAAGTAGAAAACCAAAAACAAAATGGAAACTAAGAAGTAGCAGTACAGTCAGGCATATAACCAAAACAATTCAAGCAGAATAAAAATTAAGTGAGGAAAAATAGAGGAGCAAGGACTTAGAACATGGAATTGAAGCAAAACAAAATTGGGCCAATATTCTTGAACTTAGAATTACATTCCACCCAAACTAGTAACACTGTTCCCTAGTGAACCAAGCCTGGGGTAAGCAATCCACATCTGGCATATCTTATGCATATACCAACAGGTACAATGGTAAAAAAAAATCATGAAAACTACAATAATCTAGGTATACATGGACTGATGTATTATCTATACTGAGAAGATGTGAATTGCATGTTTTTCAACAAATAATCTTTAAAATGCTGGCCAACTGAAACAGAAAGTGAAGAAAAGTAGATCCTAGATAGCTCTTGTATTTCTTCAATTAAAATGGACTCTATCCTTAGAATGCAATTAGATTTAAGATAAACGAGAGAAAAAGAAAGATAAGAGAAAAAAGTGAGCAAGAGTTGATTTTTATGTTTATACATATGCATGTACGTTTCTTTGATTGAAGTGGTTAACCTAATTCTCTCAAGAACCCATCTTCCAGTTTTTTCTCCTTATGCTCATTGGATACACAATCTGAAAAACAAATATCCCCGGGAGAGTCTGCCAGATGTATACCATAGTATTGTCTTGCATTGCCTTGAGCCATTTGATTTTCCACCAAAATCAATGGCCATCATGTGGAAGTAGCTTAATATTCCTTCAGAATTCCTTTAGAACATTCCTGTGTCACCGCTATTTTTCCTACTTGTTACTAGAACTCTAACCTAATCCCCAATCTTCTAAACTCCACAGACACAACCTAATCCCTTCTAAATTCCAAACCGACACAGTGCTGCCTCATTCATAACTCTGGGCTTAGGTTAAATTGGATACAGTATTACTTTTATTTGTGCATTTTTAAAGTTTTCCAAAGCAAAAGTAACCCAGAAATCTTTATGTTAAATCCACGTTAACATGCTGAAAATATTTCTATTACTCTCCTACTTGAAGGTAAGGCATGAATTCTCAATATTATATCCTGTTACTTTCTTGGAGTTCATACTATAGATCCTTAATCAAAGAAAGGGAATACTTCCACTCACCTTCCTGGAAGAAGGGGAAGAACATCAGAAATCAAGTTTACAAAATAATTTTCTATCAGAGAATTTCTGAACTTTTAGTAAATACATATTTATAAATACAGAGTTTTTCACATACTGAAATTTTATAGCCAATAGTGAAAAATTCGAAGGCCACAAATGTGAGCCTTATAAAATTCTTGGTAACTAAAACTTGACAGCTGTGAAGCAAATCATTTTCTCCTTACTTGTGTCCAACCATAACCTCTTAAAATAAGCATCAGCTCTCACCAGCTACAGTGAAAGAACTGTTTAGCCAATTCATCACACACAGGAACAATATCTGGTAAACAATAAAATATATTATTTTTTGCTAAGATACATAAACAACGTCTTATCATTCTATGCATAACCTGGGGCCTATAATATGACTATTGTCAGAACACTTCTTCCAAGATTTCTTAGTTGTGTCAATGGGTGGAAGATGGCATGTCTCTTCAAGGGCAAACTTCCACTCAAGGTACCTTGTTCACTTTCCCTTGGTTGGTATAAATGGTCTTAAGTTTTCCTTAGAAACTTGACTGTGACTTCGTTCCTTCCTACCTTGAACTTCATCATCTTCTCACCCTACATAGTAACCACTCTGCTCCCATCAGAGCGAAGGAGGCCCTTTTCTGTTTCCTCCAGACCCGGTGCTTCAACAAGGGGCCACTTATCCTACGTGCTCACGGGTCTCAAGAAGCTAAGCTATGGAGGTGTGGAGTTCAAGAGGGGCACAGGAGGGGTGGTAAGAGAGTGAAAAGCATTGTCCCTTTGGCTGCTAGTGGACACGGAAGGGACTGAATGCCTACGGCCTCTTTCCAGAGGAGGTATTGGCACCAAGTGGGTGCCTGCGCCGGTGAGAACGATGCGGGCGGCGCGCCCTCTGAGATCCTGGGCACATTCGGGAACCTCCAAGATGAGGGCTTGCGACAATGTCTTGGAAGTGGCGGTTGCTCCCTGAGCCCATGTGCCCTGCAGTGGGCGAGGAGGCCCGATGGGACTCACCGTGCGGCTCGGGCCGGGGCCCTGAGGGAGGCGACGGCTCCTGGTGCTGCAGCGGGGAGGTGGAGGCCGAGGCGGAGGCGGAGGCCGCAGAGGCGGAGGCGGAGGCGGAGGCCGACGTGATGAGGAGCCTCTGGAAGCGGTTGGGCGGACGGCAGGGCACCTTCAGGCCGGCCGCCAGCTTGGCCTTGTTGGCGCTGGTGAGCCTCTTAAGGTGCACGAGCAGCTGCGGCTGGTCCCGGCGGAAGTGCGGGCTGTGGAAGTGGTGGAGCGGCCCATCGCCCGCCGGCCCGCCGCCCCCCGGCCCCGGCCCGGGGCCCGCCGCGCCCGGCCCGCCCAGCACCACCTTGCGGAAGCCGTAGAGGTTGAGCTGGCGGATGAAGCTGGTGAAGTTGGTGGTTTTGAACAGCTCCGGCTCGGTCCCCGCACCGCCGACGCCCCCGCTTCCCCCAGCGCCCCCGCTGCCGACGCCGGCTCCTGCCCCCGGCGGGCTCAGCAGTTCGGCCTCGAAGAGCGGCTGGTCGATGAGCAGCCCCTCGCCGCGGCCGTCCCAGCGAATCGAGCGGTACCGAGGGCTGTTCACCAACCGCCACAGTTTGGCGGGGAAGTTGTTGGGGTTGATGGGGGTGGAGAGCAGCGTCTCCTCCATCGCCCCTGCCTGGGCCCTGGGCCTCGCCCCACCGAGTCTGGCTCTCCTGCCCCCGTTCTCGATCCCCCAGGCCTTCGCTTCGCCCTGCCCCCTCCCGGCCTTCACGGACCTGGGGACCCGGGGACCGTTGGCGTACGAGCCCCGCTGCGCCTTCCAGCGCGCCCAATAGGGCCTCGAGTTCCCACCACGCGCCGGGAGGAGGCGCCAGCAGGCCTGCACCCTGGGCGCAGCACCCCCAGCACGCCTGGCCCGCAGGGTGCGGGTCGCCTCAACCACCTGTGGCAGCGTGGGAGGAGTGGGACCTGACGGAGGAAAGTGACACTCCCTCGGACTGCCACCTTTGGCTGGAAATTGCTGCCCACCAGGTAGGGTTAAGGCCTGCAAAGGAACGAGCCCAATTATCCACGCTGGAATACTAAGATTCCTTTACTTCAGATAGCCAGGGCGGGGATTTAGAATTTGGAAAGTGTGCATTTGGCAATACAAAGTCAATCGTTCTTGAGAACAAAGGACCTAACTAACTCGGTAGTCTTAGTACTAACAACTGAATTGTTCACCTGTCCAAATAAAAATGGTAATGGTGGTGGGGAAGTATCCTGAGTAAACAAATTCACCTTTCAAAGAGCATTTTATATATTTTTGAATTCACTTTTAAGTCAAGATTTTGCTCACAGCAGTCTACTCAAGGGGGGGATAAGAATTGAGGCGACTTTGAGGAGGAAATGGGGAGAATATAGGCACAATCCTTTGTGCCTAATCAACCAGCTGGTGGAATTTTAGACCTAAAAGGGAACCAAGCCTCACAAGATGGGATAGAATTCTATTGTAACAATAAGGACAACTCTCGCCCTGTCTGGTGTGGCTCAGTGGATTGAGCGCCGGCCTGCCAACAGAAAGGTCACTGGTTCAATTCCCAGTCAGGGCACATGCCTGGGTTGTGGGCCAGATCCCCAGCTGGGGGCGAGTGAGAGGCAACCCATCCATGTATCTCTTGCACATTGATGTTTCTCTCCCTCTCTTTCTCTCTCCCTTTCCCTCTAAAAGTAAATTAAAAAAAAAAAAAAAGGGATAACTCCCTATCTAATCAATAAATAAGAATGTAACGGGAGCTGTGCTGATAAAAGAAAAAAAGTCCATAAAAAAGCAAAAATGATTAGGAGGAAGGGCTGTAATGTTTTTGTCCTTTCTCATGGTCAGAAAAAAAAATGAGTATGAATTAGGTTGTCTTAAAAATTAAAATGAATAAAAAGACCCAACAAAGCAGCACTAATATAGAGATTTTATTTAAACTGTATCGAGTTTTTACAGCACATTGCATTTTTGTCACAACGCAACTGCACAGTTTGGATTTTTGGCCACATCATGTCACACCCACAAGAGCTCTGAAAGGAGTATTTGATGAATACGTCTGAGCCCAGAGTCTCTCTCCAAGGCCATGCAGTATGTTCACTGATGGGATAGTCCCTCAAAACAGCCATACAAAATAGACAGATACAGTCCCCTCAAATGTTACCAGTCTTACTCCCCCTGAAAATGGGCAGAGTGAAGTGCAATGAAAATCAAGTTAATTAAAAAGCCACTCACAACTGGCAGTAAATTTTAATGATTGAGAAAATGCTTAGAAGAATTTTATGTGTCAGAGACAAGGGATAGCTTGTTACTTTTTCAATGATCTCAGGAATTTCCCAGACACAAAATCTCCATTATTCAACTCCATTTAAACCGAAAAGAGTTCTGCTTAGGCTGACCTAAATACGCCAAAACTTTTTAGGTTACATCCATGGCAAACATAAAAGGACAGATGCTTCTCTGTAGGATTGAAGTAAAGGTCAGGACAAATACGGTTCTTGTTCTAAATGCAGATCCTACTTATTTCGAATAAAAAACTTTTTTCTAGGAAGCAATATGAAAGTAGCAGTTAGACAGCTACCATGGTAGTTTTAAAACAGGTTAAACCTAAGTGTGATTTACCTTTTATACACCAACAAATTAAGAAAAATGTATAAAGTAAATCCTAGTGGTTTCATTATAGGTTGAGAAGACTGTATCTGTCCCACCCACAGTACAAGGCTATATCACTGTATCTTTTGGTTAAGTGCCATGGGTATGTATTAGGATGAAAACAAACAAACAAACAAACAAACAGAAACAATGTTTGGTCCAGATGGACACGTTTTCTCTCCCAATTTTGGTATCAAGGCTTATTCTCTTCTGCTTGGGTTCCATTGTTAAGTGCACAGAAATAAACAGCAGCATTTGTACTGAAACCCTCACATACCAAACAGCATATTCTAGGAGGTAAAAACCAAACACTAAATTCTACCCTCAAGATGTCAAGTGTTCAGGATAAGAAGCAGTGTGACCCAGAGGAGGCAGCAGCCAAGGGAAAGACAACATGAGGGAAGTGGGCAATGGAACGACAACAAAAAAACCATGGTTTTATTTTCATGCCAGGAGAGGATCAAGGTGTAGCTCCTGTGTTAGCACCAGGACAACTAGGAAAAGTCAGGCGCAAAGGGTAGGGCACGATCAGCAAATATTTCACAAGGATAATTTCTGCTTTTCCCTTTTCTCATTCTTCATAGTGCAGACCTCAAGAGCCATCACTGAATAACACAGATTACTGCCTTCATAGCTCAGAATGACTGATTTTTGCCAGGACTGAATATCAGCAGAGTTTTCCTCTGCTCCCAGAAATGTCTCACTCCCTAGAACTGTCCCCCTAAACTGAATATTCACTAATACTGGCCGATGAGCCAAGTGAAAAATACAGCAAAACCCCACTTGCTGAACCAGTCTTTAAACCAAACTCCACAGAAAGACAGAACTAATGCAACTAGAGGAAGTGCCTCTAAAGACTGAGCCTTCATGCACAGACACAGAGCACAGAGGTACAGGGTATAGTTCATTTCAACAGGATAGGAGTTCCTATCTTATATACTATAATCTGCTTTTTTCAAGGTGGAGGAGAGATGGATCTGGTTATCACTTGGAGTTTGGTTATACATAGGCCTTTCTATTGCTGTTTGGGGCACACATTACCAGGCAGTATCTATGAAATCATTATCTTGTGACCCCCCCAAGAGAAAGAAGCTGAAGTCACCAACTCAACATTAAGCTTCCAGACTCTGGGTCTGGATCAGGACCATTTCCCCAAGGTGAATGTCTCACCCACAGAGGACCTTCTGTGAAATTGGAACTCCTCTGCTCCAGTCTCATGATACCGAGGATTTCTCAAAACGGCATCTTTGAGCTCTGTGATTTCATGAGCCACACCAAAAAACCTTTAAAACTACACCTGAAGCAGATCCTCCCTTCAAACCTGCTATAATTGGACAGGCCGTCTCCTCTGGCATTCAACTGGAAGCTGTAGCAATGGGTTTCTTCAGATGTTGGCTCATAAGTTCCCTGGCACGAGATACTTGGATGTGTTCATAACAAGAGTTACAGACGAGAACTGGGTCATAGAGTTGTTGATCAGGAATGGGCAACTTCAGGTGGCAGCAGCCAGCACAAAATACATTCCCACAATTTCTGCCAAAGGACAAAGAGAGAAGAGTTCATCAGAAATGCCACTATGCTGTACACCTGAAACTAATACAAAATAATATTGAATGTACACTGTAATTGGAGAAATTTTTTAAATAAAATAAATTCAAATATACTGATAATGAATAATACTCTAAAAGGCCTTCCATGAACCAATGAAGAGAAAAGTTGGGAGCAAACAAAAATAGTTCCTGTAAATGAGTTCTGTCCAGAAAAAGTCCAGCCATTGTTAAAATAACAAGAATGCCTAAGCGAAATAAGCCAGGCAGTGAAAGACAAATACCATATGATCTCACCTTTAACAGGAACCTAAACAACAAAACAAAGAAGCAAGTGAAATATAAAAAAAGACACTGAAATAGAGTTGTCAGTGACCAGAGGGGAGAGGGGAGGGAATTTCAGGGGAGAAGGGATGGGTTTACAGGAACAAATATAGAGGACACATG
>CM052545.1:85300869-85359048 GCA_028533065.1 Trachops cirrhosus | reverse complement strand
TAAAAAAAAAAAAAAAAAAAAAATAACAAGAATGCTTTTCATGACATCAGTGTAACCTGGCAGCAAAGGAGAGTGGACTGGAATGCACATACGTGAACAACGACAACTTCACTATACTAGTCAGTGGGGGAGGTAGACGCTGTTGAAGAAACATGTGTACTGTGTAGCTGTTGCATTCAAACTGACTGAGCAAGTGGAGCAATAAATCTGCACCAACTTTTGTGTTAAGCTTCCACATTCCTCTGCAGAAACGATTCAGATGATTCAGAAGGCTGCAGCTACAGGCAGCTGGTGATTGGCAGGTTCATCAAGACAATGCACCTGCTCGTGCATCACGTCTTGTGCAGTTTTTTGGCAAAACATCAAATCACCCAGGTGACTCAGCCTGCCCACAGCCCAGATTTGGCACCCTGTGACTTCTGGCTTTTCCCAAAACTAAAATCACCTTTGAAAGGGAAGAGATTTCAGACCATCAGTGAGATTCAGCAAAATGCAATGGGGCAGCTGATAGCAATTGGGAAAACTGTGTGAGGTCCCAAGGTACCTACTTTGAAGGGGACTGAGGCATCATTGTCCTGTGTACCATGTTCCTTGTATCTTCTTCAATAAATATCTCTATTTTTCATATTACTTACTTGGATACCTTCTGGATAGACCTCATGTGTCCATTTTCAGATTAATTCAATTTCATTCATATAAATGTACCTTACTGTTTTCTGAGCCATACCAAATCATATAAAGCATCTTACCTGCAATGGTGTCTTCGTTTAGCCAACCAGAATTCACAGTCACAGTTATAGCAATGTGATGCCATGTGGTCTGGAACCCAGCGAGTCACCTAATGGAAGGGATAAGAAAAAAAATCCAGGTCCTTTGTCAACAGAGCAGAAGAGCAACACTGCCAACAAGGAGAGTGTCCCAGGAGAAGACCAGGAAGCCTGTCTTTACATTGGCCACTATTCACCTAAAAAGGAAACTCTGGTCCAGGCCCGGTCGCTCAGTTGGTTACAATGTTGTCCTATTACCCAAGAATGTGAGTTCAGTCCTCAGTCAGGGCACATACAAGAATCAATTAATGAATGCATAAATGACATATCAATGTTTCTCTTCCCACCCCCTCGACCTTCCTCCCTCAAAATCAATTAAAAAATTAAAATAAACAAAAAGACACCGTCTACTCAGTAGCTCACATAAGTACCCATATTTGCCTGGACATACCTCAGTCTCTTTTTTATCAACAGGTTCCCAGCTTGCTTCTGAAAGACAGTCATCACTGTGATCAGAGCCAAAGTCTTCTGTATCACTGCCATCTGACTCCTTCAGACACGTCTGAAGAAAAGGTGAAGACATCGACATCATCTTATCATCTCTAACATTTATTATTTACTGTGCGTCATGCACTAAGTGCATTACATGCATGAACTCCTCACAGCAATCTTATGATGTGTGCTATTATTATCCCCATTGTATGAATAAGGAAACTATACCACAGAGAAAGTTCAGAGCTGACTGATAGTAAACCTGAGATTTGAACCTGGTATTCTGGCTTCAGACCTATGCTCTTAACCAATATGCTATATCACATTATGTAAAGAATACGTCTCTTGTTACATCTAAACCTGGGGTTTGCAAACTGTAGCCCACAGGCCAAATCTAGCCCACTGCTTGTTTTTATAAATCAAGTTTTATTGGAAAGCAGCCACACTTGTTTAGTTACACATTGTCTATGGCTGCTTCTGCCACGTAGTTGCAAAGGAGACACTATGGGACACAATGTCCCACAAAGCCTAATGTATTTACTATCCAGACCTTTACCAAAAAAAGGTTGCTGATTGCTGTTCTAAATCATCACCCTGAGCAGTAAGAAGTTGTTGGCCCTGCTCATCCCATCCCAGCAAGTGGACAGCAAGGATGTGGTAATGTCTTAACAGGAGGAAGTGAAGTGTCTGTTGTAGATGATAAGATATTTTGGGCAAGAAACTGCCTCCTAGAAATGCCCTGAGGACTGCTGTGCCAGTACCAGGAGCCTCTCGACACAGCAAAGCCTAAATGGTGCTCATCATCTCTAACCTCGATTATTCCAAAGCATCCTAACCAGCCTCCCAACATGGGTTTCAATGGCCTCATCCATTGACACACTACTGCTTGAGTAGTATTCTTAAAATACAAATCTGATGATGTTACTCACTGGTCAAAAATGCTATCGTCTTGGGGGTAGAATCCAACAATAAGGGAACTCAAGCTGGCCTTTCTAATCTCTCTCTACTTCTCCGTATCACGTCCCACCTCACTATCTAACTGCCTCCCTCACCATTCTAGCACGTGTACATGTACACACACATACTACCCATTTGTTCAAGCCGTACCACTGGAATACCCATTGCCTCCATGTTTCTGCAAATGGCTATTTCCTTTCACTGTCCACCAAACTAAATGTGACACATTCGTTAGCTCTCAGACCAAGCATTATCTTCTCAGGAATGCCTTCCCTGACCTTTCACTCTACCCCAGCCACCAATACTTGATGTTTCCCTATATCATAACACTTAGGAAATAATCAGTTGAATCATTTGCTTATCTCTCCCAATAGACTGTGAGCTCTGTGAGAGCACGTTCTATGTCTTGTCTTTCATCCTACAGCCCACCCACCTAACCCAGAGGCACACAGCAAGTACCAATGACTGAATGTGGAATGGAAGGCTAATGGAGAGAATAAATGAATGAATGGATGCGTGGCAGTAGGTGAATACTTACAAAATCATCCTCATAGTCCATGGGAGGCTCTGCTGGAGGGGCACAGCAGTGACGAATATCCAGCCTCATCTGCAGTTCCCTCACCTGTCGACGCAGCTGCTCCACCTCTTGTTTGTACCCTGCTTCAATTTGCCGCAGTCTATGCTGAATCACATCCGTGGGAAAGGGGAGTCCATCATCATCCAGGTAGAGAGGAGGCACTGGAGAAGGGCAGCTCAGTGGAACAGGCTTTGTGCTGGAGACCTGCTTTGGATGACTAGACAACCATATCCGGTTGTTTTTTCCTCCTGGACCAGTACAGTGTCCATTGGAATGACTAGAACAGAGAGGTGACTTTACCCCTTCTCTCTGAGCCCACTGGCCCCCAAAGCAGGGCCCCATTGCCCGAATCTGCTTACTGCTCAACCTCTTGCTACAACAGCCATAGGAAAGCAGCCGACGAGGGGTGGTCTCCCCACTCGGGAATGAAGTCATCATCCCTTGGAAGCTGTCCCAATTGGACCCTAAAAAAGAGAACTCACTGATCTGGCTCTGAGAAATTGTCTTTCGGGCCAAATCCAATGGCACTTTCCCAAAGCGAGGGTTTTCCGGTAACTGCCCATTCCTATTATTCCCTCTTTTGCCAGTATCTTCCTCCCCATGAATCAGATCTGGCACAGAACTGGGCTGTTCCTGGTGGGAGATGCTTACTACAGACCCTGGGGAATCTTCATTGAGAAAGTCAGTGCTTGGGTCTAGAGCAGTTTGGCAGGTAGCACTTGGTGGGTTGCAAAGGGTACCCAGATTGTGATCTGGAGCAGGTCTGAAGGATACACCTAGCATAGAATCTAGCTGGGCTTGCTGGGGGGCACCTGTAAGGGAGTCCTGGGAAGACTCAGGAAAATCACAAATTCTATCACACTTGTTGGAAATGACTTTAGAGAGTGCACTGATGGCTTCCTTTTCAGGACAATGTTCAGGTGGCTCCTCTGTGCCATCTAAAGTCCTACTCAGCTCATCCTGGGCAGGAGGGGCTGGAGCTGGTGCCTTAGTCTCTTCCAGGACTTTGATCTCAGGATCAGAGGTGTTGCTCTTCATTTCCTGGGGCACTGTAGCACTGAGCAGTTTGTAACTTGGAGAACAGCTTTTGTGACTCTTAAGAGGTTTATTGCTCAAGTAGTCTTTCTGGCTGCTGGGCAGAGGGGGAGGAAGACTCATTTCTCCTACAGTCTGCTGAGGACCTCCAACTCCAGATTCCACGAAGGCTGTCTCTGATCCCTCAGGATTGCTATGCCAGGGCTCCAGGCCTACCCTGGCCTCCTGACAGTGGTTATTCAGGTTAGGGTCACTGGATGTGCGTGTCAGAGGGCTGCTTGTGTCACAGGCAGAAAGAAGATCATCCATGGATCTAGTTTTAGGTAATCTGGAATGACAACACAACACCTCTAGGTCATGAAAGGGGAGCCACCTCCGATATATAGAATCAGGTCAGCAAAGCAATATCAAAGCCAGAGTTCACAAAAAATTATGACATTTAAGATCGCAAATAACCAATGTTCACTGCAAAAAGTCTACTCTGCAAAAAAGCGTAGGATGTTGAACCCTGTCCTCAAGAATACAGGATCTGTCCCAGGCTTTCATCAGCCTTCACCCTACACAATCTCCCTGGGCAATCTCAACCACTCCCATGGTTTTAACTGCCTTCTAGGCTGGTGCCTTCGAAAGTTACCATTCCAGTCAGGACTACACCGGAGCCCAACCCTAATGTCCAGCTGCCTGTTACACATGGTAAGACAGCAAGAAGATGGGCTGTGGAGCTAGACGATATTGGCTGTGACACTAATTAGCTATACGACTACAAGTACGGTATTTAACCTCTCAGAAACTTGGTTTCCTCCTCTATAAAATGATAATAAATTATACCACATAGAGATGCTATGATTCAAAATATAGAAAACCAACCACAAATTTATTAAGGCTATATTTACGGCGAATTTTTACACCTTTTCTTATTTAAATTATCCCTCTATCACAGTAGTAACCAACACAACTCTTTACAACCACTGAGCAACAATGTTCTCCTCTGAGTCACAAGTCACCATGGAAACTTCCTCAGTATGTAGCACTCAAGAGTTCTAGAGGCGTTTACTGCACGCCAGATGTGTAACATATTCAAGAATGACTTCCCTGATTTTTAACACAGTTCGAAAGTCTTTAGAGCAACAAATACTTCAGAAAAAAATGCCAGGAAATAGCAGAGACATCACTGGGCTCCTATCTTCAGATACCTCAGTGCAGCCCTTACATAAAAGTCTCCTGTAGGTAGAATTACAACATAGCTGATTGTTCTAAGTATTTGGTTTTTCAAACTTATTATGTTTTAAAGGTATGTTTGTGTTTGATTTTACTTTTGAGTCAATTTTGATTTTTTTGTGGCCTGTAATTCCAGGAAGGCAATAGCTATGGTTAGGACTCCAGTCTCTGGAGTCCCATAGCCAGGTCTGGAATCCCAGCTTGGCAACTTTTTAGTTTCTTGTTGCTGTTGTCGTTTGTTTATTTCTTAACGAAAACTTCCAAACACGCAAAAGAAGTAAAGAAGTCGACAAAAGAATATGAATAACTCCTACATACTCCTTAACCAGGCTGAACAACATCAAAAGTCTGCCACCTTCCACAGCTGATTCCTGTGGGCGCCAAAGGTATAATCAATAAAATAATGCTGGTAGAGACAATAATGCCTGAGGAGTCTGGAACAAAGAGAGAACTCTTCCAGCTAGGGTGGTCAGGGGAGGCTACACACAGAGGGTAGGATTTCAGAAGAATGTGCTGGACTTCAATGGAAGAAGAGGAAAGAAGCCCGGACATTTTTTGATCTAGGAAAATGTAGAACCAAAGGTATGCAAGGTCAACTATTAGAGAAACCATTTCCTTTAAGACCTTTACACTACTTATTCCTCCAGATCCAACTCTCCACCTTGAACTGCCCACAGCACACCTCCTCTGCTGTGAACTCGTATTTCACTCCCTACCTGCCTATATCTCCTATTTCTCCCCGAACTGACTCCTCAACTTTTCAATGTCTGTAGGGGGTACTGATGTTCTGGTTTCTAAGCTCAGAGACTCGGAACCTGTCTTTGGTCCTCTCTACTTTTCACTTCTACCCACCAACATCCAATCAACTCCATAGCCTGCTAATAACTTCTCTACAATGTTAGTGAATTTAATTCTTATCTTTCCTTATATCTGAGTTACAACAGTGCTAGCTGGTCTCTGTCTCCAACTGCCAGGCTCACTGTGAATAGTTCTCCCAAAGTCCCACTGTCACCAGGCCACAATGACTTCCTACAATGATTTACTATTGACAACTGAATCAAAATAAACTCCTCAGCATAATGTTCAAAGTCCTCAATGAACTATCCTACGTTTATTTATTTCTATTCCTGAAAAATAGTCCCTTCCCAACTCCTGCCAGGTCCATAGAGCAGCGTGTTTTTTTTAAACTATCTCATGTATCCAATTTCTTTGGACCCCTCTCCACCAACCTTGTTACCAAGCTCACAACTCCCTTTATTCCATTTGTTTGTTTGTTTGTTTAAGTATTTACTAAAGCACCTATTATGTGCCAGGCCCTGAGCCAGATACAGATACAAAAGAGCCATGGTTCCTGCCTAGTCTTTTTTTTAAACTGATTTTGAGAGAAACATCAAATTGATGTTCCACTTATTTATGCATTCATTGGTTGCTTCTTGTATGTGCCCTGACTGGGGACTGAACCTGCAACCTTGGCGTGTCAGGATGATGCTCTAACCAACTGAGTCAGGGCCCTACCTAGTCTTCCTTAAGAAGTTCTGTGAGTAGTCACCAAATGACCCTTTTCTTCTCATTTCTCTACTAACTTTGAACTACATACATTCTTATTTGCTTAGATGCTGACTTACCGTTGTTCTCTAGTTGTCCTATGTCTTATTTCACAGCTTTGTAAAGTATCTTAAATAGGATCAATATCTTCTATTTCTTTAGTATCGTCCATAAAACCTAGTATAGTACCAGGCAACTTGTAGGTATTAAAGTAACATTTATTGATGTGAAAAATTATATATTGATTTAAGGCAATGATTATTAAATAGGTCATAGAACTTACTGAGACTCAATAAAAGTTATGGCCCCTCTCCCTGAAAAAATTAACTTATAAGGCTATACCCAAATTCTACATTGTTTGGGGAAGGAGAAAAATCATACAATTCCTTAAGCCTATCCATGAGCCCCTGAGAATGGACTCAGTTCCAAAAACCCTAAAACCAATAATTTAGGGGGTTAGGGTTTTTTGTTTTCCTTTATAATACTCAACCAATTTTGTAAGTTATATTTTTTAAAGATTTATTTATTTATTTATTTTTAGAGATGGGAGAAGGGAGGGAGAAAGAGAAGGAAAGAAACATTCATGAGTGGTTGCCTCTTGTGCACCCCCAACTGGGGACCTGGCCTGCAAACCAGGCATGTGCCCTGACTGGGAATCAAATGGGCAACCCTGTGTTTCACAGGCTGGCACTCAATCCACTGAGCCACACCAGTCAGGGCTATGCGAGTTATTATTTTAATTTTAAAAACTTTCTGCCAGTACACAAAGATCAAAATTTGAAATGTACATATCCTTTGAATTCAGCATTTTCATTTCCAGGAATTTATCTGCAGAAATACTAGCACAAATGCAAAGGTACAAATATAAGGTAACACTACAACACTGTACACTTATAAATGATTTAAATGGTAAATATTATGTGTATTTATCACAATTTTTTAAAAAAGTTACACATATAAGGATATTAACTAAGACACTCCCTGTAATGACAAAAAAATGAAAATCACCTAAATGCCCAATAGAAAATTGGTTATGTAAATTATAATATACTCTAATTTTGGATGATTATGCAGCCACTAAAAACAATAAAGCAGTATTATGCCGTGATGTGTGAAAAACAATGTGCAGAACAGAATGCAAAATATGATTCTGTTTTTGTATTTTAAAAATGTTTCTATGTGACAGTGGGAGATGCAGACATATCTGTGCAGAGAGAACTGTCTGGGAAGACATGCACCAGAGTTTTCGCAGCGGATATCTGTGGGCACAAGGATCAGGGAGAGAGGACTTTTATTTTCTACTTTTATATCATTTGACTTTCTTTTAAATAAGGTACATGTGTTACTCTTGTAATTTAACCAACCTTCATTCTACTTCCCCCCAAATATTCAACAGGAAAATAACTTTACTTTTTATGTCTCCCTTTAAAATATGGCCTTTTTCTGAGGAAGTAATGTAAAGGCCTCCCACCTTCTGGGAGCCCATTTCCCTAAGAGTCAGATGCTTCTGGAAGCTAATGCTGGACACTGCAAAGGTTACTACTAAGATAACAAGCTTCTCATGCCTTCTATCAGTGAACATAAGACCATTCCCATAAACCTTCTGAAACAGTCCTTTCTGTCCTGTTCCCCTCTCCCCTGCTTGGATACGTCACACAGGGTGATAGCAGTAAGGGTGAAAGAAGGTAACCAGTCTTATCCCAAGAGAGGGCCTTGAAAATGCACACAGTGCACTCCAGGCTAGCTACAAGTCCTGGGCCAAGTTTCACCTTCAACCAACTCAAAAAGTTGTTTCTAAATATTTCATTTTTAAAAAAGACTAATACAAGCCCTGGCTGGTTAGCTCAGTTAGTTAGAATGTCATCCCAATATACTAAGGTTTTGGGTTCAATCCCTGGTCAGGGCACACACAGATTCAACCAATGAATGCATGAATACATGCAACAACAAAGATTGATGTTTCTCCCTCCCTCTCCCCCTCCTCTCTCTCCCTCCCTCTTTCTCTCTAAAATCAATCAATCCATAAAGTAGATGCCCACGGTGTAGGTAGGGCTTAAAATAAATAAATAAACACACACATACATATATACATATATACTGTACATACTAGTACAAAATTACACTGAACATAAAATGCAATTTAAAAAAGAGAGAGACAGACAGCAACATTTAGGCAAGACACAAAGCAGTGATTGCCTTCTAGTAGAGAGAGGAGAGAGCAAGCAGGGCAATCTTACCTGTCCAGAGAGCGACCAGAGAACTCTTGGCTCTGAGCCACCGGGGAAAGGTAAAGATCCATGTTCTCCTCCCCGAGTGTGCATGGAGACGATGCTGGCAAGTAAACAGCTGTCCAGAGATGCAGGGCCCGGACGTGACACACGGGATGCAGGACCTAGGGAAGCAGGCCCACACTAGTGTTTTGTTAGATGTTCCAGGGCCCTATGTCCTCCCCACTTGACACGGCTCCTTCTCCCTACAGGTCCCTAAGCAGCACCTACAGGATGAGTTCAGGCTTACCATGTCTGAGCCAGGTGTGTAGAGAAAGTTATGAAAGTTTTTATTGCCAGCTCGCAGGAGGGCCCACACGGAGCAGGTCCGCTTGTAGATGTTACGCTTCTCTCGTTCGCAGGGGTTGTTGGCCAGGAACGTGCCGTAGAGGCAGGAGTATGTGTGCTGCACCAGTTTGACCTACAGGGCCAAGAGAGCTTGCACCTGGTTGCCTTGGCTGCCATCCCCTCACTCTGGTCACAGGCTTTAGAACTTACCAGGAATGCTTCGTTAAACTCAAACAGGCAAGGGAACTGCTTGAGCAGCTGATGAACAGAATCAAGCCACTGGAGGAACACAGGGCACTGCTCGTTTTGGTCCTCTGCATTCTCCTGGTGGCCACAGCGATCTCCGAACTTGTGTCCAAAATCCAGCCAGTCAGACTCTACTAATACTTGGAAGCCCTGCAAGGAAGAGAGAGTTCAAGCACAGGGCCTCTCTGGAAAGGCTACTGTCTTCTCCGCAGGGGATGCCCGAAACAAGAAGCCAGCAGCTTCAGAGAATAGGAATGAACCTAGAAGAGGACTCAAAGCACCAATGGCCTCTACTAAAAATCCTCAAGACAGATCCAGAGGGCTGAACACCTTCCCCACCAGCCCTTTCCCTCTGTTCTTTCCCACCCAACCCCTCTCAGTACCTCCAATGTCCTGTAATACGGGTCCAGCAGTATTTTGGCCAGGGCTACGATCTGAGGCGTCCGGTCCCAGCCGTCTGAGCAGTGCACCAGCACAGGCCGGCCTTCCCGGTCTACTGTATTAGCTACCAGCACAGCTGCCTTTAGCATCACCGACAAGTGCTGCAGCCATTTGGTGCTCTCCAATGCTGACAACCAGCTACACAAGAGCAGAAATCACATCTGTCACTAAAAGCACTGAAGCTACAACAGTCTCTCCACCACCCACAGCCAGCTACACCTAACAAAGCCCCTAGTGAGGGCTGAAGCAAGAGCCCAGCCCATGGCCTTTCTGCCAAAAGATATCTAACAGGAAGATAGGGAAGACAGGACCTGAGGCCAACAACAGACTCTTAGGATCAATAGAAAAACTGGGCAGCATCACATGCACATTTAGCCACTTCCTTTCCCCAGTTCTCTGTGTTCTTTGAGTAGGACAACTGATCCAAACAAAAGGAACCCAATGTCCTGTAGCTGTGCCACAGTGCTGGCTGAGAAGTAGCAGTGTTCTTAATTAGGGAAAAACAAAACAAAGCCACCACCAAAAAAGAAGTGTTCTTGGAACTGACTCATTGCACCCAGGCCCTCCACACCTGCACAGTTCCGATCTCCCCAGCTAATCTTCAAGAACAAGAAGTAGTAGGTAAGGGATGAGACTGGAGGAAGGACAGAACTGGTACAGGGAACACCTACTTGCTGGGGTCTGGCATCTGGCTACACACGGCACGGAGATACTGGAAGCTGTTCCGGATGGCATGGATATTGGCCATTCCCATGAACACAACCTCACAGTTGGGGTAGTACTCTGCAGACATGAAAGGGGCAAGTGGAGCCTAAGAGCAAGTCCTGGAAACAGGCAGGCAGGACAAGGGCAGTCCCAGTGAGCCGCTTCCCTGGCAGGGTGAACACTCTAGGATGGGAACTCAATATATTCTGGAAATCTCAGTCACCCTTTTATCTCTGGATACTCAGGTGCCATATACTAATAGTTGTAGTAATAACATTATTTACAAATGATAGCCATAGTACTATTAGTAAAGGCGATGTGAATTCTCAGTAAATAGTTGTTGTTCTGTGCCAGTAATTTCATAACCTCTAATCTTCCAACAACTTTGCAAGGTATGTATCGTTCCCATTGGACAGAGAAGAAATAAAACCTAAATGGATTGTTACTTAAGCATAGTTACTGCTAGAAAGTGGCAGAGTCTTGATTCCAAGCCAGGTTTGTTTGGCTCTTTCTACTGGACTGTTGCACCCTGTTCCCTTCTCACCAAGGCTACCTGGGGCACAGGCTGGCTGCAGACACTGGGAGAACAGCAATACCTTCGCATTCGCAACCTCCACCCTTGGCCCGGTTAGCCACTGCTGCCGTGTAGGATCGAGCATCCAGGATCAGCAGCTTCTGGGGAGCCGCTGTGCTCTCCACTCCAGAGCATGCAGTCAAAGAGGCATCTAAACACAGAGCAGGAAGAAGACCCTGGGTCAGCCAGGCACCCAGCCTCACCCTACGCCAGGGCACTCCCTTTCAGAAGAATATACAACTGGAGATCCCTCACACCCCACAGCCTCCTGAAAGCCAGGGACCCCTGTGTTATATCTTCTTCCCATCCTCTCACTGAGGACTCCCTGGAAGCCAATAAAGCCAAGGTGGGGGCCTGCTCCCCAGAGGACCAGCACCACCCACACCTTACCGAAGTCAGTGTCACATGCCTCGCTGGCATCACTATTCCCATTGCCGAGGGAGCCCCCATTGGCCCTTGTCCCCGGGTCGAGGGCACAGGCTTTAGCGATGGATGTGACCAGGTACTCATCATCAGCATTGCGCCAGCCCCACCAGCTGATCTCGGGCTGGCTGCAGCGTGCGATGGCAGCCCCATTGCGTAGGTGTCTGACAGAGCAGAAAAAAAACATTATGCCCTTGGCATTCACAGCCTCCAGAGGCCACCACACTGAGACTCCAGGGGGACAACATCTCCAAAGCCGACAGAGGCTACCTGTTCATCCAGGCCATGAAAATAGCAACCGAAAACCCCTAGGGGGGCTTTCTAGTTTACAAAGCGCAGCCATACACATTTCTCAAATTGACTCCACATCCCCAAGGTGACCTTGACTCATCAAATCTGCACAGCATCTGCTCCAGGTACAGACACCCAGCAGGAGAACCAAGCTGAGCCCAGAGCAAGAACAACTCCAAACCCCAGCACCTGCCTCACTCTATTTTAGCTGCAGTGTTCCAGTCAGGGGTCGGCAAACTTTATGGGCAAAGAACCAGACAATAAAGTTTCAGCTTTGCAGGTCGCAGTCAGTTTGTCGCACATCCTTCTATCTGTTTTATTTTTCTTAAACAATCCTTTAAGAGTGTAAAAACCAATCATCGTTCACAGGCTGTATGTAAAACAGGATTTTGGTTCACAGGTCATTTTGCCAACCCCTGGTCTAAGGTAATACTTTATACACACACACACACACCTTCAAAAAAAAAGTGAACTAACTCCCCAAAAGCCTCATCCTTAGGAGAGAAGAAAGTGAAGCAGTTTTTATTTTAAAATTATTTCATAGCCCCTTCTTCCGCAGGGTGTCAATTCTCAGTCAACCACACTGCCGCACACCTCCACTTCTGAGTCCTTCCTTGTTGCATAAAAAAAAGTCCTCCCTATTTCCATCCCCCATGGCCTCACCTGTACACAACCACGGGGATCCGCTTCCAGGAACGGAAGGAAGCCACATTCTCCAGCTCTTTATCTGTGATCCACACAGGAACCAGCAGCTTCTGGGGGTAACTGGGACATAATCTGAGAAGAGACCAGATGTGGTCACTGAGCTTATCTAAGACAGGTGATAACAAGATCCCCAGGATGGCTTTGTGGGAAGAGGGACTGGGAGCCCTCCTCCCCAAAGAGTCTAGGGAGTTGTGCCCACCGCGCTTTATTCACACATGGAGGGGTCTGGGTCTGGAATGGTGTTTTGGTCTCCCCACCCCTGCCCCTGCCTTCTCACTTGTAGTTGTTGTTGATGTGAGAGACTCTCCAGACGTTCTGCAGGTCAAAGCCCATCCTTGCGAGCTCAGCCTCCTGCCGACATCGTATATGTTCTCCTGCAACACAGCCCCCATGCCTGTCAGCATCCACGGGCACCATGTCCGGGGTGGGGGTAGGATAAGAACCAAGTAAGAAACCTCACAATGAAAACAGCCTGGCCTCACCTGGCTGACACAAGTGGGTGTGCTGGTCCTCCTCAGTCAGCCCCAGGCACCAGGCATGGTAGGCAAAGGCAAAGAGATCCTCAGGCTTGGCAGGTCTCGCTGTGGCCCGGCTTAGCCGTGACAGCCACTCTTGGCACTGCTTGAAAGTGGAGAAGTGGCATCTGCCAGGCAAAAAGCCACAGAGTGAGGCAAGAGGCAGGTGTGCATTGGGAACAAAAGGGTCCAATATGGTCACAGAGAAGCTGTGGGGAGAAGAGGCTGCAAAGCAGCAGGTACCAGAGACCCTGGGGAGGATCAGGGACACTGACCAACACCCAAGAGAAGCTGTCTTTGTGACAATTCTCTTCCCAAGAACTCTTGTCCTTGAGACAACTGTCTCCTCTAATGGGGCTCCATCATTGCTCATGTCAAATATAAAGCCTTCACGTGGCCCTGAGAATCGCTGTTCCTTGTGTTCTCTCTCACGACTCCTTAACACAGATCTGCCTCAGCCTGGGGGTCCTGCTCATGTTTCTCCCGTCTTCGTTTTTTCACTTCTGCCTGGTAATGTCTTCTCTTGGTCTAGCCACATTCTACTGATACTTTGAAGACAGTTCCAGTCCCACCTCTTCCTGGAAATCTTCCCAGCCTACTCAGTTCCACAAACCTTTCCTTTCTTATTTTTAACGTGCTTGGAATATTAAATGTTAAGTTTTTCCATAGCATATTGCCACATGTTAACTCTTCGTTCAGAACTAGACTTTAGCCGCCTTGAAGGGAAGGGCAACACAGACTCTCCTTCTGAACCCCTACAGACTGAGCACATGGCAGGCTCTAAACGGGGCACCCTTGGGGTCATCCCAGACTTCTCTTTCCCTCACATCCAATCTGTAAGCAAATCCTGTCATCTTTACCTTCACAAGTCAGACTGCTTCTCATACTTTGAGAATAGTAGAGCTACCACCCTACACAGGCCAGCATGCTCTCTAACCTGCAACAGCATCTTAACTAGTCTTCCAACCTCTGCCCTTGCTTTTGCCCTGTCCCCTTCCATCTATTCTCAGTATAGCAGCCAGAAGGATTCCATAAAATATTAATCAGATCACATCACTCCTTTGTGCAAAATCCTCCAGTGGTCTCTCCTTTCCCTCAAAGTAAAAGCCAGTCATATGGCAGCCTGGCTTTTTCACTTTTGCATTTTACTTTTACTTTTATATGTAAGACCCTGACCTCTCAGGTCTTACACCGCACCACCCTCACCCAAGTGCACTCCACTCCGGCCACACTAGCCTCCTTACCATTCTTTCAATATGCCGAGTACAGACCCACTCAGAGCCTCTGCGCTCAGTGACCTCTGTCTGTTAGCACACTCTTCCCCCAAACACTTTCTTCAGGTCTTAACTCAAATGTCACCTTTTCAGTGCAGCCTCCTCAAATCACTGTCTAAAGACAACCTTCAACCCCATAGCATTCAACGTCCCCTTTCCCTGCTATATTATCTACCTTTGCACTTAGCGTCATGTAACATGTTTTACTTATTATTTACTCCTGGTATCTCCCCTTTGGAATATAAGCTATATAAGGGCAGAAAATTTTGTCTCCTTGTTCCCTGTTGTATCTCCAGTGCTTAGAACATCTGACATAGGACAGGACACTCAGTAAGCGTATGTTTAGTGAATAAATAAATGAACCAACAGTAAAGATATCATTCTATGAGCTTTCGTACATATTCTCTCATTTATTCCCTGTGAAGACGCACGAGCTAAATATTACCCCCATTTCTTCAGGTCAAGATACTGTGGGTCAGAAAATTGACCTCCCAACCCAGACAAGATTTTCACACGCCTCCCTCCCCCCCAAATTATGAAAGTGAGGCACTGTTTTTCCTTTCTTGCTCCACAGAAACCCTGCAGCAGAGAGGTCTGGGCAACACGAGGGTGAGAAGACCAGAGTGAGGCACCATTATTCTCACCTCACCACTTTGGAGTCCTTGCAGGCAATGTGCAGCTGGAACATATCACGGCTCTCCACACTGTCAATCATCCGGAGAGGGACCTTCCGAGGAAAGGCAAACTGCGGCTCAGAACCCACTCTCCACCTCACTCCCCACCCCCACCCCAGGCCAGATGCTGATGTATCAACAGAAGAAAGGAAACCGACATTTACTGAGTGCCTGTTTACTGCCTGATAATTGTGTGTCCTCTATTTATGGGACCCCAATAAATAATCACAAGAACCCTGAAAGGCAACTGTTTTCACCTATATTATTTAGAAGTTAGAAGGATACTGAGCCTCAGATGGGTGACTTGACCAAGGCCACAAAGTTGACAAGTAGCGCTCTTCCAACAATGCCACTATGTCCCTTAGAAAAGCCAGCAACAAAATAAGGGAAAGAGAGAAGAGGGGAAGGAAGAGTAAGTGAGAGACAGAAGACCTATAGCTAGGGGAATGAGGCAGGAAAACAGAAAGTGAGAAAAAGAAGGGAACCCCAACTTTTTGGAGACATGATCGAGTACAGCATTGGAGCAATACCACCTTGCACCTCACAGGGATTCTAGACTGGTTGTGGGAGAACATGACAGGAACTCACGTTGATGACAGAATCCTTGAACTTGATGTGCAGCCGGTAGTTGGAGATAGCAATGAGGGCATCGGCTGCCCGACCCAGGAACTCCACTCCTTCACCCTGCAGCACTGTGAAGGGCACCTGTGGAGGCGCAGAAGAACCCTCAGTCCAGAACTGAGTCACCCTTCCGATCCCCTCCCCAGTCCCTGACCTGTGGGATCCCCTCTAGAAAAGCTGGGCCAAGGCAGGACAGAAGAGTTCTCTCCACGGTAACAGCACCAGGTACCAGCTGTACAAGAAAGCTGCCTTTCTTTCCCTGGGGCCAAAGGCTCCATAATGCACATGCAGACAGACCCTTTTCCCTTCAAAGACTGGGGAGCAGGAAGCCAGAGCTCCAGTACAAGATCCCCTTGTAGACATTTGGGGGATGGAGGTTTTTTTTTTTTAACCAAGCTGGGAACTCCACCCACCCTGGGCACCCAACTCCTCCTTACCTGCAGATTCTCCTCCTCTTTCACTAGTTCCTTGGGGGGGAACAGATCCTTGGCTTGGATGTACTCCAGGCTGGGGGGCCCCTCCTCACCCTGTGGGGAAGGCCTCAGTCCTAAGTCACCAGGCTCCACTTGACCCATTAGGCCTCATTCTGTCCCCCTCTCTTCAATAAACCCACATATGCCTCATAGTCACTTATAAAGGTGCTGGTCACCAGAGGAGGGAAAGGAGACCTTGCTTGCTGACAGGGATAGGATGGAGGGGGTACTCAAGCCTAGTAAGCCTCAGGGAAGAGTAAGATTCAAAGAGGAACTAGCAATCTGCTCCTCAAAGGGGGACTCTCCTGTAGAACCAAAATTTCCCAAGTGGAGGAGAGAAACCTAAGAAAAAGAAAGACTAACGTAAAGGAAAGACAGAAGTGGGAACAGGAAGTGCTGCCCTGAGGAAAAGGAGCCCTGTGCTGCAGCTGGTTAGAGAGGAGGGAAAGCAGGCACCTCAGGCCACTGAGGCTTCAATCTGGTGGAGAAGGAGACAAAGAAGAGTTGGGCTGGGGGATTCAGTCCTGTGCCTCTAGAGGGCCTTCATGGATGCTTTCAAAAGGATGTGTTTTGGCGCTGAGCTGATCTTCTCACACTGCTAACCAGCCCCCAACACCTGCCAAGCCACCTGCCCTACCTGCTGATCTGAGGGGAATTCCTGAGGATACCCACAGCAAGCAGAAGCCACTCCTCTCCCAACCACCAGAGAGGAGGGGAGAGGGAATCCACGCGCCCAGGAGGAACAGGGAGACCCAAGGACAACCAGGGTAGAGAGGTCTGGCAGACACCCACAGAGGGTGAGGAGGGGAGGGTGGGAACATCTGAGAGGACAGATGGGGAAGCTAGGAAGAAGCATTAAACCAGAGGGGAGGAGGGGAAGGCTGGGAACGATGCAGAGGTACGGAGGCCTGCCGAGCCAGGGAAGATGGAGAACAGAGGCAATCTGGGGGACAGTCAAGGAGAAAAGGCTGTCGTGTTAGGTGAGGGATGGAGTGGTGGAGGGGGGAGGGGACTGGAGCCAGGGAGACAGCTCAGACATCCTGTGCTCCCCAACCAGCCCCCCTAACATCCCAGAGGGCCTACTGGCCACATCCCACATCCCCTAGCAAGAATGCAGCGGGTGGGACCAAGATGGAGAGGCGGAGGTAAAGGAATGTACCCCTGCAGGGCGGAGCCTGGAGATCTGCAGTCAAGGGCAGTGGCTGCGGGACCGGCACGGGTCACAGAATTTTCATCCCTGGCCTTCGACAAACCCCAGCACTCGAAGATCAAAGCAAATCCAAGAAAGAAAAGGAATAACCCCCCTCTCCTTCCAGAGGCCTTGGAAAGGGGGATGGGCTGAAATTCGGAATCCCGAAGGCTGGCCCTGGGCGGGGCTGACGGTGCAGCAAGCGCAGGGGCCCCAGGGCCCACGCAGGCGGGGCCGGCACTTACAAAGCAGCTGAGCATGGAGCAGGAGACGCGGGCGGTCAAGCTCATGGTCGCGGGAGGTCTGGGCCAGCGCACATGTCCCCAGAGCCGCTGCGCTGCCCGCTAGCCCCGGGCTCTCGCCGCATCCCGGCTGCGGGGCCCGCCAGGTGCAGCCGCGGCGGCCAGGAGGCAAGCGCGCTGGCGGCGGGGCCTCGCACGACTCCCGCTTGCCTCTCCCCTCCTCTCCACAATGGAGCGAGCCCAGCTCCGCCCTTCGGCACAAGCGCGAAAGGGAGGGGAGCCAAGAAAGGGGAGAGCCCGAAAACGCGCGGGGAAGGCGGGGGCGGGTCTCGAGGATCCGCCCACAGCCGCAGGCTCCTCCCTCCCCGCAGCCTCACAGCCGCGTGGGAGGGCGTCCTCAGGGGACGTCTAGGGGCTTTCGGGAGACTACGTTGCAGGACAGTCCCTAGACCGCGTGAAAGGGGAAGGCGAGACGCCTACATCTTCTCATTTCCCATCTTCCCAGGTGAGCAACCTCACATCCCTCTTTTCACAAACCCGGCCCTGCGCTCCACTCCTCCCTCCACCTCTGAGTTCCTTCGGTGCCTGTTCTTAATTCCCAAGATGAAGCTCACCTACCTACATCTCATGCCCTTCCCAGTTTGAAGGCTTCGTCGTTTCCCTCCAAAACCACCACCCATCGTACCCTTGGCCGTCAGTGTCCTCCAGACCCCCAACATCATTAAATCCCACTCCCTGGTTGCTCCTTAGAATGAATGGACACTGGGCTACTGCCAGATTGGGCATTCCACACTCAGGAAGAAGAGATTCTCTGAGTTTTTTATTCCAAGGCTCCTGCCCAACCCTACTCCTTCTGCTCCATCTCTCCTGGTTTCACATCCTCTAACTTCTGGGTAAAAAAAAGTCTTTCTTGGAAGAGAAAGAATTTCTTAGGTTGATAAGGAGAAGAGCTGGAACTATACACTACAGAACTATGCGAAAACAAAACCTGAAACCCAAGGGTAGGGGCATGGTGGGAGTTGGGTAGAGGGCCAAGGAATAAGGAGCTGTGACAACAGCCCAGAATGTCACCAAAAGTCACAGGAGCTGGTTTGTACTCTACACTTCTTGTGCCTGGTAACTTTCAGAAACCAAAGCTTTCTTTAGACTTGAGGTTAGGTTTGGATTTTGGTTTGGGTTTTGGAGGAAGAGAAGAATGGGAGAAAAACATAACATTTTATTAGGCATCTACTATGAGCCAGACAGACATGTTTCAAACTTTATCTCACTAAAACTTTTCAACTCTCCAAGAAGTAAGCCTTATCCTGTTTTACTGATGAGACTTCAGGCTTAGAATGAAAGTATGCAGTTACAGTTCATGGAAAATACAGGGGATCATTATAACCACTCCCACCCCCCCTCAGAGATACTCTGGGCACCTGGAGGGTGCTGTCCTGCTATATATCCAGTCATCTGTTGCCTGCAGTAGCTTAACAGACAGAAGCACCTTGGAGCTGGAAAAGCCCCACAGTTTTGGTGAAGTCACTCCTGATACTGCTCCCACAATATTCAAGGGCCCCAGTAGGAAACACAAGGATCTTGTAATAAAGAAGTCATGGCTTCCAGACCACAACAGATAGCTTCTACCAGGGATGCAAAAGAAGGACCGTTATGAAAGGCTAAGAGAGCCAGTGGTAGTGTGAGGAAGGCATGGGATAACACATGCCAAAAAACTAGAGACTTCCTGTCCCAGACCCATATATTGGCTGAAAGCAGATGAACCTGTTTAGGAGCAGAACAGAGTAGCGTGCGTGGAGCTCAAGGTCCAGGAGGGGCGGGGAAGCTTCATGGAGAAAGACACAAGAATTACAAAAAACACAAAAGTCTGAGAAAAGAGAGTACTCACCATTCTACCGTGGTGAGGGTTCTGGCTGCCTGCTTCTCACTGTAAGGAGACAGAGAAACATAAGAATAGAGAACACCATAGAACGAACACATGCCACATATACATCTACTCCTGAACTGTTCTACAACTCTTACTCTCCTTCCTCACTGAGAATCCAGCCTCTCCACAAGTCAGCACGCAAGACAGGGGCAATGGGAGCTACATGGGGAGAAAGCAACAAGTGATTCTGCAGGGTATGAAATCAGCCACAAAGTTCTGGAGCAAGAATGAGTATCATCCACGATTATTCAGCAGAATTCAAGAGTCCTGATTCCCAGGCCCAGAAGGAAAAGTAGAAAACACTCCAAACCCTGTTGTTTGTGGGAGAACAAAAGAACTGCCAACTCTGAAGAGACCGAGGCTGCTCAACTAGGACTCACTTCTGGCCCTTTTGGGGACATGAAACCACAGGAATGCTCCGCCAGCCTCTGAGTCTGGGAGTAGCACCCACCTGACCCTGTTTACTAGGGGCAGAGTCCAGACCAGAGGACAAGAGGGAGGGGACCACAACCTGTGATCAGAAGGCAGCAGGGCTGGACAGATTCTGTTGAATATAGTTGACACTAAGTGGGGTGCAGGTTAGTGTAAGGAGGCCACTAAACAGGGATAGAATCGGACCAGCCCCGGCCTCAGTACTTATCAAATGGGCACAAGCAATAAATTTCAGAATGGGCATCCTTGGCCCACTTAGGGAGTGAGGCCCAGGTTCACTTACACTTTTATGCCTGCTATCTGAGCTCGGGCACTCCAGTAGTACTCCCCACCCCACCCCCAGCCTCCAAGGGTGCATGGGTAAAAGCCTCCATCTGTGCTTCTGCCCACCTCCCTGATCACAGCCCACGCTTCCTCATGGGGGAGCCAGCAAGCGGCAAGCCAAAGGTGCTGCCTCACCGCCCACTGGCACGCAGCCTCAGGGAAATGGAGGGAGAAAACCCGGACCAAGCCTGGGAGGCCCAGGGTTCCTAGACCTAAGGGATCTGGCCCTGGGTGGGGGGGCGGGCCAGGCTAGCTGGGGAGTCCAGGTGCCCAGGTTCTAGGGGCGGAGCCTAAATGCCCGGAGGCGGAGCCCGAGTGACAGAAGGCGGGGCTCACGAAAGCTGGTGGGGTCGGGGCGGGGCCGGGCGAAACACGGTCAATGCGGTTCCCAGACTGGCAGTGCACGGGGCACGGTGACTCACCCAGGCGGCGTCCGCCCGACCCTCCGAGACCGCGCTCTCACCACTTCCGTCTCCCGCAGCTGCTGAGGCCGCGCAGCTACGACCCCACAACGGTGCCCCACTCCGCAACCAATCGTATCCCTCGTCTGTGCCCGCCCTGGCCAATCGCCACACCATATCCCGCCCTGCCCCCACTACGTAGTCACCGCCCCCACCCTTCACGCCGCTCACTGGTCAAATTGGGCAGACGCCCTCCCAAGCTTTAGCCTATCGGGTGCCAGAAGATCAGACAGTACCTGGAGGAGGTGAGGCGCTGGAGAAGAGACGCGACCAATGGGAAATCACAGCGCGTCCCAGCAGCAGCCAATGGGAGAGCAGTAAAAGGGGGGTTGCTGGTTAAAGCTCCAGGGGCCGGAAGTGGGAGTGGCCTGTCGCCTACTGGTAGCGCAATGGAGGCGGGACCTTATAGGGACACAGGCCTTACAGCCACTTCCGGTGACGACCCATCCTTGGGAATATTTCTCAAAAAGATCCCCGGTGGCACCTTAGTTTATCCATCTCCCCTTTTGGTTTCGCTGCTATCTTGTCCTAAAGCCGGAAAAAGAGGAAAGGCCCCGCAGGCTGAGAGGAAGGAGGGCTGCGCCTGAGGCTCCGTCTGGGTCTTCTCTGACTGGCGGCGGGAGGATTTTTTCCTCTTCTGCGTCCGGACGGATTCCTCCGACCCTCACTTTTCATCGGCCAGCGGGCCCTGCAGTCCTTCATGACATGCATGGTTCTGTGAGTCCTGAATAAAGCTCTCTCATCTGAGAGATTGGAAACCTGAATCTGAGACTGCCACTAGCTAGCTGCCACCTCCTTGTCTGTAAAGGAAGTGGGGATAGGACTCTCAGGACCAAGCTCTCCGCTCTGCCCTTCCTGTCCTGGGAGCCAGAGCAGACAGTTGGGCAGGGGGTGGCCGCTGGAGGGCGCCGGATGACCCCGGGACACCCCTTACCCTGACCGAAATGGAGAACAATTGATTCAGATTCTCAACAGATAGCTTGAGTTTGGAGTGGGCTCTGAATGTTTTTTTTTTTGAGAGTGATAAATATTGATTTGTTATTCCACTTGTATATCTTATTTATGCATTCATTGGTTGATTCTTTCATGTGCCCTGACTGGGACTGAACATGCAACCTTGGTGTATCTGGATGACGTTTTAACTGAGCTACTGCTAGACTTGGGCCTGAATACTTTAATGCCAGGCCTCAGAGCCAAAATATCTTAACGTGTCTTTATAAAACATTGGAACTTTTACTACAGTTAGTAAATTCCAGGAAAACAAACATTTTCCTCTGTTCACAGCCTTACATCCAGGGTCTAGAATAGTGTCTGCTCCCTAGCTGCTGCTCAATAAATATTGTTAAAAACTGAACACTTCCAGGGCAGTGGCTACTTTATTCCTTCCCAGCATTTACTGTAGTGTTTGGTGATTGCAAATATTTCAGCATTTGTTCATTGCTCTATCACAGGCTTTCTAGAAGGCAGAGCTCAATTATGCATATCCCTTTCCCCAAATCGGGAAACAGGAAGTCAGGAGGCTGCATGCAGCTAACACCATGTCTTCCTAAGTGCAGATATCAGATCCAAAACGTCTGTAGAACTGAATGTCCTGTGTGTGAAAAAAATGAAGATAGTCCCAGGCCCCAGCTATTAGAGGCAGGATAGGTATGGTCAGTAAAAAGGTGAGGCCAGACTGGATTCCAGACAAGGACTGAACCCTGTCATGAGAGAAAAAGCTTTCCCCACTCCCCCTTCCTTGTAGAAGCCATAAACTAGCACCCTCCTCACACAGCTTTTCAAAAGTGAGTCATAGGATCTTCTTGGTCTCCTGGAGGTGGTAAGGATACAGACAGCGACACCAGAAGCCACCTATATATTTGTTAAACTTTATTTCCTCTGAGTCTCTGGGGAGGCAGCAGGGATGTAAGGCGATGTGGCAGTAGCTGCAGGGGCCTGAGCAGAGCTGGTGCGAGGAGGGGCTGGCATGGGCAAGGCGAAGAGGAGGAGATTTAAATATCCAGGGTTGAAAGCCAGCTAGTGGGTCTCCTTCATCTGTCTTTGGATTTTGTGTAGCATCTCCTGCATCCGCCGCAGCTGGAACAGGCACATGCATCAAAATGGGTGCTTTCAGAGTCCTATAGTATCAGGGAAGTGTCTCCAAGCTCTAATCCCTTGACCCAGTGCATTGGTAGCCCTGGGGTGTGATGGAGACCCTAGGTAGAACCACTAATCCACCAATCCAGGTCTCAGATACACACCAGGGCCAGGGATCTCCCTATTCCCAAACAAGATAGTGAGGTTTATGATCAAGCAGCAGACCTCCCAGGCTGTCAACCCCTACCACCCTATACTGCTCTCACCTCCTCATCTTTCTCTCGGATCAGCCTCTCAGTTTCTGGATCTGCCCCTGGTGGGACAGCAGGGATGGGGAAGTCGGTACCACTCTCTCGAGTCAATTTGCTGAGGGAAAGGGGAAAGGGGGGTTGGTGAGCCTAGGGGCAGCCCAACACCCACTTGGAATGAGCCCAGGGACAGTAAAAAAAAAAAAAAGCAAAAAGGTAGGGTTTGGTCTCACCCAAGGCTGTGCTTGGGATTGATTCCCCCTGCCTGCTGTGTCCTGGCTTTTGATCATACTTGCGATTCCGTTCTTTCACCACCAGGCGGGTCATGCTCTGGATACACTGTGCCCGGTAGTTCTCATAATGTGTCTCCCGTGTCACATCCTTCAAGTCCTGCATGTGAGTACGCACCAGCATTGTCCTCAGCTTCACAAAGTCGCAGTGCCCTGGGTTTTCCACTGCATAGCAAGGCTAGGGGTCAGCCAGGGGGTTGGGTAGGGGAGAGTCACTGAGGGCAAGGAAGTACCCTAGTCACAAGCTCAGTGCTTTACCTTCCACGATGCCCCAAGGGTAGAGACGGCCCCTGACTCGTCGTCCTCTGGCCTCTACCACAGTGTTGCTGCCAATGACAGCAAATGGGATGCTTTCCTGGAAGAAGTTTGGAGTGTCTGTCACCATCCCCCATTCTCACCTGTTCCTTTCCACCTATGTCTTCATCTTCTCAGCCTCACTGTAGGACACCAGGGTCCTCTCCACCCCAAAGAGCCCCCCTTGTATGGATTTCTACTTCTTTCTTTTGCCCAGAAAAAACAAGATGGGAAAGGGGTGCCCTGGGGTGGCCCCACCTTGAGGGCTTGGTCCTGTAATTTGAAGTCCTCATCCTCATCAGAGTCACAGTCTGGGAACTGGTAGACCTTGATGCCAAAATGCTCTATCTCCTCCCGGATCTGGCAAACACACGAGGGGCCCAAAGTTCTGGGGACCCCATCTTTTCCAGAAGCCCACCTGCTCCCCTCCCTGCACCAGCTTCCCTCACTTTGCGTTTCTTGCGCTCCACTTCAGGAGGTGTCAGTGTGTCCGCCTTAGCCAAGATAGGCACGATGTTGACCCGCTGATGCAGGGCCCTCATGAATTCAACATCCAATGGCCGGAGCCTGGGGAACAGGAATCTGTGACCACCTGCTTGTGGCAGCCCTGCCCCTGGTGCTCTCGGCCTGTTCCCTTGGCAGCACCCGGTGGTTGTAGGAGCCTCAGGCTCGGACCATACCCGTGGCCGAAGGGTGAGATGAAGTACAGGCAGCAGTGCACCCTGTTGTCTTGGATGTTCTTGCGGTTCAGCCCACTCTCATCTCGGAAATACTGCTCAAACTGCTGGTCGATGTATTCTGCCACAGGCTTCCAGCTGGGGCAGGGACAGACAAGCAGAGAAACTGTGGGAGTAGGGGCTGCCTAGTGAGCTCTGGGGCTGCAGAGTAGCCCCCGCCCTGAGCAGTGTTTTCAGGACCTTGTTATCCCTGGCTTGCTTCATTACATCTTCAGGGGGGTGCCTGAGTGGGACAGGGGTGCATATGTGCACGTGTCCTGACAGAAAACCAGACTGTGCACACAGGCGGAGTTCAATAAACACTAGTTTGATGAGAGGAAAAGAGCCTATGTGGCCAAACAAAGCAATAAGAATAGCAAGGTGCCTGCAGGTGAACACCAATTGGGGAAGCCAAGGTAGCCCTATGTCAGGTTCATGGTCCAGCCTCGGAGCCTCTGTTCTGTGGTTCCACCCTCTCCTCCACCTTTCCAAACCCACTCCATCCTTCAAGGTCATATCCAAGAGCCATCTCTTCCACCAGGTCTCCTTTGCACCAATGCACACTGCTCTCCCCATTTCTTCACCACACAGTGAGACAAATAGATAGGGTTCTTGAGTATATATTACATATAGACAGACATTATATATATAGTCTCAGTGTATGGTAAAGAGAAGGGGAGTACATATGAATTTATATACATATATATTGAAGACCTTCAATTTCCAAGTCCTTTGCTCCTCTGGTATCTAGTTGAATCCTCACTGACAGATGTCCTGATCAGTGAACATTCTGAGCATCATCGTTCTCATTTTATACACGAAGGAACTAAATCCAGAACAGCTAAGAGATTTAATCCCAATCATCTTGGGTAGGAAATTCTCTCCCTACCTGCATCCCTGGCCTTCTGATTCTGAGCTCAGTGTGTTTATCATTACGCTGCCTGACCCATTTACTAACTTATTACCCAACTGGCACATATGAGAGAACTACTGTTCCCTACTCCCCCACTCCCGCTGTCATGAGACTATAAGCCTCTCAGGGACGAGGACCATTCATACTTGTTCTGTATCCCTTAAAATGTCCAGCACAGGCTGGACACCTAGTATATGCTCAATAAATTCCTGCTAGTTGACTAAATGAGTATATGTGGAGGAGCACAGTAAACTGTGAGTTAGCAGTCACATTAGATATTATTATCATGGCAGGTAAGAAGAGCTAAGTAGATTGACCGAAGGAGGGGATGATGCAGTATGAACCAGGTGCTGGTTGGAGCTAGAGTTTTCAGGGCAAGCCCAGTTTGCTGAGTCACATCCCTAGAGCAGGAAGGGTCATGATGACACGGAGACCACCTCAATCCATCAGGAATATCTGTGGAGACCACAAAGCATGCACAAGCACAGTGCTGGGGCAAGAATGTAAGGAATGACCCTTCCCTCAAGGCTTAGACTAAGACAATGAAGATGAACCAATGTGCTGAGCCGAAAGCCATGTGTTGTGATGACAAGGCATGCAATGAGAGTTCAGAACACAGAAACGTCTGCCGGGGTCTGATTGCTCTGTGAGGCAATCATCCAGGGTCAGCTGCATGGGTGTGCTACCTGTGCAGTAACACGGCCCTGTGCTCAGAAGGGCCCACACTTGGTTTCTCTGCTGTGGCCATCTAGAAGTTCTTAATAATTTTGAACAAGAGGCCCCACATTTTAATTTTGCACTGGTCCTGCAATTATCATCTTAAAATTCCTAAGTGTTATGTACACAGCCCTTTACAGTTTTCAATGCACATCACATGCATCATTCTAGGGGACTTTCAGATCAACTGGGTGAGGGAGTAAGGGCCAGTATTTTTTCAGGAATGCAGGCATTTGCTCAGGATCATGCAGTTACTAAATGCTGAATCAAGATTTGAACTCAGTCTAGAAGTCTAAGCACTACCTCGCCTAATTTCTTCATCAAAGGCACCTCCCTTTCTCCTGTCTCTAGCAGCCATTCCTCAACTCATCTACTCACATCTGATGACCATTATCCCTCTAGTAGCTGAAAAAAAGAAGGAAGGAAGGAAGAGAGAGAGAGATAAAGAGAAGAAAGAAAAAGCAAACAAGTGAGCAGAGATGATGGCAGTGGGGGGCAGTGTAGCAAAGCCACCTTTTCTTTTGGCAGGTAGCCTAGAGCGAGCCTGGAGTTTAAACAAAGTTCTACTTTTTTTCCCCTTTGTCTCTTCTTTCTCTCCTTCCATTCACTCTTCCTTCAATTCACTGTCACCCCTTTAATAACACTCATTTGTGGCACCTAAAAAGTTGCTGTGAAAGGAAAGGAAGGAGGGAGGGTGACGTTTATTGAGCACTTACTATATGTCAGGCTCTGTTCTACATGTTTTCACATGTGTTTGTTTTGAGGCTTTTCTTTCTTATCCTGTGTCCTCACCCCCATTATGGAATTATAGGTCAGAGTCAGAGGAACATCAGAGATCATCTATTTCAATCCTTTCCCTCTCACTTTACAGAGGAGACAGCTTCCAATAAGAAGCACTGCATGCTCAAGGCCCTAACCTCCTCCTCCTCCTAACAATTTGGAATAAATCCGTGCCTATGTGTGCACCTGGCATGTGTGTATGGAATGGGTGGTTGGTGGGGAGGCAGCTGGGGCTGTGCTTGGTCAGACAGACATACCACTCTGTGTTGTTGACTGCATCCCCAAAACCTGGTGTGTCCACAATGGTGAGCCGCAGCTTCACGCCCTTCTCTTCTATGTCCACTGCATGTTTTGTGATCTCCACAGTTTGCATGATCCGCTCTGAAGAAGGGGGAAACTTAGGCCAGGACAAGGGCAAGGACCTGCCCCACCAGGACAAACCACCCACCCCAACCAGCATGGCTGTCCAGACCCGCCTCATCCACACTGTCCTCCTTCCCACCCTAAGGCTGCCTGGGGGCCTCTTCTCTGGGAACCAACAAGGAGCACATTTCCCAACACAGGAAATGCCGGTGGCTGTTGGCTCTGGCCCCAGCCTCTTGCTGCTCCCTGCTCTTTTCTTGGATTCCTGGAATCCTTTGGGGGTCAGAGACTCAGTCAAAGGGCCGGATTCTGGTCCCTGCCCTGCCTCGGCACCCAAATCTTTGGGGAGCTGGCTGGTAGGTTGCCAGGCTAGACAGGCCTATACAGAGATGCTGTCAGACTCTCTAGAAGCCATGGTTTCCTACATGTCGGGGAAGACCCCACTCCCCAGACTCTGGAGAGAGTTTGTTTTCCCAAGTCAGTCTGCTTGCCTGTCTTCATGCTCCCGCCACCTTCTTTACCTTCAGCACTGAGAAGTTTCCGGTCCCGGTACAGATCGGTGAGGAAGAGGCTATTGACAAGAGTGGATTTTCCCAGGCCAGACTCTCCTGACAGGGGAGAAAGAACAGAAGATAAGATCTAGAGCCAAGAGGCAACCCCACTAGACCAAGGTGTGAGGGGAGCTGCAGCTTATTTAATTAGAAAGAGACTAATCAAACCACAGCATTTTAGAGCTGGAAAGAAGCAGAGGGAAGAGCTTGTCCAGTCTCATCTGAATGCAGCCCAGAGGGGTAAGAGATTGCCCAAGCTTTTCCAGAAAAAGGCAAATATAAGAAAGCTATTGGTCAAGTGTTCTTTGTATCGCTTTACCCCATACGCACACTTTTGGGTACCCATGGCAACTACCTATTTTACAAAAAGGGATAGCAGCTTGCTGCTTTCTCCTTCCCTACCTGTGCATCCTCCCTACATACGTACCATCCCCATCTGAAACACCCCAGCCCAGCCCAGCCCAACCCTGCCCCCGCTCTACCTGCCACCATGAGGGTAAAGTCAAAGCCTTTCTTCACGGACTTTCGGTGAACTTGGTTGGGGAGGGTCGCAAAGCCCACATATTCCTTGTCATCCTAGTGCACAGGGAGTCAGAGTGTATCAGGGTGAGAGGCAGGAGGGGCCCAGGACCCAACACCACAACCTCCTCCCTCTCTCCTAGGTCTCTGCCCAGCGTTACAGGAGCAGTGCCAGACTCCTTTGCGGTCCCATCTGGGGCCACCAGCTGGGCTCCTGTTCCTGATACTGTCAGTTCTCAATGCACATCAGGGCCAACGTACAGAGCTGGGGCCGACAAAGGACAGAGAGAAGCCCCAGCTCAACACTCATGAATGTGTGTGCATGCACACACACACTCACATGCACCTCCACACGCACATACTCAGACTCTCTCTGCTTACACCCCCTGAAAAGTAAGGGCAGAGCTGGTGGCTCTACCTCAGAGGAGTCATAGGGATCAAGCTTGCCCCATGGACTGCGGGGCCGGGCTGAGGGACTGAGAGGAGCTGAGGCACAGAAGTACTGCTGGCTGTCAGAGGGCTGGGGCCACAAGGGGGATGTGAACTCCAGGTCATCCTGGTAGAGGTCTGGGGCCTGGGGCGTTGGCTCCGGAACTTGGGGCCTGGACACCCAGGTCTTGGCCTCCAGTTGGTGGCAGCTCTCATTTCCTGGGAAATCCTTCCCGAACTTGTTCAGTTCTGCATCATCCGTGTCCTCCAGGAAGCGTTTGATCTGGGGGTTGGGGGTGGGGTGGGCCGGCAGGTGGGAGGAAGGGAAGAATGAAGAAGGCAGATAGGAGAAGGCAAGAGGGAGAGAGGAAAGCGCTTGTGGTTAGAAGGGAAAGAAACTGCACTAGCAGCCAAGCCAGAGGAAGTGCTCCCCATCCCTCCCTCACCTGCTCACACACAGGTCCCAGGTGCCAGGAGAGGCCCCAGGGTCCAGTAGCAGCCCTGGGCAGCCCTGAAGCCTACCAATGGCTCTTGGGAACTGAGCAGCTCCAGTCCTGATGCCCCCAGTTCACGAGGTGCTGGTTGAGGCTGCCCTCCCTGAGTGGTCTGGCCAAACCAGGGCCCAGGCACTACTCAAAGGTCAGGAAGTCAGACTGAATGGGGGGAAGCAGATAGAGGCATTAGAGCTGAGAAGAGAATGTGGCTCAGGATTCAAGGAGAGTGCTGAGAGTCAGAAGGGGCAGAGCAGGAGGGAGGAGAGAAGGGAACTGCCAGCAGGGGGCACCATGCCTCCTGCCACTGCAGGTCAGGGAGCTCTGGGACTGGGGTGCAGCCTCTATTGGGAGTGCTCACACCCTGGGGCTCACTGCCCAGAGCTCAGTACAGCTGACCTGACACCCCTTATTCCAGACAGTGGGCCACACTGGATCCTGAGCCTGGGCCCCAGGGGAGAAGGGTAAACCTGGCAGTGGATACTGTATATGGGTGTAGGGGATCTAAGAGGGACCAGATGACATAGAATGGGAGGACACTCGGCCTCCAGAGCTGCTGGCAGTCCCCCAACTGTGTGGAACATACAGGGGAAGCACCCCTCAGTTGCACCTTGCCCCCTCTGCCTGGAGTTGGCCTTTAACCAGCAATGCCGGAGGGGATCTGACCTGAACTGGGTACCACAGGGGTAGACGGCAGAATACCTGGCTCCTCTCTGGAGACAGGCTCCATTCCATCTCCAGCTTGGAACTCTCACCCTTGGCTCTAGACCCGAAAGCTGCCTCTCTCCTTTGGGGGACAGCCCCCTTTGTGGAGTGCCTGGCAGTGCTGGGCTCATATCTGCCTCACAATAGCCACGTGCTACCCCCAGACAATGAACAAGGGCCGGCTTCAGAGGCTGACTCACCCTATGGGAATGGCCAACTAGTGCGGGCTACCCCGCACCACTGTGGCATCCCAGCCAGGGTTGGAGGAGGTAAGATGGCCATAGTCTTCCTGCAGCTCGTCTTACAAAGGGAAGAGCTGAGGGAGTGTGGGCATGCACACTGCCAGGTTTATGCCAGGGGAAGGGATTGAGACAGGGAGACTAGTGGGAAATATCCCCTTGGAGCTACTTCCGGGCTGTTGCCTCTCAAGTCCCTATACCTGCTTATAGACATATCCTCCAGGGCTTGCCCAGATGGGAGAGGAAAAGATGCCCTTTAGCCTGACACTGGAACCAGCATGTGGGGACTTGGTGACCAGAAGAGGCTGTCCTAAGGCAAGCCTGACCTTACAGTCTTTTCTCACCCATAATATTTGTAAGGTCCAGTGCGGGCACGCTACATCCCGGTTTATGTTTGTTGTCCAATGATTAATTGTGTCCTTTTCCACTCTCAAAAGTGTCCCAGCGTGGTTGATGAATCATATGGCAATAGAGAAGGGATGGGGCTCAGGGAGGGCAGGTCTTGTTTTCTGGCAGCTAGAGAGTCTGGGGAATTCCAGAAAATCCTGCCCCTCTGTACAACACCATAGTGGCCCAGCAAGAGAGGATGGTGCTCCACCTGGTTTCCCCAGAGGCACCGAGCAGGAAAGGGAGAGGGAAGGCACTGAGGAGACCCCCACCCCACACTCTTCCAGCAGAGCCACCAGAAAGCCAGCACCATGCTCTCCCCGCCAGCCCCGGTTGGCTGCTCGTCAGCATGGACGGATCCACAGGGGCTCTAGAGCAGGAGTCAGGAGACCAGGGTCCTCACCTCCTGTCTGTCCGTCCCCACCCCCAGCTCTGCCAATGACCAAATCATTTTCTGACTGTGAGCCCCAATCCCAGCCAAGGCAGGGGAAAGACAGGTCAGGCCCACCCGTTTCCCAGAGCAGCACCTTACCCCAGCTTCAGTGCTATCCTCAGGGACAGAATTGCCTTGACATCCCATTGAACGGTCCATGTCCCACGCTTCACACGCCCTGTCAGCAAGCTCTAGGTCTAATTTTTATCTCTCAGGCTAAGTTCCTTACACAGAAACAGTTTGGTCTTGATGCTCTTGTTGTAATCCTGCGTCCTGGCTTGCTCCTTTCCCTTTCTATTTGAACGCCCCCCCTTCCCTCTGTCAGGGGCCAAAAAAGCCTGTGGAATGTCCTTCCCCACCCCCTCGTCCTCCCCTTCCCTTGGCTCCCACAGTCCAAGGACAGCTCAGCTGCAGCAGGATCACTGGGTTTCTCTGCAGTTCCCTCCTCCTCTGATTGGCTGCCCCATGACGCCTGCCCGCTGCCTACCCCGGTGGGCACAGCACCAGCCTCCCAAGTCTGTCTGCCGCACGGGTTCCTGGTCCACTTGGTCTCTCCTGGTAACCCCCCAAGGACAGTGAGAACCGTCAGAGGGTTGTGACCTCCCCCAAGGTGCCCTCGCCCATCTGTACACAGGGCTAGCTATACCCAGGACATTCCACTCCCAAAGGATTCCAATCTCTCTGTTTCCCCTTGACTTTAAGCGGTGCTGAAATAGTGTGGGATGTCCTATAATCCTCTTGTCACAGGTTCTCATGGAAGTGATCCAGCTTTCTTCCCATGTCCCTTTGTGTTTTCCCAGCAGAGAACTCCACTATCTTCAGAAATCTGCCCCTGGATTTACCTGCAGAGAGCCCCAGAGGGACTCCTCCCACCCAAGGATACCTGACTTCTAACTCAGGGGACCTGTATCACTCCCATCACTTGCACAGTTAGTGGAGCTGCTGCCAGCACTTGGTCTCTTCGGGGCATGAGTTCAGGCCAGCAGGAGGCTGGCATCCCAGGGGCTTCAGTTGCCAGTTCAGTGGGAGACAAGTTGAGGGGCCTGGCTGGGAGTGTGCAGATGAAGCACTTGACTAGCAGTCAGGTGCCCAGTGTTTCTGGTTTCGCCAGAAGCACCTTTTGCAATTTTTAATATTCTTTTAATTTCAAGGCCTTAATGCCCAATCGTGAATGGCTCTTCCTTGACTCCCAGGAAGGCTAGGGAGAGAAAGCACTCCCAGATGACAGATAACTCCTACTGCTTTGAACCTGAAGAGAGAAGGTGCATCACAAGTCCTAGGATGGTTATTAATGTTGGCCTGTAGTTCTTTTTGCATGCAAATTAATCCCCCTGAGGCTCCTGGGCTGGGAAGCTCTCCCCCACGATCTCCTTTCAAAAAGAGAACTTCACAGAAGAATCTGGCTTGACATGAACCAGGGTCTGAGGACAGGGCTGGCTGGAGGACAGGGTGTGGAGGCTGAGGACTCTGGTGGTGGTGGGATGTCTTTAATTCAAGAGGAACAGGGCAGTCTCAGCCAAGTTGAAAGCACCAAGACCTCAGCTGAACTGAACTTAGTGTGTGGCAGAAAAAGCCCCTCTTGGCCTCTGCTGGGCTTGGCACTGGGGACAATCTGTGCACCCCCAGGCTTCCATCTATGAAACAATCTGCCTGTCCGTTCCATGCAGGGAGAAGGATGGAGGCAGGAATAAAGACAGGCACCACTTGGCCTCTCCCAGGAACTCCCCTTTGGAGAAGGTCACAGGGTCACCAAGACTTCCTGGCCAAGACTTGGGCCTCAGCCTGGACACAGCTTGAGAGACAAGAGCCCAAGAGGTTGGCCTTTCCAGACCCAGAAACTTTGATGCCCTGAGGCCCCGGCAGCTCCCTCCTGGAGGCTGCCCACAGCCAACATCCTGCCCCACAGATTGGTCACGGACCTCCTCCTGCTGTAAACAGCCTGTGACTACCAATGCAGAAGGTACAGGCTGGGGGCGTCCACGCTGGGAGAAGCTGGCACAGGGCCTGGAGGCCCCGACACCTGGCATAGTGTGTTTGTGGCGGGCTCTGGCAACAGTGGCAGGAGAAGACCTGGCCAAACATCAAAACTTCCTACGTGGGGGTCTCTAGGGAGGCTGGCTGGGGTTACTGTTTCTCCTCCCACTTCAGGCAGGTGGCAGGAATGAGTTCCCCCGACTCCCCACCACTGCAGAGGAGCCTGGTTTGGGGGGTGGGGTGCTGAGTATGGGATGCTGCAGGAAAAAGCTTTCCCATGGTTCTTCTCTCAGGTGCAAAGAGTTATAGCTGATCCCACCGAATAAGATGGTGAGCTTCCCTCTCTCAGGGGTTTCCTGGGCGGAGGGCCCTGTGGGAAAGGCCCAGGTGCTGCCCTTTGCCAGGCTGTGGGAAGGAGGGCCCAAGCATCTCACCATCCCTCTTGGGGAGGAAAGCACTGTTTGTGGGCCTCCTCTGTGTGTTTTCCAAAGAAGTTTGTGCTGGCCCTGAGCTTAGGGCAGGTGGGCAAGGAGGAGTCAGCCAGATAACAGCTGACTGAAGGACGGGTGGGGACCCTCCCCCCAACCCTGCTCATCGCTGACGCGCCCTCCCCAGCACAACATTCCTTGTATCAGCCGGCGCACTCCAAACCCAGCACGGACCCACCCCTTCGTCCAAGAACACGGGCAGCACCCCGGGGATCGAGGCCCGCCTCATAGCTGCTCAGAACATAAATAGAAACTTGGAAGCGAGCGACAGAGCAGTCCCTGCCTGTGCCCAGGGCCGGCGACAGCGCCTCCCGCCTGGCACCTCCAGGGCTGCGGCGGCGCCGCGGTCCCCGTGAGCCGCCTGGGAGAGGAAGGCCCCGACCCTGCCCGGCGCCCCTTCCCCAACCCCAGCCCCCGGCCTTACCATGGCTGCAGCCAGGGCAGGGCCAGCTCTGCCTGGACAGCGCCCTTGGGACCAGAGGCCGGAGCTGCGCGACCTCGCAGCACAGCCAGCCCCAGCCCGCAGCCCGAGTGCGGATGGCCGGGGGCGGGGCCCGGGGTGGGGCGGGGTGAGCCAGCCCAGAGGCGGGGTCTGTACCTTGTGGAGTGGGTAGGGGGTTGAGGGTGCATGCTGGACAGGGTGCGGTCAGCCTGACAGAGAGCATGCAGCCTGAGACCCCCAGAGGCACAGGATTCAGAGAGGCACTCAGAACAGTGCTGCACCGTCACCCGGCTCTTCCTTAGCTCCTAAAGAGTGTACTCTTGGGGCAGGGTATCACCATCTGGGCTTGAGCCAGTCCCCAGTGAAGATGAAAGCGCCCACCTGGCATCCCCAGAAGATGCCTTTGGAAGAAGAGGGAGGAGGGTGTTGCCCCATGAGTTGGAGACAAACCATTAGCTGCCCCCAGAGTACTCCAGGTTTGTGGGAAGTTAATCTGATGGCACAAGTCACTGATTATCCATAACCCCTCTACACTTCCAAGGTGGAATGGCAGACATGCTCCCCCCTCCACCCAAGCTATGAAGAAGAGACAGGAGGTTCCCTCTGTGCAGGACCCTAGATTAAAGATTAAAGAGGATTTGCTGCATAAATTATCCAGGGATCATCTGCTGGAAGGGTGAAAGGAGAGGTGGAGTGGCCTTTGCTTGCCTGGGGCAGAGGAAAGTGGGCAGGGCCTCAGGAGAGGCCAGCCCAGGCATGCTGGGCAAGCAGGTGAGATGCTGTGGGGACACATGCCCCAGCAGCTTTAGAGGCATTAGAAGCTCAGAGGGTCAGCAGCAGTAAGGGGGAAGAAGATGCTTAGGGGGTGGGGAGTTGGTGGGGATTTCCTGAGCTAACACAGGTCTGAGCTGGTCAGGCTTCTGTGGAAGTTTCCAGAAGCATGCCCCTCCCTGACTCCAAAAAGCCCTCCCCCACAGCAAGCTGACTGGTCTGAACACACTTCGGACAAAATTGAAGCCCATAGGCATGGCCCTATCTACTGGTAGTGCCAGAGGCCTGCCTACACTATTTCAGTACTATCTGTGACTTTGGGGTCATGGTTGGGGTCAGTTAGAACTCATCAGAGGGAGGGGGGCCTGAGTAGGTAGATGAGATCAGGCTCAGAAAAACAAGGGCTGCTATTGCAGATGGTATTGGCTATTTGGCACCAGTGGGCTACAAGGTGTAAGAGGTAGTTGATGCTTAAATCAGTTCATGCAGAGGACCCTTTTTAGCTGGGTGGCCTCGCTTCACCTCTCTGGGCCTCAATTTCCACACCTGAAAATGAGGGTATTAAACTAGGCTAAAAGTCAGTGGTTTGGCTCCAATGAGAAAATGAGAACGTCTTCTGCAAAAGGCCTGGGGTAGATCAGGAGATCTGAAATTGTACTCAGGGAAACAAAGACAAAAAGGAGTTTCTTTAGGGAGAAACCAAAGCCTGCTGTTGGAAGTCTGTGGAAGCAGCAGCAGCTGCTGCCATCAGTCCCGGATGTCAAACTTGGGCAACACAAAGCCTCACTTTGGGAAACTAGCTGTAGGCCACTAGCCCTCATGCACGTACTCATAAGAATAGCTCCTGGGCGCTGCCACCAGCAGTCAGCACAACCTGGGCTGGGGGTGCTGGGCCCAGGGGAGAAACTCTACGTCAAGGAAGAAAGGTCCCATGACAAAGCCTTGTTTTCAGCATCCCTCCTTCCCCCAGTCCCAGCTGCAGTTCAAGTGTGAACACAGACACATCTCAGAAGGCTGCTCAGTTCGCTCATCCTCAGCTGCGGCTGGAATCCCAGCTCTGTGCTGGCACCTGCTGCCGAGGCCCCAGAGAGCCCTGTGTGTCCTAAGGCACACTGAAGCCAACTTGCTTTGAAGGAAGTGAGGCTCCGAGAGAGGCCTGGGACCATGGAACTCATCTCAAAGCCAAGAATCTTGGGGTCTGGATGGCCAGTTTCTTTGTAATCACTGCACCACAGGCCCGACATAGGGCATGTTCACAAAATAAAAGCTGAAGACAGACTTTGAGCCATTCCACATGCACATCCTGCCTGCTGACCCTGCAACATTCAGGGATCTCTGAGAGACCTTTGTGTGGACATAAGTCTCTGTGCCAGCTTTGGTGATTATTGCACTACCCAAAAGTCCTTACCACTCCCCTGGGCCACTGTTTCCCCGTTGAAAGAAAGGACTGGACTGCCCCCAACTCCAGCTCTCACACTCTGTGTTGGTACCTGGTCAGAAGCAGGACTAAGACAGAGCTGGTCTTGTGTGAGTTACTGACCGCTGAGCACTCTTCCTCACCTCCAGCCATCAGGTGGCCTGGCCCACCTTGCCTCAGTGCCCCTTGGCACTTGGAGCTTGGGTTCTCCCTTGAATCCAACATCCCACCAGGCACTAATGTCCTTGAGGACACCATAGTTCCCCAGGCACTGATGGGGTGGGGTATTCAAGCCAGAGGTCTGAGGAGTGGACACTTGGGTTGGCACAGAGTGTGACTCTTCTGGGACACACAGACCAGCAACCACAGCTCCAGCCTGCTGTCCTGGGCTCCCCCTGCTCAGGTCGGACCAACACGGTGTGTATGGAACACCTCCTGCCCCCTCCCCTTGATCTTTCCTGCCCACCCATCAGTGAAGGTTGTGCAGCCCTGAGCTAAACAAGAATGCTACACTTGGGCCATGCAAGGGCGCAGGTTCAAAGCCACAAATAGAGTGATTATTACAGGATATCAGGATTTCAGATCTGCACAACTAGCAAAGGCCACTTTTGCCTCTCAGTAGCAGTTTCCCTTAAGTGGTACAGGAACTTATTGTGCTTCCCTCCTCCTAGAGCTGATGAGTCACTGAGGACACAGAGAGCCCTGGTGGGGCCGAAAGGCTATCATTGGGTTGTGGCTTTCAAGGAAACCTTAGCCAGTCTATCTAGCAAGGTCTGTGCAAAGTCAAGAAACCAAAATAACCTAAGCCCTACTCCTTCCTCTACTGCTCCTCTGTCCCATGATCCCTGGACAGCTGTGAGATGTGGGTGGCGAGGCCAGGGAGCACTGTGTTTCCTGGCACCTGGTGAATGGCTGCCATTTCCAAAGCTGGCAGGATGCTAGAAGCCAGCCAGAGGGCCCTTCCAACACCCTCTCTACAGCAGGGCAGGACCTAGGAGCTCAGGGATGGAAGAGGCTTACATACCTCCCAAAGCCACTACCCACTGGAGACTGACTCCCTTCAAGGACCCCCTGACCTCCCAGTCTCTGCTTGAATACCTCTTGTGGCCAAAATCTCACAGACCTTAAGAACTGCCCTTCCATACTTGGGCAGTCAATTACCAAAGTCATTATACTGAGCTGAAATTTGTCTCCCCCCTACCTTTACCCTCTAAATGCCTTGATGCCAGAATCTTTGCTCACTCATTTCGCTGGACTTTGTTTTGTCCTTTGAGGTCCACACCCTTTCAAGTGACCCATCTATATATTTTTCTCTCCCAGATTAACCACAAGCCTCTCAAGGACAGGGAGTATGTCTTCTACTTTAACCTCTATTTACTTCAGTTCGGTGAACATGTGATGTGATGTGATGTCTGCCTGGGCGAGAAACCAGGCCTCTGCCCCCAGGAGATGTCTGGTCAGTATGGATTGACTGAAAAGAGTCATTGATTAGTTTTCCTCTCTGATTTCAGAGCACAAACAAGCCTTGAGGCTCTGGGCTTCTTTGACCCATAACCTGCTCTTCATTATGGCTGCTTACCAGCTCACACCCAATGCCCAGCCTCAGAGTTCACATGCAAAGACATAGATGTCATCCCCACTAAAACCTTTCTCTTCACCATTCTTGATCTCTAAAGGTGCTGCAGAAATACTGAGAAGTTATTTTCCAGGAAGACGTGGCTACAGAAGATTCTACACCACACCCGCATCCCTGAGGCAGGGTGCTCCCTTAGTGCTCTCAGCTTTCATCAGCCAGCTCTGAGCCTCTGTTTCTTCATGAAATAGGGAGAAAACAGCTCGTCTCATAGGAGTGCTGCTATGGTTCACTAAGGCAACACATTTAGGATGGAATAACCTCACTATGATGGGCAGTGGCTATTACCTCAGCTAATAAGAAAATTGCCAATACCAAACCAGCAACTGTCAACTGTGACTATTTCAAGTGCCTTCCCTCCAAAGGATTAGGCTTGTGCAAGTGAGTATAGGGTGACAGAAGAGCCTCACACTAAAGTGATATGGGAATGACCATGCTGCCACCAACCGTGGAGTCGGCTTCTCCAGCTATACACCACTCCATCTTTAGAAAACAGGTCTTGGTTTCAGACTCACTGAGTTGAATTCCCCAAAACAGCCGCAGTGGAGACTCCTGGAGCTGAACAACTTTGCCTGTGGTGGTTATGCCAAGGAAATGACTTTGGCTGGCCAGTCTTCCCACTTACAGTGTCAGAGCCCTTGCTGCTCCCAGGAGCTGCCTCACATTCTGTCCCCCTCCTCCAGGCCTTCATTCAGCCCCCAGGTGCAGCTGTCCGGTGCTTCCCCCTTCATGGCAGCTGGGACCAAGCAGCTGAGCAGAGAAGGATGAAGGGACATGGTCATTTCTGTCACTCAGGACAGCCCTCCTCTGGCTGAGCAGCTGTCTGGGTGGCTGCTGTGTGAGAGATTCACTTCCTCGCCCAAGTGTGCACTCTGCCCTCTGACACCACGCTCCCTAATCCAGCCAGGCTCTGTTTCTCCTCTTACTCAGAAAAAAAAAATCCACCATTTCAAACATCACCAAACGACTCTGACAGAAAGACGTAATGTCGGAGATGGGTTCCAGGCAGAGAAACAAGGAACTCCTGGAAATACACCAGAAAGTCCAAAATGGATGCAGCAGATTCTTTCCTATGCAGGATCATTCTGGGCAGAACAGAAAACTAAGGGATTGTGGCCTCAGTTCTGCTATCAAGCCTGAGAAGGAGGCTTTTCCTACCCCTATTTTGTAGGCAGAGGTAGCAATCTGCCCAGGTCTCCAATGAAGGAGGGACATTATCCCTCTGCCCTGTGCTTTCAGTGGCTTCTGCTGAGGCACACCATGTCACAGCCTGTCCGAGGGTGACCAGTTGCCCTGTTCTGCCCAGGACTAAGGGAGTTCTCAGGACGCAGCACTTTCAGGGCTAGAGCCAGGAAAAGTCCTGATCAAACGCTGATGAGTTGGTAACTTAAGTTAGCCTGTCCCCAAAATATCAAGTCTAGGCCAGAGGTCACCAGCATCCTATCCTGCTCTGGACTTGATTGCCCATGGTACCTGGAAATGAAAAGGTACCATCTGACAGGAAAAGAAGCCGTGTGGTGAGGGTCAAGCTGTTATGAAAAGCCTCCTGAGGAGCCCTGTCCCATTTTCAGCATCTGTGCTTCATTCTTTCAACAATTCCCTTTCCTCTCAACTACGAGCCTCTGTGCAAAGCAAGAGAAAATGAGAGAGTGGGGAAGATGGTTCCAGGGTTCCTTTCTGACAGCCCTTATGCTGGGGCTCTAGTAACATCCCTATGACTGCAGAGCCTCTCTGCATCCCTCCCAGGCTCTAGAGTTTGCTCTGTCTACAAAGTCTACATGAGCAAATCATCTCCATGTCTCAGGAGCCGACAGAAGCCTGGCTGTCCTATCTCCCAGGGGCCAAATGACATGTCACCCTAAAGATACCCAAGTCTACCTTAGATATCACCGAGAGAGCCTCCTCTAGTTCCTGGCCTGTTTTCCAGAGTTGGCCTCTTGCATAATTGATAGATACAGCAGGGAGTAAACCACCTTGTGCACTGACAGCCTGAGAAGTCACATCCAAGGGCAGGTAGGCTGGGGCCTTAAGGACACAGGATCCTGGGGCCAGGGTAGCCCCATCCCATCATGGGCGTTGCAGCCCCTCCCATCAAGAGCTATTTTATTCCACAGAATTCCCCCAGGGCTGTGTGAGAAGACAGCTCCCGCTGACCCCATAAGGCACCCTCAGGACCTTCCTGTTGAGCTTTGGCTAGTTCTGATATTTAAAAACAACAACAAAAAAAAAAACCCCCAACCATCAGGAATGCGTCTCTCAGTCCAACATAACCTCCTCTGCAGACTCCAGCCCCCGACATCCCAATCCAAGGATAAGAGATATCTGTCCATCCCCCTCCTTAGACAGATGGACCTTGAGGGCTGCTTGGAAGGAGAATGACACAGACAGATGGGCTGAATCATGCTCCAATCCCAGATGTGGACACAGACGGGCCTATAAAGCTCAACAACAGACATGCTGCCGTCCACGAGCCAGGCGCCGTGGCCAGGCCACCAGAGAATTCCTGCTGGGAGTAGAATCTGGAACAGGCTCTACAGTCAACCACTCCCAGATCAGAGGAACCAGAGGCCTTGGATACCAGCACCACAGTCTCCAACCTGGGGCCGCTGGGGGGAGGGGGCAGGCTGGGGAAGGCCTAGCTCTCTCACAAGTACAGTACCTGGCCCACCTCCATGCCACACCACTTCCAGAGAGCCAGGAAGACCAGCAGGCCCAGCTGCCTGCGAGTCTTCTCTTCCAGCTTCTGGGGAGCAGCTCTGCTACTGAACAGGGCTGGAGAGCCGCAATTATCCAGACAGGATAAGAGCTATTTTGGGAAGGAGCTGTCCTGCTGCCAAGGCTTTGACTTCCTAAACCAAAACAAGATGGGGTAAAATAGGGAGGAACTTGCTCAATCAAAAACATCATATCCTGAAATAGGGGAAGTATTCCTCCCCAAAGGTATAGATTAGCATCAAAGGGCGAGCAAGAGGCTAGCTGTTGAGATAACCCCTGGCTTTGGGAAGAAGGGGATAACCTGACCCCATCAAATTCCAGGCTCACTCCCTCTCTCCAAGAGTCCCTTTTAAGTCTGTTGCATTTATTTGGACAATTTGAGCACAAACTATTCCATATTGTTGTTTCCTGTCCATGTCTTATCTCCCCACCCAGATGGTAAATTTCTCAAGGCCAAAGAATGTGTGTGCTGTGAGGCTTCAAATGCTTTTCCCAACAGCACCTAGCAAAGTGTAGGCATCTACACAAAAATTATTTGTGGAAGGGAGAGAAGGAGGAAGGGAGGGAGAGAGAAAGGGAGGAAGAGGAGGATTTACTGTCTTGCACTGAGACAATCTCTAAAAGTAGCTGCTCCCACCCACAGCTGAACATAGAGAACAGGGCTAGATAAGAAACCATGGCAGAGAGGGTGGCAGCCAAATTTCTGGCACCTCCTCTGCAGCTGTTCCATTATCTGAGCTCAGGCTGTTCTGCCCTTCCCCCCAATTGTTTTTTATCTGTAGTCAACTGTCCATCCTAAGCTAGCCTATGGGAGTGACCCATTAGAGGCCTTAACAGGCTTTGGGTAAGAGAGATGGCATGAGACAAATGGAGGTAGGAGAGCTTGGACCGTCTTATCAAACATGGGCCAAGAAGAACTAAAGTACTTATGGCAACAACACACTATAAAATCAGGACACTGCCAAATTCAGGACACAGGGCTGCTGAGAGCAGAGTCACCTTGGGGCTTTCCAAGGTGAGGACTCAAATAGTGTGTAACCCAGAAAACCGTCCCCTTTCTGGAGTGCCCTAGGCTGGACAGGGGAGAGCCAAGTGGGGACCAATCCAACCTACAGGCTTCCCAGACAGTCTTCCCACAGAGCACTGTGGGAAGGATTGGCAGGATTCATCATATGCCAAAAGATCTCTACTCTTTCTCTCCAGGGCTGCCAACTAGCTCACATAGCGCCTTCGTGCAAATTCCCCTCTGGGGAGATGCAGCCTCACAGGAGCACAACCTGGCAAGTGGAACACAGGCTAGATTTCAGCCCCCACTTGTCCTCTCTGCCAGGTGCTCTTGTGCAGTGAACAATCTGCCCAACAACAGGGAGCAGCTCCGTCTGTCTCCCTCCATACCTGCTTTCTTCAGAAGGCAACACAGGGACTTGGTTAAGGAGGGTGGGGCACAAGGAGACCAGAAGTTAACTTCCTAGGAGCATTCTTACCTCCTCATCTGTCACAATGGAGATGTAGAAGCCAGGCATTCCCAGTGGCCAGCAAATGGAATTCAGAGAGTGCCAAAAGGAGGGGAAAAAGATAATTTTACTAAAGACATGCAGAGGACTTGCATATAACCTGGCCCAAATCCCCTCCTACTGCAAGTGGTCCAAATAACAGCAGTTAGCATTTTCTGGGTGCTCATCATTGCCAGGCATTATACCATGCTAAGTGTTTCACATGTAATAGCTTGGTCAGCCCTCACAAGAACCCTAAAAGGAAGCCATTGTTCTCATTAACCAATGGGGAAAAGTAATTAGAGAGGTAGAATACTTACCCAATGTCATAGTTAGAAAATAGTGGACACAGGATTCAAACCCAGTAATGTGACTCCAGAATCCATACTCTACTAAAGGTGTGCTTCATAGAACTTTGCTCCCTCTGAGGGGCAGGGCTGCCCTTCCTGCTAAGGGCTCATGCTGGTTGGAATTGGATTGCATTCCCAGAGCTCTCTCTTCCTTAGGAATTTCCTCACCCAGAGCCCTGGCCTCCCTCATGCTCTCAGGGCTGGATCATATTTTGGACCAGTGTGTGAAATAGGAACTCCTTGCCGCTAAGGCCCACATATAAGGACTCGTCCTTACCTTCCCTCCCACCAGAGTAGTCAAGATACAAGGGGAATCAGGGGATCACCAACCCCTGAAGACACTACTCTTAAGGACTTTTGAGTTGGCTGCAGGGCCTCAAGGCAGAGGCCCAGACATTCCTGGAAATCCTGCTAAGCAGCAGCCAATAAGTACCTCCCAGGTCCTGTAATCAGGGTGTAAGGAGGGCTCTGAGGAACCAGAGAGACACACAAGGAGACCCCTCAACCTGAATTAGTGTGGGCTCAGCCCTGAGTAAGACTGTGAAGCAAGTAATTTGTTTTGCTGGGGTTCGTTTATCTTGCCATAGGTAAGATCAGCTAGGCTGACAGGCCACAGATTTCCATTGTTCTCCATTCCAGAAGTGACTACTTCCCATTAAAAGCAGACTCTAAAATAAAAGGAGATTCTTGAAAATGAAAAGGGTTCCAGGTCCCAAAGGAATAATTAAAGGTAGAATTTTAGGCAAGATAAGAAGTTCCTCTGCTCCTTCAAGTCAAAACCCTAGCATGAACAGTGTCCTAAAAGACCTAGTTCTGTGCATACCTTGAGGCTACCCTACCACCTGTCCTCCAGCCACCCAGACCCCCGCAGTGGGCCCACGGTAGGGGAAAGCACAGACCTTTTAGCCACCAGATGACACGATTGTACATTTCCTCAGAGACATCTGAAAGTAACAGAGTGGTGCTTTTTTTCTCTCTGTGGAATGCACACTCCCTTCCCCCTCCTACTTAACATCTAGCTCCCTTTCTAGCTCCACAATTCTCCACCCAAAAGTACCCTCAAGCCTTTGATCTTCTCCAAGAAGCTCCTCCAGTCTAGGACTAAATGTCACCTTCCCATTCTTCCTCTCCTTTTTCTTCCACCCTCTGTGCCACTGTTAATGCCATTCCCCCCTTGGAAGTCTTAAGTCCCAGCTCATCTATGTCCCACCTCCTCCACTTTGTTGCCAGAGTGTTTACTGGAGGACATTATTCTCTGTACTAGCCCTTACCAGCCCTCACCCCAGCTCAGTTCTTCATGTCCAGTCTCGGGAAGCAGCTTCCCCACCCTGCAAACCACTCTCTACTACCTTCCATTGAAAGGTTAAGCAGCGTTGCCTGGAAGATTCAATGCCTGACGCCGACCCAAGCATCGTCATCGATGTCATTAGCTTGGAGCTCAGAGAAGCTGGAGGGGAAGGAATGGAGCAATGGGCTCAAGGATGGATCTAGCTTTGGCACTGGCAGGAGAGCAGCTCTGAGGCCCAGAATGAAGAGGGGGCCTTCCCTGCCCATGCCCCACCTTACTAATTCGGGTTTGCACCTGGGCAGTCTGCTTCTTCACATACCCAAGAAGAAAGCACTAAACCTTTGAATGGGTTGTTTGGAGGTGTGCTTGGGGGCCTGTGGCACTCCCTTCAATGGTGCCCGGCTTGGAGGCTCCTTTAGTAATTGTAGTGGTGGTGGTGGTGTCGCTGGTGCTGGTGGTGGTGTCGCTGGTGCTGGTGGTGGTGATGCATTTGCCTTCTCTCTCTGGAACATCAGATCCTCACAGCAAGGGTTTGAGTCCATTTCAAAAGAGAACAATGAATAGTCTATGGGAGGGGAGGATTCAGCCTCAAAATCAGGTGTTGTTGACCGGCTTTGGGGCATTTCAACTTCAGTGTTGAGTAAGGCCCACCATGAGGACTCGGGCCCATACTTAGGTATGGAACGAGGTGGTAAGGGCCGAGGGGTCAGTTCCACTTTGGCATGAAAAGAAGGATTTGGGGAAGGTTCTGTATGCTTGAGTCTGGGTAGTGGGGACATGGAGACACTTTCTGAGGCTCTCTGGGTGTGCTGCTTATAGACAGGCTCAGGAAAAGTAAACATGGAAGCCCTATGGGAGCTCTCTGATCCTGCTCGAGATGTCACACGGGGAGCTGCCTGTGGTCCTGAGCTGATAGTGACTCTGCGGCCGACTGCGCCATCTCCTCGCACTGGGGTCTTTATGCTGGACTCCACTTCTGATGATACTAAGACTTTAAGCGGGGGCTTGGGTTCAGTGTAGGCAGAATGCCTGGGGGTAGGCTCAAGCTCTGTATGCATAGAAACTTGGTGTCTACCATATAAATCTTTGAGGACAGACAGTGTGAGGGATGATTCCAAGTTCTTGTTCCTATGCAAGGCCTTGGGTTCTGTATAAATTGAACTGTGACGACCTGTTTCAGACTCTTGGCCAGGGATCCTCCTCTGGGTTGTTCGAGAGTCTGCAAAGATGTATTTGTTGCTACGTTCTGGGCTAAAGGATCTCCTTGTAGATTTGATCTCAGCAGCAGTCACACTCTTTCGGATGGGCTCAGTTTGGACTGCTTTATCCTTTGGGGAAACCAAAGACCGCCGAGGAATTCTGACTCCTTGTGGGTACAGGACCTTGGAGGGTGGGTCTTCTTCTAAGATTTGTGCATTATCCTTCTGGTCTGCAAAACTCAAGTGGCGAAAGGGTTTGGCATCTGGGCCTAATGAATAAGCATTACTGTCACGCCCTGACTTGCTCTCACCCCTTCTTCGTGTCGCTTCTTCTCTGGGTGGACTAATATTCTCCTGCATCTGAACAGCATGGGGAAATGGTGTCTGAGTTTGCTGGATCTTTCGCTGAAGAGAGGAATGGCGGTAAGCTTCTGATTTTGATCGGCTCTCAGTTCCTCTAGGGATGGGTACTCCAGAGGAGCTGGGTCCTACTTGGAAGGAGATAGAGCGAGGATAGTCTGATGATGAAGGGGGTATGACAGAATGCCGAGCTTCTGATCTCTGACGGGTAGAAGGGCTGATGGAGACCGCACGACTTCGCTGGGTTGAGAGAGCAATGGACCCATGTCCCCGCTGAGGGGCTGTGTTAGTAATCTCAGCCCCTTTCTGTGGTGAAACCGTTACCTTGGGCCCAGTTTTATTCATCTTTAGCACTTGATACATGCTGCCCCTCTGGTTAGAACCCATATTTTACCAGCTGGCTTATATCCAGGGTCCTAATAAGCCTGAATATTTACCCTCAGTTTTAAAAGCTGCTGTTCTTGCATTCCCACAAAAGTCGCTGTTGTTCTCAAATAGTCCCCTTAGCTACCTGCCTGGTGATGTCATAAAGGAGCTTCCTATTAAACATCGTGGCATATAGCCACAATTCTTCAGAGAATCTCATGCCGTAACTGCAAGAAAACTGGATTTGTCTTTGGAGTTGACACCACCAAGGCTTTGGCCAGGTCCTTAGCAAAACAGGATTTCCTGATGTATAGGAAAGGCTCCATACCTCCCTTACTCTCCCCAGATTCCAGGAATTCTCAAAGACTCGTCCAGAAAAGGAATCAGCCCAAATATCCTACTAAGGCAAGGCTATTCAAATCAATCATGCTGTGTTAGTCCCATTCTTAATCAGGTACTAGGTCCAAATTTATCCCGATTTGGTTTGCAACTGCATTGTATACAAGTCAAAAAATAAAGTCCAACCTTTTCCTGGTTTCATTGACCATGGGGTAAAAATTCCAGGTCATAAAGTCTCACATCCTTGGCTCAGGAGTGAGAGGAGGATTGTAAAACAGATTTGGAGTTAGTCATTGGTTGCAACCATAAATGACAACTTGTGAACCTTGGATAATTTACTTGGCTTGCCTGTGCCAGGTTTTCTTAAACTGGTAACCACTGTCTGGTAGGTAGGTATCATACAATAAATGCTAGTGTCCTTTCTCACGATTCTCTTCTCTCAGCAATCCTGATCAGTTGGACTCTGGTTCTTTCTTTATTTCAAGAGTGGCTTTGGTCAATCAATTTGGATGACCATTCTGGATAAACAAGACACTGTCTTCTTTCTCTCCCTTTCACATGCTTCCTCTCTGTGCACCTGTCTCTGTTTCTTTCAGACACAGACCCTATCATACCCGCATTTTACAACTGACTCTGACAGGTCACCATGGTTATAGCATGGTCAGATTCCTTGTTTCTGGATCTTTAAATTCAGCCTTGATTAGAGACAAGGTTGAAGGCTACAGATTTTCAGGTGCAGGGATCTCAATTGATTGAGAAACTTTGAGCTACTGATACAAGTCTTTAGAATGTAAAACACTCAGCCATTATATCTTTTTTTTTAATAGAAAAGGATGAAGATGGGAGAACATTTACAAGTCAGGTATTCCGAAGACACTAAGGCAGGGGTGTCAAACTCATTTTCACCAGGGGCCACATCAGCCTCATGGCTGCTTTCAAAGGGCCGAATGTAACTTTAGGACAGTATAAATGTAACTAACTACTCAATAGTTAAGCGAGAGTCAGCACTGTTGCCAGGTAGAAACAAGGTACTGGGCCCGATAAAACAAAGTGGAGGCCCGGATTCAGTCCATGGGCCTTGTGTTTGCCATCTGTGCACTAAGGGTAAGCAGGCTGAAGCAAAGATGGTTCTTATTGATTTATAGTTATTTGTTATTGTGTCATCATAAAATTGAGACTGGCTAACTTGGACAAAGCTTTCCTATGAGATTCTACCTTAAATATGATGGTTTACTGATATAAGTCTTTAACCATGAGACGATAATGCTTATTTGTCTAGAAAGATTTTCTCTTTGTAAGTTTAAGAGAGAATGAATTTGAATTTCCTCATCAACAAGTAACGTTAAGTCTGTTATCACTTTTCTGGTCTTAATAAAATCAGCTCAGTTGTTTGAATAATTGTTTATAATTTTCTTAATGTTGGAGAATATATATATTTTCCTTTAAGTGTTCAATTTCCATACAAGTAAACATAAAAGGTGCAGAAATGCTGCAAAACACAACACAGAATCTTGACATGTTCCCAATTATGAATAGTCTAACTCAAACCAATCTGTGCCTGAGACACATATGGGTTCTTTGAGGGTGACCCCCACTTCTCTTGCTGTCCCTACTAGAAGATAAAATTCGATGACCAATGTAAAATCTATAGTATATTGTTTTATTTTGAATGAAAGGCGTGTAGTGAGGTACAGGTGACCGGGGTACAGGCCACTTCTTTCGTGAGCTCTGTGGTAGCCAGTCTTCAAGATGACCCCTACTCAATGAACCTCACCTCCTATTATTCATGCCTTTGTATAGTCCTCTCTCATCCTGAATCAGGGCTTTTCTGGTGTGACCGATAGAACATAGCAGAAATGATGGCATGTGACTTCTGAGGAAAGATCATATAATGGCATTGCATTGCAACTTTTGCTTGGTCTCCTGGATTGCTCACTCTGAGGAAACAAGCTGTCATGTGGTGAGGACACTTAATGGGATATTCCTGTCGAAAGTAGCTGAGCTCCCTAATCAATAGCCAAGACCAATTTGCCAGTCATGTGAGTGAGCCAACTTGGAAATGCATTGTGAACTGCAACTTCGTGAGAGACCCTAAGCCACAGCTGCCCAGCTGAACCACTTCTAAATTCCTGGCAGAGAAACTGTAAGAAATGACAACTGGTCATTTTTGTTTTGAGTCACTAAGGTTTGGAGCTGATTTTTTATGTAGCAACTGATTTCTCTACTATAGACTCTCATTAACCAAACACAGAGCCCAATATATAAACCAGAATAGCAACTTACTAGTATACTTTGAGACATACAACTGTTGAGCTGATTGGAAAGTCATGTCATTCTCTCTGTATAAACCAACTTCAGGAGGAACAAAAGTTACTTAGTGAACATGAAATTGGGTAAAGAAAATAATGTGATGATCACAAGAGGGCGACACTGGCCACAGAGCACTTGGCATACCCATCATGCTCCTAACTATTCACAATAGGCTTTCTTTGGGCATCCCATGTCTGTCTCCTAAAGCTTCCTTTTAGTACACTTTATGCTGATCATTCCTTTCTGCTAAATAGCTTTTCTTCAAATAAGTTACAATAAAATTAATTTGGTTTATGGTTATTTAGTTGTAATGACATTCTAGTCCTGTTTCCCACTGATTTAAGTATTCCTAAACCACAAAATGAAAACACCTTACTGAGAATTATAAAAAGCTGAAATCACCTGAAAGGACCACTTTACTATCTTAATAAGCATCTTTCCAGATATTTCTCTATGCACTTACCACACGTATACATTTATTTATACATTTACATAAATGGAATCCTATTATATACCTCTCAGTATTATTCCATAATATGTTATGGACATCTTTTGGCATCAATAAATCTATACCTATAACATAATTTCTAATTAGTCCATTCATGGTAGTTTCATAATTTTAAAAATTATTATGGTAAAATGCACAGAGCATCACACCACTTTAACCGCTTTAAAAGTACAGTTCAGTGGTATCAGATTTATTCACATTCTTGTGCAACCATCACCACCATCCATCCCTGCAACTTTTTACCTTGTAAATTTACCATTTAACCATTTTTAAATTTACAATGCATTGGCATTAAGTACATTAAAGTGTTGTGCAAACATCACCACTATCCATTTCTAGAACTTTTTCATCACCCCAAACAAAAATTCTGCATCCTTAATAACTCTTCATTCTCTCCTCACGCAGCCCCTGGCATCCACCATTACATTTTGTTTTTATGCTTTTGGCTATTCTACCTCATGTAAGTGGAATCATACAGTATTTTCTTTTAGTAACTGGCTTACTTCACTTAGTATAATGTCCTCAATGTTCATCTCTGTTGTGGTATATTGCAGAATGTCTTTCCTTTTTAAGGCTAAATAATATTCTGTTGTATGTATATACTTTTGCTTAGCCATTCATCCATTGATGAATACTTTAAGTCCTTCCATGTTTTAGCTATAATGTTCCTATGAACGTGGTTATAAAAATATCTCTTGGAGACTTTCAATTACTTTGAATATATATTCAGAAGTGGAATTGATGGGTCATGTGGTAATTCTATTTTTAATTTGTTGAGGACATGCCATATTGTTGCCTGAAATGACTGTGCCATTTCACATTTTCACTGACAGCGCATAAGGGTTGCAATTTCTCCACATCCTCATCAAGTGTCCATCAGTAGATGAGTGGATAAAACAGCTATGGTACATTTACACAATGAAATACTACTTGGCCATAAAAAAGAAGAAAATTTCACCCTTTGTGACAGCATGGATGGACATGGAGAACATTATGCTAAGTGAAATAAACCAGTCAGAGAAAGACAAATATTCTATGATTTCACTCATATGTGGAATCTAATGAACAAACTGAACTAACAAGCAAAACAGAGAAACTCACAGATAGAGAGCAGGCTGATAGCTCTGGGGTGGCGGGGAGAGATAGAGGGGAGGATGGAGCAAGAAGGAAAAAAGGACTCATGGACATGGACAACAATGTGGTGATTGTGGTGGCAGGAGGGCATCAGGGAAAAATACAATAAAAAAATAAAAAGGTCAGTTAAAATACAAGGACACATAAAAAATTTTAAAAAATTGCCCTGGTTGGTATGGCTCAGTGGATTGAGTGCTGGCCTGTGGACCGAAAGGTTGCAGGTTTGATTCCCAGTCAGGGCACATGCCTGGGTTGTGGGCTAGGTCTCCCCAGTTGGGGGCGTGAGAGAGGCAACCAATTGCTTTCTCTTGCCTTTCCCCTTTCTCTAAAAATAAATAAAATCTTTTAAATTTTTTTAAAAAATCACTGCGGAGGAAAAAATAGAGGGGAACAAGACTATCAAAGAAATATTTGAAAAGGGCAAATCAGTTTTACCTTACTCTCTACCCCCTTGCTTAGCACCCTCCATTGCAGTCCCATTTTTTACCCCCTGCTCTATCTTCAGCCTCACTTTACCTCCTTCTAGTCTTCCCACAATTTATTGGGTTGGCCAAAAAGTTGGTTTGCTGTTTTCCATAAGATGACTCTAGTAGTGCTAAGTTGATTTTAATTTCATTCTAAACCTTTTTGTTAGACTGTACTGTGACAGATGTCATATGAGCATGCTTTAACGCTTATCAAAAACCAAAACCAGTCCTGGCTGGTGTAGCTCAATTAATTGAGTGCTGGCCTATGAACCAAAGGGTCGCTGGTTCGATTACTAGTCAGGGCACATGCCTGCATTGTGGGCTAGGTCCCCAGTGGGGGCCACGTGAGAGGCAACCACACATTAATGCTTCTCTCCCTCTCTTTCTCCCAAGAAGTTGGAGGTGAGGTCAGTCATCTATTGAATGTTAGTGGAAAGTGAAGGATGGAAGTTTGAAATAAGAGTTGCGAGAGTGGGAGAAGAAGCACACTAAAGAAACACAGCAGGACTGCCAAGTGCAGGAAAAGAACTCATTTATATAAACTACCTGGCAGAAATTCGTGCTCCATAAGCAATAAACACTATCTACCAACATTACTGTTAACATTAGCCATTATTAAAGCATAGTCTGCTCTGCCAGACTTGTAGACAAAGGTTATAAACCACATCAGTGGGACGCTGTATAGGACCTGCAGCCTTTAGGAATACTAATAAATAATGCTGCGATATCGTAACTCACCATTTATCATGCCTGCTATAGTCTTTATATTTTTATGTATGTTAGTTTTGTCAAACTTCACAACAGAAACTGAAGCCTCTTTGGGTGGTGTTTTCTCACCCAATAACTAAAATAAACATATCTTACACAGCTGAAATCCAACTAGTGTTAGAAGTAAACATTTTATTATATAACAAAAGTAAAAGTTTTCAAAAATCTATGTCAACAGAACCACAGCGATTCTGGGCACAATGAGAAAGTTTTACGATCAACACTACCTTTCACTTTTCAGGACTCTGACTGAAAAGAAATGGCTACATGTGCTGCAACAGAAAGGACCAAGTCTCTGTCTCTTGTGGCAGCTGAACAAAGTGTGAGTTGCAGAACCACTGCCCTGATGGTGACTGAATCAGACAGGGAAGAAGAGGGCTCACAAGCAGGATGTTCACACTCTGGCCAGGAGTCCATCTGTGACCTGGTGCCCGTCAGTCTGACAAGTCGCTCTGGTCCAGCACGATTATCCTGTGTGCGTGTTTTTTAAAAAACAAAAAAGGGAGTTTCAAGTTGGTGTGTGTTTTTTAAAGACACAAAACAATAGCTTCTTTCTATTCAATTGAATTCAAGGGAAAGGTATTATGATTTTTTTCTTTTTTTAAACTAATTACATTTATTGGAGTAATGCTGGATAATAACCTGATTTTGATTTTTATTATCAAGGGAGATATGCCCAACTAAGCTATCATGGAAATGCAAAATGACTACAAAACAACTGACAGCAGCATCTTCTATACTCCCTCCTTCTAAAACTGTTCTTATTGCTAACTCTACTGATTATTTAACCAAAGTTAATGTTTGTTTTACCTTGTAATTGTAAACATTAACATTTTAAAAAATGAGCAACTTTTAATTCAAGTCTTTGTCATTAATGTTTATTTAGATACTGGTAAGTGTTTATAGTCTGCTCATGTTGTCTAGAAATAGTGAACTTTGACCTACAAACCTCGATATCTCATTACCTGGATGGTTCTGACCAACCCAGGCGCTTCCAAAAACAAGGTTTCAGTTCCTCTGGATGAAATATAGGAAAGAGAAAAAAAATCTGATTACTTTCTAGGTCAAAGGGTAGCGATATTCAGAGTCGCATTAGTGCTTTCTCTCCAGTTTAAGGTGAACTGTTTTACTAAAATCTTTCTACAACCAGTTAATGGGTTTTCCCTTCTAATATTCTGTAGCTCCCTGTCATAGCTATGGACACTATGATGCTAATTCATAAAGTCCCTGCATTATATTTTCAGTGAATTCAGCACTAGCTCAATGCTCACACACTCTGGGTTCTGTCCCTGTCAGGGTCCTGGAGAAAACAGAATGCAACCCAGGCCCTTGAATGAAGTGACTACTTAGAGAGGTGCAGTCAGAGTTAAGGGAGCAAACAAGGGATGGCAAGGCATCCAGTGACTAGCAGCAGCAGGAAGCCATTATCAGTCCTAAGTCTGAAAGGACTGGAGGGTGGAGGTAGGGCAAAGCAGTTAGTGGCACCCAGTGAGAGCCCGGACGCAAGGATGGGCTGTGCTAGTGGAGGAACACTGCTGCTATGCAGAGATGAGGTGTTGAGTTAGGTAGGCAGGAGAAGTAATACCCCAATTGCTCTCCTGCCCTCTGATATGCTGGTGCCTCCCACTGGCGAAGGGCAAGCCTGCTGGCCAGGAAGCCCAGGAGACGCAGGAAAGCAGAATGAGAATGGCCTGGAGAAGGGATGAAAGGGATACCAGATGATCCGAAAGAGTTATCTCTCTAACTTCCCGAGGAGAAAGAACTTAAATTTAGGAGGGTGTCATTTGTGAACGACACCTTAAAGCTCTATGAAATTGTTTTGTAATTGAGATTAGTTTATACCTTTCACATTACTTGTAGATTCCATTTCTATTCCACAATTTATGATTTCTTATTAGATTTTACAGCCTCTGTGTGAGCTTCATTTAGAACTCTTTTGAAGGAACCAGACAGTTAAAAGAAATACCTTTCCAGACAAAACAAGATAAAGATGATCAGACTGACTGAAGGCTTGCTTGAGAAATGAAATTGGATGTTGTTACTGTATTGTGATGAAGACATAATTCATAATTAACAGAAATGCTGGGCTGAACTACAGGGAAAATGTGTAGGAGGATCATGTATAGCACCTGGGAAATTTCTAGATAACTTTGATGTTCCTCAAAGCCCAAGGACACCAAACTACATTATAAACAACTATTCATTCATACACACCTTCGTCAGAAGCCCCTAAAAAGCTCTCTGATGTCCTCTCTGGCTTCATGCTTTCTTCCTCTTTTCTTTTCTTTTCACCAACTTCTTGAGCCTTGGTACCTGTCTCCCTTCAATGACAAAGATTTTCAGTATCAAAATATATGCACAATGGCCAGGGGAACACAGGAAACACAGTAATAGCTAGCACTAACGGAGTATTCCCTATGGGCCAGGCATTTCAAGTGCTATAATGTATGTTGTATATTAACTCACTTAATACTCCTCACAACTATATAAGGTAGTTACCACTACCATCCCCATTGAGTAATGAGGAAACCAAGGCACAAAGAAGTTCAATTACATAACCAGTAAGCCCTACAGGTGGGACCTAGTAGTTTGTCTCTGCCTCTGCTCTCAACCACTAGGCTATATTGTCCAAAAGGGAAAAAAAAAACCCAACCATTTCACTTATGTTGTAATTGGTGTCCTTTTACAACCACCACCTAATTACCTGATCTTGGAGTCCTGAAACTCTCTGAAGTGAAATAGCTAATTTAAGTATCTAAGAATTTTAGACCACATTTGTCACACCAGTAAGCAGAAACCATCTCTCCCAATCAACTATAAGCTCTTAAGGGCAGAGACATCTTACCCCTCTGCACCTTCAGCACCTAGCACAGCACTCGGCTCATGGTCTATGCGCCACGATGCTGGCTGAGCCAAACTGACATTGTTCAGAGATTTTTCTTCTGTTTCTATTTGGTGGACATTCAAAACAAATAGGTGAAGGAGAGAGAAAATAAAGCCAGGCAGGGTGAAAATTATTTTTTTCTCTCCTAACCTCTCATCACTAACAGAGTCATAGGCTCTAGAGTCCGGGGGAGGCCTTCAGATTATTTCGATCTCCTTCTAAATGGCCCGGACTTGATGACCTGACAACCTGATGGTTACCCAACTGTACTTGGGGGAGGGGTGATTCTGGGGTGGGGAGTGGAGGTGGAGCGAGGGAGCTGTTGTTAAAGTAAGTGTGAAAGCAGCTATTTTCTCTGCCAAATACCTATTGCTATAAGAAAGTCTGTGCTTTACTGAATAAAAATCCCTTACTCTGCAGTTTCTAGTCACTAGCCCTGTCCTTTGGGGCACAAGAGAGTAAGCTCTCTTTACAATATTTCAGGTATTTGAAGACAGCTATCAAATTCTCCACTCCATCTGCTCTTCTCCAGCTAAGCCTCCCCAGCTCCTTCAGCTGTTCTCACATGACAGGGTTTCCAGACCTTTGACTGTACTGTGGCCATCCTATTCTGTTTGTGAATGCTTTCAAAATGTGACAGCCACAAAGGAGCCTCACACTGTGTCACACCACCATGAGACATTACCTTGATCTGGTCAATACATTTCTGTCTCTTCGTCATTAATGCTGTATATCTCTCTTTATTTTTATTTTTCATTTACCTTTTAAGCAACTGCTTTAAAGTGAGGTCTCATGGAGTCATCCATGCTTTCTTTGACAAGAATTTTTTGAATTCTTATCAAGTCTCAAAATGCATGCTAAATGCTGGGCATATAAAAATAAGACATACTTTCTGCCTTCAATGAAATTACACTGAGCAGGATCTCCCAATCAAAGATCCCCCATTAGGTCAGATCTCTCATATTCTATACTTTTGGATCCAAATGCTCAGCTTCATATTTTAGAGAAATCTAACATTTCCACCAGTCAAGATCTTTGTTGAATCCACAGTCTATCACCTATCACATTAGTATTCATTTTAGACTTGTATTATCTAAAAATTTGATAAGCATGCCTTTTCTGATTTAGTTCAAATGGCTGGTGAAAATGTTGAAGGTGACAGGGCCGAGATACAGCAATCTTAGAGGCCTCTCTCGATACTGATACCGATCTGCTAATCAATGTCTTGAGTACTATGGGTGCTTGGAGGAACAGGGGCAGACAGGAGTCAGGACTGGCTTATCCACAGCAATGTGATGCTATCACCACACATTCATTCTCCAAGGAGTCAAAGTATTTTTTAAAAACTAAAATCTAGCCCTGGCTGGTGTGGCTCAGTGGATTGAGCGTGGGCCTGCAAACCAGAGGATCGCGGTTTGATTCCTAGTCAGGGCACATGCCTGGGTTGCAGGCCAGTTCCCAGCAGCGGACACACGAGAGGCAACCATACATTTATATCTCTCTCCCTCTCTCTGTCCCTTCCCCTCTAAGATAAATAAAATCTTTAAAAAAAAAGACTAAAAAAAAAACAAAAAACAAAAACAAAAGATCTTATAAAAAACAAAACAAAAAAAATCCTAAAATCTAATTCCCCTTCCAGAGAAAGAAGAAAATGATCTCCTGCTGGAGAATAATAAATAACCTTGCAGAGCCCTTGGGGAGATCCTGTAGCTCTGTATGGTCCTCAGGTGGCTGCAGCCATCTTTCCAGGTCCTCATCCAGAGTAGAGTGAGCTCTGTCCAAGGGAAAGTGAAGAGAATTGAGACAACAGTCACTTCCCTTCTCCCTTGACAAGAAGGCATAGCCCTTTAAAGAGTGCGAAAAGACCTTCGAACTTGTACTTTCACTATACATACAAGAAAATGAGAGCTCACTGAGACTGTACATAGAGTTACAGAGGTCACCTAGATCCAATTTGAATGCGCACAACCCTCCTTTAACCCCTTGACAAAAAGCTTCAGCACCCATGACATCACTATCTTTCAAGACCAGAGGCTAGACTATGTCTCAGTTCTTGGTCATTAAGTCAATTTCTACCTGAGGCTAGAACTATTCCTACAAGGTTTTTTTTTTTTTTTTTTTAATTAAGAACTGCCTCTGAGACTATAAAGGATGTGGAATGTGTTTTCAGAAAGCCTGAAAAGTTCCACCTATCTGACAAATATCTTCCAGTCTGGCTTGGTGCCAAGGACTGAGATGACAGAGCATCTGTGGGCATCTCTCCATGTCCAGCACAGCCAACCCTTTTGAAAAAGGAGGAGACTCAATAATAGTAGCTATTGTTTTATCATGTGCAAAGTACTTTATGTTTTTTATTTTATTTATGTTTTAGAGAGGGGAAGGGAGGGATAAGGGGAGGGAGATAAATATCGATGTGTGAGACAAATATTAATTAGTTGCCTCTCACATGCCCCCAATAGGGGACCTGTTCTGCAGCCCAAGCATGTGCCCTGACCAGTAATTAAACCAGTGACCTTTCCGTTTGTGGGATGACACCCAACCTACTGGGCCACACCAGTCAGGGCAAGCACTTTACATTTATATAATCAAATGTAACTTGGACTTCTTGAACTACTCTTCTTTTGCCTTGAATAATGGCATAGATGTCACTGCACATATTTTGGGGGAGATGGAAGAACTGGAGTTACATCATATATTGTGGTCCAAAGATTTCTAAACCTTAAAAAATGTATTTATTTTCCTCCTCTTTGCCTCCTTTTCTTCTCTGTGTCCCCCCAAAACTCTCTCCCCACTTTCTTGCAGGTCCCGGGGCTCTAGCCTCTTCCTCACTTCCCACACCATCCCTTCCAGGTCTCTCTCTTTTCCTTCTTTATATAGAATAATTTTGCCCTTGAAGAGTGTGACAAAAACAGGCTTCACTACCCAAAAGTTATTCATAATACTTTCTTCCCTAGCCTTCTTCTATAGCAGCTGAAAAGCTGGAAGTTCAATTTCCAGCATCCCTTGTAAATGAAGATGGTCACACCTCCCATTTGGCCAATGAAATATAAGTGGGCATCTGCTGGGAGGGGCTTCTAGGAAAGCTTTTGCTTTCCAAATAAAAAAGGGCAGTCAGCTAGAATATTCCTCCCCCACACTCCCCCATCTGGTACGTGCACAGCAGTCACCTTGCAACCAGGAGGGGACAAGTCTGGAAATAAAGGCCAGCATGCTGTGCTGTTGCTATGGGTGGCAGACCAGGAAGATCAAAAGAGACAAAGTCCCTGGAGGCACCTTTGAGCTGCTACACCAGCCATGCCCTGCCAACCTGAGGGCCTCTTGTTATGTGAGACAAACTCATTTAAGCACAATAGTGGGGTTTTCTATCACTGCAGCTGAGAGAATTCTGCAGGGCTATATTAAGGATCCACAGTACCAAGATTAGGATGAGTCAAATGGTGCAAGGGCAGATTCAGATTCTTTCTTTAAAATTCAGATATTTTGTTCATCATGTATTCTTCTGTATTTGTTTTTAAACATTGCATTAAAATAATACATATCTTGACTCCTAAGTTTTTGGTGCTTCCTTCAATTTTGTTCCCTAGAAGTGAATCTTTCAGCTCACCCCTGTCCTAGTCCTGGTAACAGGACAAGGGGAGAGGTCAGGAGAAAAAAGAAGCTGAGCTGAAATGGTTTACCCTACAACACAGGTCAAAGGGGAGCTCTAAATCAGGAAGAGAACGAGGTTTTCTGAACCAACCCTGTGTTTCCAGTCTGAATTGTACAGCTGACTGACCTTATTCTCTCTTATTTGGCTAGAAAGATCTAACAATTCTCTTCCAGTGATTTTAATTAAACTGTTTTTTAAGTATATTTTATTTGTTATGCTATTACACTTGTCTCATTTTTTCCCCTTTATCCCACTCTGCCCTGTACCTCCCTCCCTCCAGCAACCCCCTCCCTTTGTTCATGTCCATGGGTCGTACATAAGTTATTTGGCTTCTCCATTTCCTATAGTATTCTTAATACCCCCCCATCTATTTTGTACCTACCATTTATGCTTCTTATTCCCTGTACCTTTCCCCCATTCCTACTCTCTGTCCCCACTGATAACCCTCCATGTGATCTCCATTTCTGTGATTTTGTTCCTGTTCTAGTTGTTTGCTTAGTTGGTTTTTGTTTTTAGGTTCAGTTGTTGATACTTGTGAGTTTGTTGTCATTTTACTGTTCATACTTTCGATCATCTTTTTCTTAGATAAGTCCCTTTAACATTTCATATAATAAGGGCTTGGTGATGATGAACTCCTTTAACTTGACCATATCTGGGAAGCAATTTATCTGCCCTTCCATTCTAAATGAAAGCTTTGCTGGATAGAGCAATCTGGGATGTAGGTCCTTGCCTTTCATGACTTGGAATACTTCTTTCCAGCCCCTTCTTGCCTGCAAGGTCTCTTTTGAGAAATCAGCTGACAGTCTGATGGGA